>AP025065.1:2138042-2649164 GCA_036186865.1 Eustoma russellianum
CGTATGCTACATGCGCCGCCTCCGTGCGCGTTTTTCGACAACCTGAACCCATTTCCACCTATTTCCGTGCTATGTGATCTATATCTAAGGCCCAAACACGCAATTTCCATACCAAAACATAAAAGATTCGCGATAAACATATAAAAGGTAGACAATGATAATCAAATAATTCCCAAAACAGAATGCGAGGGAATCCAAAGCAATCCGACAGAGGGGAGGGTAACCTACCTCTTGAATACCAATTCACTGGTCCAAAGCAAAATTGGATTTGATGTGGGTGGTCAGTTCTCCTTTTCCTCTTTCTCTCTTTCTCTCTCTTCTCTTCCTCTCATTTTTCCTTTCCCTTTCTCCTCTGCTTCTCTGCCTCACGCCACCCTCTATTCATTCATTTTTTTTTGTTTTGATGTTGTTGGCTGCCTTCATAAGTGTGTGTTGGGTGGGATAAATAAATTAGGAAGGGGTTTAATTGGAGTGGCGAAAATCATGGGAGTGGGGGGTGCGGTTATGGAGAGATAGGGGGAATTTAGGGGAGTGATTGTGGATGATGGGGGAATTAGTGGAAATAATGAGTAGATTAGGATATTGTTAAATTAATTAATTTTTTTTAATTTTCTTTTAAAAGACACGGTTACAACATCAACCTTGCATACAAATTCTTCATTCCTTCCTCAATACATTCTCGTTTTGAAAGTTCATATGAGTTTATTTTCTTATTGCTGAAATAAGAAACCATTGACTTGTTGTATCGTAATAGGAAACTTTTCTATAACCGTGCAGCAATTAAGTGGTGACAAATATTTCTTACAGAAAATGTGTCAACACGCATCAAGCTATCTATCTATTACTATCTCTTCTACTCTCCTCTCTCATCTTCACTCACGGTTTGCTTTTCCTAACATATACTCGACAACTGTATTTACAATATTCTAGAATTTGAAATATGGTGGTTGAAAAGTTTTGAGTGTTTTGTTATAGACTATTTACTGATGTGATCACCATATTCTAGACAATATTGTATAGTCTGTTATTTTCCGTTAGTATAGAAAAGTTTGTTCATGAAAGCAAACAAAATAAGGAGATTGAATGAATTCATAAAAAAAGAGTTCATTACATATTGATAATAAAAAACAATAATAAATGTAGGTGTATTTTTCAAAAAGGTTGGGTAAGAGGGGGGGGGGGAATGGGTGAAGGGCGTTACAATGAAAAATGCATATAAGGTTATTGATTAAGCATAATTATGAAAAGAAATTCTAATATATTTGGCTACTGTAATTACAAATGCAAAAAAGATATGGCAATAATTGTATAGAATGGAAAGAAAGAATGCATCTACCATGCGACATCGGTGATGAATTGATTGCTGATTTTGGTTCTGGTAATAGTTAAGTTTTTTGTTTCCTTTCATAATGTTATTATATCTTGAATACTTTTTCCTTTGTTCTTTTAGTGTAGGAGGCCAGGCAAAGATGATAATGTTTCTGCAGGTTAATCCAGATGCAAGGTCATACTCTGGACCGAAGGGTCCCACCGTTCCAGCCTCAAAAAGCATTATAGAGGATGTAAATCAGGATTTCAACGGTATCCTATGTTGAATGACCATTTATGCAGTGACCCACACAAGGTGTCCCTACGCAAACAGGCCTTCGGCCCAGCTCAATGGAACTCCCGCACTGTGCGTGTTCCTAGTATGGAACTCTTGACCTTTTGAAGCAAATCTCAACACGAGTATCAAGTGAGCTATGTCCTGGACAACCATAAGTGCCCTGAAGTTTGCTGAGAGGGTTTCTGGTGTTTTATTTATAAGCTTTTGAATGATCAGACTTTTGTTAAATTTCTTGTGCTAATGCGTCTTGCCTTGGACACCTGACGATCACCAAGGGACCAGAGGATGGAAATGAAAGAAGAAGAGTGTATTATGATGCTTGTGAATTCTTCTCAGGTTAAACCAATGTGGTTCCCAACATTTTGGTATGCGTCTTGACAATGTGCTATACTCTTACAAACCATGGATATCTTGCTGGTGACTTTGCGTAAGGAGACAGTTGCTCTGACGACTTCTTCCGGAGCCTCCCACCACTTAGAATACTTTACTATTTGGAAACGTTCGTCCTTCTTCTGTTTTCGCCGGTCATAATGGATGCATCGGAGTTGGATTCTCTCATCTTTCTCACCACCACAATGATTGTTGTCAGTGGGGTGGTTCTACCGCCGCTCCTTTAGTCCTTCCACCGACCTTTAATCCGAGCCCTATTCCTTATGATGTCTCGATTTAGACTAAGGGAACTGCTCTTAATACAGTCATCCAAGTATCTTCTCTTCTGATGGCGGAGTAAGTCTCCTCCACTTGCGAGATGGGCTCCTTTTTTAAGAGCTTTCATCGAATAGTGTCGAACTTCTCGTCTACTGCCATTAGAGGTTGAAACAGTCTATGTTCTTGAATCTTATTGTTGTATACTGTGATGCCTTCTGGGTCTCTCATGAGATTTGAATCATGTCGGTCAATCTCCATCCAAATATTTTGGAGCTTATTCTGCAGTCCTCTAGAGTCCCTCCATTATGTCGGATTGAGTTGACCCTCTTATGCAGGTCAAATACTTACAAGGAGTCTGTGCCATCTTTATATATGACTACCAGTCTGTCCCACAACGTCTTTGTTGTCAGGTACTGTGAGACGTTATTCACGAGAGTGGGCTCTATATTTTGTATAAGCCAAGTGAACACACAGTGGTCATTGATTTTCTGTTGAGTAAACGCCGGCTCAGTGGCTGCTGGTGGTGGTGGAATTCTGGTGAGATGTGGGCTTCGACCTCATCCGTCGATTGCTTTTCTCATGAGGGTTGCCCATAATTGATAATTATCAATGCTTAATTTTATGCCTAGTGATAAGTTATCCGATTGCTGTACTTGGGTGCGAAATTATTTTTGAGCAAGTTGACTAGTTGTATGGCAAACCCACTGTTGTCGACTTTCTCTTCGCCTTGGCTGCCAGACATTTTATCTGATGATCATTAACGAGTTGGTCGAGAATGCTATATTGGAACAAGGATGAGACACCTAGGGAGGTGTTTTAGTTCCTAAACATGTTTTTTCCTTTTGGTTTTTTTCTCTCTCTTTTTTCCGCTCGATTTTTTTGTATGGATCAGAAATACTGTTCTGATACCATGTAGAAAAGTAATTTTAGAAATAAAAATCGTATTTCATTAACTGTAATACTTTACAATGGTCTAATTTATTGCTACACTTGCAGTTTATTTATGGAATAACTTACTACAATAAATAAAAGATAAGATATGATATGATTTGATAGATTGAATCACATCTTAGATTTATCTTTATCTAAATATAATCTTTATCTTCCATCATGAATTGCATCAGTTGGAACCACCACTTGTACATAAAAAGAAACTGTTACAATTTTCTTAGCCATTTTGGACACTGATTGGAAATCAAGTGGATTTGAAGTTTAGGAGAAAAGAAAATTAATTGTTGCCGAGGAGAAAATAAACTCCATTAAAGTACAATGGTATTATTCGCACACCTTCCTTCAAAAGGTTTTGGAGTTGATGACAACCAAACCGGAAAAGAAAGAAGGAAAAAAAAGAAAATAAATTGGGGCAATTGTTGGTAGATTTTAGAGTGATCAGTGTTGAAAGCCAAGAATTTTTGGTAGATTTTAGATTTTTGCAACGATGGTGGATATAGACGCGAAGGTCTTTTGAGAATGTCAAATTCCAATTTTAACCTTGAAATTCTTTTGGAAGGAGTGGATAAGTAAATAAAGGGTGTGGATATTTCAATCAATCAATCATACCTAGTATATCTTAACGACATCAAAAAGCTACCGGCATCAAAAAGCTACCGTTAGGTCTGGGAAAGTGAACGGCAGACAAACAATATATATATCCCAATGGATAGAGAGTCTACTTCAAGTGAGACTCTCAACTTTATATGTACCTGCATAAATGACACAAAAATAGAGATACGATGTGATAGTGTGTTAGTGAGAAAATTTAGTAAACACAAATAGGAAGATTTCGATATTAAAATACATATAAACGTGTATACGCACATACAATGCAAGACAAAGAGAGAAACAAAAACAAAAAGTCAACAGTCAACCTAAAGCGTATATAATATCTAAGCCCCTAAATATACTTTAAGGTGTCCATATATCCTGTCTAAACCTCGTTAACCTTAATTTTCTGTCTCCATGAACTCCTATCTTGGACCATGTTCTCAGAGAGTCGCAAATCTAGTACGTCATGTCTAATCCACTCATCTTGAGTTAGCTTGGGTCTGCCTTTACTCCTCTTCTCCTCTCTTTCAACTGCTCTGACAGACCCCGTTGTCTGTCTCCTCTTGACATGCTCATACTATCCCAGCCTTCCCTTTTATCTTACCTTCTGTATTGGTCACCCCTAACCTTTCCCGAAATACCTCATTTCTGATCTGGTTTAACCCTGTATGCTCACACATTTAACTCAACATACTCATCTCTGCCACTTCTATCTTCAGGGACTGTGGCATCTTGATGTCCCAGCAGTCTGTTCTATATAATATTATCGGCCGCACTGCCATTCTATAAAATGTTTCCTTTTATTTTAGTTGAAAAATTCTTGACATATATCCATTCCCTTTATCCTATTGTAACAAACTGTTATAATCAATATATTATAAGCGACAAATATTTTGATTTACAATTATCTACATTTAACTTGTCCCTACGGTCATTACAATCAAATAGGCCTTCATATCCATGAAAGTGGAAATTTTTGTTTAGCATAGTATTTATTTATATAAACCAAATATAAAATTTTGCATATCTTATTTTTCTAATAAGCCTCAAATTTTGCACATCCAAACTTAACATTTGCATCATCTGTGTCTGCTCACATCTATGTCTATCCGCATATTATGTGCCACTATAATTACATGATTGACAGTCTTTTGTTAATAATAAAATAATAAAAACAAAATGCTAGACCGAACTTTCATAGTTTTCTGACATAGGATGAGATCATCTTACTCACTTTCCCTTCACCCCATGCGTCACCACGTGACTGTTGAGAAATATGTTTGGATAATTTTCAAAGTCATGATTTTAAGTGGTGAATACTTAAAAATGTCACACGTGGTGCTATATGTGATTAAAAGTTGAAAAAGTTGACATCGATCTCTCAGGTTATTGCACATCGATCGATCTATGTACATAGATCTCTCACATCGATCGATCTATGTAAGGCAGAAAAGTTCAAGACCTTTCTGTGAGACATTGATCTCTCAACCTGAGACACATCGATCGATCGATGTACATCGAACCCTCACTTCGATCGATTGATGTAGGTCAGAGGCAAACTCTGAAACTTTCTGTGAGACATCGATCTCTGAAGCTGAGGCACTTCGATCGATCGATGTCTAGGGTTTTTAGAAATAATTTTCTAAAATGTGTTAAAATGATTGTTTTCATTTGTATATGATTTATACATGCTCATTAACTGCTTATTATGTGTTTTTGGTGATTATAATTGTCTTGTGACTGACGTGCCTTGGAAGTTTCTATAACTTACCAAAAGGGGCAAAATTGGTATTTTGAGTTTTGTAGGAACATGATATGGTGGAAATATTTCAAGAGCATATTCTTCTACTATTTATGATGACAAAGTTGGTTTCATGGTTATTTATGACCATCCAGGTCATTTCTGGAGTTTTCTCACACTAGGGGTATTTTGGTCATTTCAGCCCCAAGGGTATTTTTGGTATTTTTACTCAAGGAATCTCTTGAGCATATTATTATATTCATTCTGGATCTGTCTTATTATTATTTTGAAGATAATATGGTGATCTTATATCTTATTCTCTCAACCGATGATATTATTGACTATAGCTGGATATGTGACGATTTGAGATGTCACATTCTATTTTTTCTTGAAGACCCTCTTATATATGTTGTAAGAGAATATTTGTCATCATTATTCAGAGATATTAAAGGTGTCAAAGGTGTGGAAATGTTCTTGACATATAAGAAGAAATATTGGGGAATTTCGGTGTTACACGTTGACATAATCTTATCAACTGTTATCTATTTATTTCTTCTTCAAAAATCTGAGTTGCTACATATATATATATATGTTGAAAAACGTGAGTTTACAGTTGGAGGTGATACATTATTCATTTTATGAGTTGGAGACAAGTGGACCAACCAAAAAGGAGCTAGTTGGCAAAATTGCCAACTTGGAGTTTTTCAAATATAGCCAACGGATATATGCTAATTCTTGGGTATTTTCAGCAGATTTTTGAAATCAAATGAAGACTTCACATGTCCTATTATTGTGCTTGAAGTTGGAAATAATTTCGTGGTATTATCCTTTCTTATTTTATTAAGAAAAAATAAAAGTTTTTTTGGAAAATATTAAGTGTAACCAACGGCTACACTTCAATTTTGGAGCTGAATTTTAAGTTTGAAAATGTTCAAGCCCACATGCCTATTCTCAAGCAAGGAGTTGAGGTTATCTTGGTGCAATTATCTTCTCTTATTATCTATTCTTGCTAAGGATAATTCAAGGCAATTCCAAGGTGGAAAATCGGCCAACATGACATTGCCAAGGTGGACCAATCATGTTGTCTTATTTTGCCAAGTGTACAAGACCAACCAATGATGAGAAGACATTTGAAATTTATGATGAAGATGGTGACACGTGCATTCTTATCTTCAAGGCTCAAATCACACTATAAATAGAGGCAATGGTGAAGAAGATGAAACACACTTGAAGCTCACAAGCATTTGTTGAATTGTCTAGCTTTCATCTTCATCTTCTTGTTGTTATTGTTTTGTTCATTGTAGCAAAGGTGTTCTTGTTGTGTTGTGGTGAGCTACAAGCCTCTTGAGCTTCATTTGTAAGATTGATTAGCCATCTTTATAAGGCTACATCAATAGGTGTTAGAGGAGTTGCAACTAAGTGTTGCTTAGAAGGTGATTATCCAAGTCTTGAGTAGGGTTGGTGTATAACCCAAGGATCAAGCTTGGCTCTTGTTGTAAGGTGTTCATTTCATAGTGAAATCTAAGGAAAGGTGTTCCTTGGGACTGGAGTAGGTCACATTGACCGAACCAGGATAAATCGTTGGTGTTCTTCTCTTGTTTCTTTATTTCTGTTTTCTGCCCGTTTTGACTGCAGTTTTCATACAACTTATCACAATTTGAAAAAATAGCTAAACATTTTCAAAATTCATGATTTTTGGTGGAGTTATACTTCCGACTGTTAGCTTTCATTTGCAACAAGAATCACTTGATTTGAGCGAGGAAAAGTTAGTCTTTACAAGATAACTGCTCTAATCTGGTTGCAATCTGACCAGTTTTATGAAAAATTAAATTCTGTATTTTCAAGAATTTTTTAAGGTCAGGGCCTTTTGGAAACTTCATCTACACATCCTAAGGAGTGTTTTGATATAAAGATCAACATTTTTGGTTGAGTATTCAAAGAGAAACACGTTTTGCAAAATCAGCAATATTCCATCCAATTCTGTCCAGATTGACCATCAGAATCGTTTTATTTGTTTGAAGGGTCAAACGATCTTATTTTTGTATAATTTTTGGACAGAGTCTTTTTAACTCATTGAAGTTCAATTCTGAAAAGTTTCATAATTATTGGAGTTATGTACAATTATTTGTGAATTTTTTAAAAACGGGTTCTGAATTTGAGGTGGTCTCAGATTCTATTTTCAAAGGGGATTTTAACAAAGGGTTGTAGTGTAATTTCCGCTAACCACTATTCACCCCCCTCTAGTGGTGTTTATTGCAGGTGCACGGTCCAACATTTGGTATCAGAGCCAGACCTACACCACTCAAAAGAAGCAAGATTCAACACCGTACGAACAATACAAGGCCAAGAAACAACAATTCATTATATACTGCTTGTCTCAAATCCAAGGTATATTCAATGGCTATTGTTTCTCACAAAGGTGAGTTGGAAGGTATGTCTACACAACGCCCTCCTCTTTTTGATGGCAATAATTTTGTTCATTGGAAACTAAGAATGAGACTATTCTTAATGGCTATAGACACCGATTTATGGTCTATAGTTGAAGATGGGCCATACATTCCAATGAAAGTTGTACAAGTTAGTGGAGTCACTCAAGAGGTTGAAAAATATAAAAGTGAATGGTCATCGGATGATAAAAAGAAAATGTCCATGAATGCTAAAGCTATGCAATTACTTTTGAACGGACTAACAACTTCTGAAGCATGATATGTGTCAAATTGCACAAGCGCACACGACATGTGGAAATCACTTGTATTAAAGCATGAAGGTACTAGTGGTGTTAAAGAGTCAAAAATAAACATGCTTATGACTGAATTAGAGACTTTCAAAATGTTGACGAACGAATCCATAACATCTATGGATTTGAGGATTACTAATATTTTCAATGCCCTTGAAGCTTTAGGGAAGTCATTTTCGAACAGCGAAAAGGTTCAAACGGTGCTACGAAGCCTTCCTGCTGAGTGGGATCCAAAGGTGACTGCAATCGAGGAGACAAAGTCAATCACTAAGATGGATGAATTGATCGGGTCTCTTAATGTTTACGAGGTTAAATTAAACCAACGAAAGTCTGAATCGTCTAAGTCATCCGGTAAGTCAATAGCTTTCAAAACAATCGAAACACATGCTAGTAACAATGATAGTAATAGTGATACTGAATTAGACGATGACTTGATATTAATAGCTAGAAAACTTAGAAAGTTTTTCAAACGTCCAAATAGGAATGGACAATGTAATTCCTCTTCTTCTTCTTCTTCTCAACCTAGGAAGAATAATATGAACAAATGGTATAATAAAGAATTAAAGTGTTATGAATGCAGTCAAAAAGGACATATTTCATACGACTGTCCCACGAAGAAAATAATAATAACAACAACAATAATAAACAAGCCAAGGACAAGGAAGCTCATACGACAAAAACAAAGGAGTCTAAGACAAGAAAAGGGAAACAAGCAATGAAGGTGAGCACATAGAGCGACTCATCCGACTCAGATTCCGAAACTGAGGAAACTCAAGTCTGCTTCGTATGTAACGAGGTATGTTCTTCTTCTGATAATGATTCTGATAGTGACATGACATTTGATGAAATGTATGAAGAATTCCTAAGAATGCATGCTCGCTGTAAGAGGCTCTCTAAAGAAAAGAAGAAACTAGTTGAAGAAAATGACAAGTTGAAGACGTCCAACTTGGAATTTTCCGATCAACTAGAATCTCTTAAACAAGAGTCTACTAATACTCTTGATTCTTTAGAGAATAAAATTGAATCATATAAGAAAGATGAACATAAGATAAAAATAGAAAATAAGATGTTAAAGTCTAAGTTAGAAAGCTGTGAACATGAAATAACACAACTTAAGTCGTCTAAACTTAACTTAGAAAAAATGTTAGAACAATTTAAATTTGGTACAAACATGTTAGACACACTCATCTTATCACAAAAGTATGGTAATGATAAAGCCGGCTTAGGCTATAAAGAAGAAAATGAAAAAGTGAATAAAAAGACTAAGTTTGTTTCATCTAGTACAAAGTTGCCATATAATACAATAAAATCAACTTTGCCTGCTACATCTTCTTCTACACCTTCTTCTACTAATATCAAGGCAAAAATGCAACATACACCCATAAAAGCACACACGCATAAACATACATCTAGGCCAAACTTTGTATCTAGACAACCTAGAAATTATGCCTACATGTATACAAATGCAACTAGACCAAATAAAATGCATACAACTTATTATGAACCTAAGTATAGGCAACACTCTTATAAGTCTTATAGAAATGCCTACAAACACACTTATATAGCGTCATATAAGAAACAAATTCACATTCCTTATACACATCATAAATCTCGGCCAGCCTATAATGATTATCAACCATGGCACAACATGTATAACAATGCATCTTCACTTATGTGGAATAATCATGTATATGCTAATTCTTCTTATTTTCCAAATTATAACAATGCTAAAAATGTGCCTAGAAGGTATATTCAAGTTTGGATACCTAAGGGATATCTAAACAAGAATAATGCCCCTAATATTCAAGGACCCAAATAAAGGGTACCTAAAACTTTGTCTCTATTGTAGGAAAAACGCAAGGAATGCAAGAAGGAGACAAAGTCAAAGAATCTGAAAACCAAATGGTTTTTAGATAGTGGATGTTCGAGGCATATGACGGGGAACCCCAAACTATTCATCGAATTGGAACATATCAAAATTGGTGGAAAGGTGACATTAGTTGACAACAGCAAAGGACAAGTTGTTGGAAAAGGAACACTAACACATTTCAAATACGAAATGTGTTGTTAGTAAGCAATCTCTCATTTAATTTACTTAGTATTTCACAACTTATAGATTGTGGTTACAATGTCTCTTTTCTTCCCAATTCTTGTGATATAATAAATGAAAAAGGAGAAATGGTTTTAAAAGGAAATAGAGATGGAAATATTTATACCCTTACCTTAGAAAACATGTTAGATGCTAAGGTTAAGTGTCTAATATCACAAGACTTAGATGTTAGGAATTTCAACTATTAAGAAATTGTCTAAGAAGAATTTAATTAGAGGAATGCCTAAGTTAGACTTAGATAAGTTTCAAATGTGTGAAACATGTATTAAGGGAAAACACATTAAAGAAACCTTAAAACCGAAACATGAAGTGAGTACTAGTCATGTACTAGAATTGCTTTACTTAGACTTATTTGGTCCAAGTAGGACAAGAAGTCTAGGTGGACACTACTATGTGTATGTCATAGTAGATGATTACTCACGCTACACATGGACATTGTTCTTAACACACAAAGACGATGCTCCATCAGCAATCGAAACCCTTATTAAGCAACTTGAAAACATTTATGAAGAAAATTTTAAAAGGATTAGAAGTGATTGTAGCGCCCCGCTCCCGAGCCCTAGCATAGGGAACAGTGCACTCGCCGTATCTCACTAAGGAGAATACAAGGCGTCGAATAAATCTCTTACATGTCAGAAATGACGTAGAAATTTTTCTTGCGGAAACGTAAATCATAACTTAAATTAAACTCCAATAATCGTCATTACATTACTGAATAGAAATTCTGATAACAAAAGTAATAAAGAAGTCTGTGAAAATCCCCAAAGGATAACTACAAAAAAATCAGATGCAGAGTTCCCTTCGTATCCTAGCTGCGGCTATCAACCAGCCTACTCAGCTATGCCCGTCTGGCCCTCAACAAAGATATGCTCGTAGTCCTCATCCAGCTCACCTGGGAAGTAGGGGTGAGTGACAGAAAATCACCCAGTAGATGCCCGCTTCAAACCAATACAAAACGTGCATACCGAAATGATGCAACCACATAGCACATAAATATACGATAACCACATAGCACATAAATATAAGATAACCACATAGCACATAAATATAAGATAACATGCATAAGATAAAGTAATGCAGTAAGTAAAGCACTCCACATAAAATGCGTAAGTACGTGATGCATGCTCAATCAACGTGTCACACGCAACAAGAATCATGTCATGCAATATGCCCTTAGACCTATATGCAATGCATGATCCCAGGATTGACTGGATGCCTGTAGCCCGTACACTACAATCCACCCTTGCGGATGTCCGTGGCCCGTACACCACGATCCACCCCAACCGATGCCCGTGGCCCGTACACCACGATCCACCATAACCAAGTATCCATGGCCCGTACACCATGATCCATCATAACCACATACTCATGGCCCGTACACCATGGTCCACTCCACTCGAGCGTCTGAGACCCGTACATCTCAGCCCACTCCAAATGCAATGCACGTGCCATGAATGCAACAACAAAAATCGCCTGGGGCCCGTACGCCCATCCTCACCAACTCCGGCACTCAACAACAAAGTCGCCTGGGGCCCGTATGCCCATCCTCACCATCTCCGGCACTCAATATTTGGTTTCATTAATTTTACGAATATTGGAAAGTTGTTATTTAGCATCCCCCTTATCTTTCCTAAGCTTGTGTTAATTTACTAGAATTTTCTACTAATTTCCCCTATGTTTCCATTACTTAATTCTATTTATTATTATTAATTTTTAATTACTTAAAATTTACCAAACTTCAGAAATTAAGTGAAAATAATTTAATTTTAACCTTTTATATTTTCTTGAATTTATTTGAATTCTTATTGATATTTAATTATATTTTCCTGGCCTGATCCGCCAGACCCGATACATTTTTTTGAGAGATTAATGGGCCGCCTTCGGTCCGACCCGCTGGCCAGTCGACCCGGTCCGTTGGCTGGCTTACTCTCCATCTTACTTTAATTATTTATTTATTTGTTTAATGGCTGCTCCACCAGTGACAACCCGCGCTGTGATTTGTTTTTCGATCCCAACCCCCATTTTCTCCTATTTCCAGTCTATAGAAACTTATTATAAGGCTAAAACACAACTTTTTAAAGGATCCTAATGTAAAAGTTCCCTTTTCTTCCCCAATTATTTAAGGGTATTTTGTTTTCGATTCAATCATACCACCAATTTCACACACATACACGCACATAACAGACATAAACAATATATCTCATGCTTTCCAACATATACAAAATTTACAACTTAAACAAATAAAAACAACGAAACAAAATTTACAACTTAAACAATTAAACAACGAAACACATTAGTATACCATCAAAGCATGCAAGAATCATACCCGTTTGAGGGGGAAGAGGCACCTACATTTTTGGCGAATTAACTTCCTTCTCCTCTAGGCTCGAATCTAAACAATTACAGTATAAAATCAATACTAATAATAAAGGTTAATTTGACTTACTTAAAATAATTAGTTCATAGCTTTCTATTCTTTTCCCTATTTGTCATACTAACATATATATACATATATACATATATATACATATATACATATATATACATATATACATATATACATATATATATATATATATATATATATATTCGTATGCTTATCTCTTATTTATAAAAATTACTTTATTTTATATATATTAAATACTGTTAATATAACATATATATACACAGCAGCCTTAAACCCATTTCCGCAACCTTAACTCACGACCGTGTCCTTTTGAAATTCACCATCATCTATTCTTATTATGTCTCCCTTGAAATTATTCCACCCCACTTAACATATATACCCGTACACCAATTGATCTTATGCCCAATTTACCAACTACTGGACCCCCCACCCCCCAACCGCACCATATACCTCATTGATCCGAAGCAATGGTGCCCATGTGCCCTTTTCCTATATAATGTCGGCACACTCATCTATATATATATATATATATATATATATATATATATATATATATGCATAAAAATTTATAGGTTAACATACACCACAAAATTATATCTTCTTGCTGGCTGAATATTATCACCTTGAATTTAACACCTATTCGGCTAGAATGTTAGCAATATACCAAAATTCATTAATTTACATACACATACTCATCAACTATCGTACACATATAAATATACATCAATTTATGCAATCAAATATACGTATGTATGATCCACCTTTTGATATGAAAATATAATTATGGATTTTGCAAATGCATACTAAGTACAGGAAAGATACTTACCTTGGTCCGTTTATACTATACCGTTATCCGAATCGGGTCTCGTTCAACAAAGTTCCTTCTTTTTCTTCGCCTATACCAAGGCTGGCCGAATAGATTAGAGGGAAAAAGAAAGGGTTGCCGCTGCTATTTGATGTAATGTAGGGTTTGGGTTGTGTGTATATACATATAAATATCAATATATAATTATATAAGTATAAAGACTTTGGATTTTATTTTTTTTTCTCCTTTGGAAGCTGCCGCTGGAATGCTTAGGATGTTGCTGAAATTGGGGTATTCTCAGGGGTGGCCGACTGGTTGATTGGGGAGGGAGAGTTTTGATTTTAGGGTTTATATAAATATATATAAATATGTTTCGATATAATTTAGATAGTTTCTTAATAGATTTAGGATATAATATAGGATTAATCTTCTGATTCCTATTTCAATTTAAATACTGCAAGATAGACATTAAGTATATCGTATACTATAATTTCCTTTTTCTATTACAAAAAAAAATTTCTCTTATTCCCCTTCAAATTTTTTTTATCCTCCTCTTTTTATTATTCTTTCACCCCTAAGGACACGGGTCATAACATTCCTCCTCCCTTACAAAAAGTTTCGTCCTCGAAACTTGCGTATGACGTAATCGACAACTTAGTATGGTTTTACTTGATCATTCACTTAAATAATGACCGTGCTAAATATCCCTTGCGTATTCCGATATGCTAACCATTATACTTCCTCAACATCGGACTAAGTCTTCAAGATTATTATTTGTATACCTGCACGGTAATTTCTAAACCCATTATTCTCCACTTATTTAAGAACATAACTTATCTCTTAAAACTCTAAGATCAAACTTAGGGATATTATCACCATACCGAGGGTTCCATAACCCAGTCATCATCAGTCACTATCGTACTTATATCTGCGGTTATGGCAGTCCTCTAAGATCGGTTCTTAGGTATACTATAATCTTTAATTTAAGTTGTCCAATCCTAGTACGGCACACTAAATATTGATCGACTTAGGGCATTCTAATCACTATGCCTCCGCGCGCCACACTAATCCGCTGTACTTCTTCACTTGGTCATTTCAATCGCTAATTCTAATTTAGTTAGATCTCACCTAAAAAGAACCTCTACTTGTACATGCCTACTCTATTTCAATTCAAGCATACTCGATACATCAGTACTTATGTGTTATGAGGAATCAACAATTAACCCACATTTGCAATAATTTGTCATTCCATAGTTTTTTTTGTAAAGCTCGCTTATCTCTGCCAATCAATATCCTTAATAAGACTAATATCTTTGGCCTATCGATAACCCAAATTCAACATCTTAATTATAACTGTAAACCCATTTGTAACGTATTCTTTGCTAAACTTTAATGATCATAATGCTAATAAATCCCTTCCTTAGTAATTCGTTTCACTACAGATCGTCTCTTAAGAACTACGATCCTAACTTAGACATAGTCACGTTCTGACACTGTCGTCGAGGTAGAGGCGTAAACTTTCTTATTTATCATAATGGTACCGGGTTTGCAGGGGTCGGATATAAGGAATTATATAAATGGTTATAATCAACCCTCAGGTAAGGCAAATACCCTGGAGTCGTATAGAGTGCCCCAGGTATACGTGGACATATCCCTTATCTGATCATCACTTAGGTCTAATGTCATGACTTATTTCCAGAATTGATACTTAGTATCATCATTTCTTCCGTCTAAAATCACTACTTATTTCTAAGTTCAATGCTTAGAATATAATCACAGTTTATGACTAAGATCAGTGTTTATGTTCAAATCATTGCCTCATGTTCAGATTACCACTTATGTCTAAGATCACTTCTTATTTTCGAATCATACTTAGTATACAATCAGCGTTTATGACTAAAGTCAATGCTTAAGTCAAACATCCGCTCTTAGTCAAGATCGTCGCTTATGTCTAAAATCGTGACTTACAGGTAGGATCATCACTAAATTTCTAAGGTCACGTTTTATTTCCAATAGCATGCCCAATATATAATCATTGGTTACGCCCAAAAAAATCGGTACTTATGCCTAAGATCGTGATTTAGGGGCAAATCATAACTTAATTTCTAAGATCATAGCCTAAACCTATGCTTCCATCGTGGATCTAGAACCATGCTCTGAAAGATCGCACAGTTCAAACACGTAGTACTTCTTCAATTAGATCCAAGTGGCCGGCGGTGTCAGTTGTGCTGCGACATCATTCCTCCGCATCTCCTTCTCGAAGAATCTTAGGTCCGAGTAGATGGTGGTGGAGGCGGTGCATGCCGGTTCAGCTGCTGATGCTACTGTGCTGAGGCGTTGGTCATGGTGACTATGACATCTTCAAGTGCTTGGGGATAATCCCCTGATTCTGGTGGTTCTCACCACCATTCCCAGCTGGCTCACGTCGTGGAGCATTTCCCGTTATCCAAGTTCATGAGAAGAAATCGGGTTAGTCAATAATAAGTTGGAAGGTTGAACGCCGATAAATCGATAGTTAGACAAGGAAAGCTCACTATCGGCACACACCTCCCATAACCCGATCATAACCTAGGTCTAAGATCATATCTTAAGTCTACTTTTTTTTATTAGGGGTAAAATCGAAATTTTATAAAAGATCGTAACTTATGTGTAGCGCCCCGCCCGAAACCAGGGTTCCGGCTCAGTGCACCCGCTGTACTCTACTCCATAGAGTACAAAGCGTCGATACTATACATGTTACAGCCCGGAAAATTCGTCATGTCGTAACAACCTACAATACCATATACGTAATTTCGTAGGTGTACGATCCATTAGCAATTACATCATAAACATTTGAATCTACACAATAGAAATTCAAATTTAATTAGTTAGTAACAACTTAAACTATTAGTATAAATTAAATCAAAAATAAATGCATGACACAACAATTTTATACTACTTAAATAAAAGAAAATAAAATATATACATGAAAGAAAAAAAAAGAAAAAAAGAAAATAAAAAGGGAGGTGAAGACAACTTGTCTTACACTTTAAACATTTAGCATAAAAAATTAGCATGCTTAAGAATCTTGTCATAAAACCCATTCCTCACACCCATACTTGTCTAAAGGTTGTCTTTCACCCCATCCCTCCCATGCTTGGCCGCCCCCCACCATTAGTAGAGAAGAAATTTTTATTTCTTCTTCAACTCCTCAAATAATAAATCTTCAAATCAACTAAGTCCATCCTAAATCCAAGAAACACTCAAGAACACTCCAACACTCCCTTCTTCCCCCTCTTGGCCGAAAGTTGCAACTTCAACAAGGAGAAGATTTTCTTCTCCTTTCTACATACCAACATTACTCAAATCAAGTACCATAAACACTCCATCAACTAAGGAAGATTCAAGAAGGTGATAACATCTAGAATCAAAGGAAATCAAGGTAAGAACATTATAAAGTTTAAGTTTGATTCTTCCATATAATTAGTTTCATAAGTTGCTCACTAACCCTCATTTTTTAACCCCAAGAAACGTGTATATTAGGAAGGAAGGAAGAAGATCCCTCTTCCAAACCAAGTGAAGGAACCATCATCTAAGTGTAAGAAAAGTGAACCAAGGCAAGTACTCTTCCTAGATCCTTCATGGCTTTCAAATTTTAATATTTATGTTCATATTAAAGTTGGATCATCATGTAGTATGTTCAAGATTTCTTCTCAAGAAATTATAGATCTATGTTGAGTAATAAGCTTATACTTATATACACTATATACACATATATACATACGCTATATACATGTATATACCTTATGTATATACACGCATATATATACACATTATAAAAATATGTATGTTGTTATATATATGTATAGGTGTGTGAATCTACATGTATACGGATCTCCATATATAGGTATATATAGATAGGTATAGAGGTGTAGATGTATATAAATAAACAAATAATTTTGTATAAAAGTAAGTAAATAGATAAACAAATGTGTGATTGTGATATAGATGTATGTATATATGCATAGTTATATATGTATAGACATATATATATATATATATATATATATATATATATATATATACATACGGTCACACATACATACATGTATCTCAATGACTTTAGGTATATATATATATGGATATGTATACACGACAATTATATATATGTATATATACAATATATGAAAATTGGCTTTAAGACCACTTAAGGTTAAAATATGTTGTTACATGATTCATGTATACATATATGTATAACATATATGTCAAGATATAAAAATGAATAAGTTTTGGATATTATACAATATATCATAAAATGATTTATATATATATATATATACCATATATATACACTTCGGCCACTAGGCCTTAAATGACAAAAAGTGATTTCAATATATTTTTATACAAATATATATATATATGTATATATGATGAATATGTTAAGATATGAAAATGAATAAGTTTTGGATATTATACAATATATCATAAAATGATTTATATATATATACACCATATATATACACTTCGGCCACTAGGCCTTAAATGACAAAAAGTGATTTCAATATATTTTTATACAAATATATATATATGTATATATGATGAATATGTTAAGATATGAAAATGAATAAGTTTTGGATATTATACAATATATCATAAAATGATTTATATATATATATATATATATACCATATATATACACTTCGGCCACTAGGCCTTGATTGACAAAAAGTGATTTCAATATATTTTTATACAAGTATATATGTATATATGATGAATATATTAAGTTATGAAAGTAAGTTAAGTATGTAAATTATGTTATGAAAAGTATGAAACATAAATAGGCCATATTTATGTATGTGTAATTATAAGACTACTAACTTTTACAATGTACGTACATGATATGTTACATGTTATATATATACTAATATAGATAGGTTATGATAAAATATAAGTCATGAAATCTTAGATGAAGTGTAAAGTAATTAGAAATTCTCATGATGTAGGCATTTAAGCTATGAATTATGAAATGTATGTGTGAAATAGAAGTTACCAAATTATTGTGTGATGACAATGGAAAAAGGGGGCTGTTTTAGTGTGATAGCCGAATGGTATTTAATTGGAGGTTAAAATGGTATTTTCTTTAAGTCGTGATACATAGAAGGAAATTAAGTAAGTGATGATATTATAAAAGGTAGAATGACCAAAGTACCTTCAATTGACCGAGTCTCATGTTGCATGAAATCAAAGTTTGAAAAGTTATGTTTTTGAATCACATGTTTTAAAGTTCATATGCATAGGAATAATAAACACGAGACGAATGATTCCAATGACCCATGTTATGTTATGACCATGTTATGTTATGTTATGTTGTAGCGCTGTCCTGACATCGGGACCGGAGTGGTAGGTGTCAGGGGCCCATGTTTACGTTATGGCTGAGTGTAACACCGGGTCTGGGACACGGGACCTCAGTCATAATGCGTCACCGTTAGCACATGTACCTATGTTCATATGTTATGTTGTACATGTACTATATGGGGAATCATTCGGTATGTCGTGCGTTATTATTCTTATGAAAAGTGCTATAGCCAACAATGAAAATGTTATGCCTTCATGTCATGAAAATGTCATGTTATGCAAGTTATGAACATCATGTCATGTTTATGAAAATTCATGTTTACGAAAGGTCATTTTATGAAAAGCCATGTTTTATGCATCACGTCATGATCATGTCCTTTATGTGAGGATTAGAATATTTGTATGAACATTATGCCTTAAGACGATTAAGGAAGATCATACACGTAGATGTGATGAATGCAAGTTATGACCTTAGCATAAGATGGATTAGTAATCAAGTACGGAAGGTAGATCAAGGATATGCTGAGGAAGAATGATATGACCTTTCAGGTATGAGGAAAAATCTTATGTTCTGTTTTATCCTTATATATAATGCTGTCACTTGTAAATGGAGATGTAATTACATAAGTACTGTTACTTTATTACTACTTGTCTTCCCATGTATGATCCACATGAAGTATCTATAAAGAATACTTGCTGAGCGATTAAAAGACGGTGGTTATCGCTCATACTTGCCTCTTAACATTTCAGAGAACAGGGACCCTGATGCCGTGTTCATTGAGAAGGAACCCCAGATAGAGTATCCGTTAGAGAAGACATAGGCTGAAGCTATGTACCTGTTGTGTGAGCTTTTTTTTATGGTGATGTAATAAAGTTATCGTGAGAAACTGTATTTGTGGTTGTGTGGATTTGAACGGTTTGTAATAATAATATTATGTGTGTCATGAGCTTATTGCAAGTTGCTTCCGCTATATCGATTACAATTCATGTTGACATGCACATGTATTGTATCGACGCCTTGTACTCTATGGAGTAGAGTATCGCGGGTGCACTGAACCGGAACTCTGGTTTCGGGCGGGGCACTACAGTTGGTATTAGAGAATGGCTCTAGATCCACGGCGGGAACAGTAAAGTAAGCATTTAGAAGTTAAGTGATGATCCTAGAACTTAAGTTATGATCTTAGACCAAGAGTGATATCCCTAGATTAGAATCCTTAGAATAGTTAGGGATAGTTAGATAACATTTAAAAGTTTTGCTTGGATTATAAAAAAAATAAAAATTTTACAAATTCTGAATTAGTCAGGAAGACAAATTGATTTCCATTGTAAATTATTACTAATGATGCTGCATTCAATAGGATGTCTCCACGACCTAGAGGTAGACCGCGTGCTGACAGACCTGCACAGTTACCCCCTCCTCCACCACCACAGATACCCCCGCAGACAGGACCGGTTCCATTTTACACTGAACAGGTGCCTCCACCCCCACAGCAGCAGGGTCAGGGAGATTTTCAGCAGGCTGTTCTGCAAGCTCTGGTACAGATAGGACAGGCGGTAGGTAACAACGGCCACCAGAATCATGTGACACCTCCACCGCCACCGCCACCGCCTCCACCACAGCATGGTACTCGTTTCTTTTACGGGGAATTGAAGAAGGCCCGCATTCCTAACTTTGAAGGTGGATCTGACCCTGACATAGCCGAGAAATGGCTAAAAGAAGTACAGAATAATTTTGAGCTGATTCAAATACCAGAGGAGATAAAATCCCAGGTTATCAAGCCTTTTCTGACTGGTGAAGCCGATGAATGGTGGACCACTAATTTGCAGCATTTGCCAGCTCCAGTTACTTGGGAACGATTTCTGAGAGAGTTTCGCAAATTCTATATTCCACCGTCAGTTACCTTGAAGAAAATAGGGATGTTTCAGTCTCTAATGCAGACGTCAGGAATGACAGTGGCAGACTATGCCAACCGATTTACCGCATTGGGAAGATATGTTCCAGCAATTATGGGAGATGAACAACTGAAAATGATTAAGTTTGAAAGAGGACTGAACCCATGCATTCGCACCTGGATTGTGAATGCCAACCCGAAGGATTTTGGTGAATTGCTGGATGCCTGTTATCGAGTAGAAAAGGACATCATCAGACGTGATTCTGACAGCCGGGGCAAAAGGACCCAAGAGTTTGGAGATGGCCAATCCAGTAAGTGGACCAAGACTGCTCAAAGAGATGGTGGACGTGCACATCAACCAAATTTTTAGCCACCGAAGCCACAACCTCCCCCACAGGCTGCTGCGATACCTAAGTGTGCCACTTGTCAGCGACAGCATAGGGGAGACTGTTTATTGAAGACTGGAGCATGTTTCAATTGTGGAAAGACTGGACACATGATCAGAGATTGTCCTGAACCCAGGAAGGGACCCCAGAGGGCCGCACCTCAGCAGAGAGATGGCCCAAGGCCCAATGCCAGAGTACATGTGATGACAGATGAGGAGGTTCTGGAAGCCCCAGACGTTGTGACAGGTATAATTCATTTTGAAAAGTTTATGATATTATCTGCTTGATTCGGGATTGCATATTTGAATTATGAATTGCCTCAGGTGTTATATTAACAAACAACATACCTGCCAACGTATTATTTGATAGTGGTGCAAGCCATTCCTTTGTATCGAAAAGGTTTGCTAAGAACCTTGATAGTTGTCCGACTAGGCTGGATACGCCTTATCGCGTTCAAGCAGCTGGTGATCAAGTGATCATTTCACATCATATATATAAGAATTGCGAGATAGAAATGGAAGAACAGAAGTTCGAAGTTACCCTAATTCCTATACAGATTGGGGATTTCGACCTTATTCTAGGCATGGATTGGTTGTTCAAACACCACGCCTACATTGATTGTCGTGGTAAGCGTGTGATGATTAAGGATCCAATGCGAGAAGAAGTGATTTATCAAGGGAACTCCAAGATGAAAAAGATACCACATAATATTTATCTGACGGCAGCAAAAGCATTTCAATCACTGAAGAAGGGTAGCGAAGGATTCCTTGTATATGTTCTTGGCAAGGATTCCGAGACCCCATCAATTGACAGTATTCCAGTGGTCAAGGAGTTCACAGATGTATTTCCAGATGATCTACCCGGATTGCCTCCGGACAGGGAGATTGAATTTGAGATTAATGTCGTTTCAGGAGCTGAACCAATCTCAAAGGCACCGTATAGAATGGCCCCAGCCGAATTAAAGGAATTAAAATCACAGTTGCAAGAATTGATAGATAAGAAGTTTATACGGCCAAGTGTATCACCATGGGGAGCTCCAGTGTTGTTCGTTAAGAAGAAAGATGGCAGCATGCGACTCTGCATCGATTATCGAGAGCTGAATAAGATCACTATAAAAAATAGATATCCACTGCCTCGAATTGACGATTTGTTCGATCAATTAAGGGTAAGTAATTTAAATAATTACATAACAAATATATAACTATTATAAATATCAATATAATTTTTCGTACAGGGAGCTAAAGTGTTCAGCAAGATTGACCTTTGCTCTGGTTACCATCAATTGAAGATCAAGTCGGAAGATATCGCTAAGACTGCTTTTCATACAAGATATGGACATTATGAGTTTTTAGTGATGCCATTTGGATTGACCAACGCACCAGCAGCATTCATGGATTTAATGAACACAGTATTTCGGGATCAGTTGGATAAGTTCATGGTGGTATTTATTGACGATATTCGAATATACTCACCGGATGAAGAGACCCATGCAGAGCATCTAAGAATAACACTGAATGTGTTAAAAAAGAAGCAGTTATATGCTAAACTCAGCAAGTGCGAATTTTGGCTCCATAGTGTTGCATTTTTGGGTCATGTTGTGTCTAAGGATGGTATCTCAGTAGATCCGAAAAAGATTGAGGCTATTACGGAATGGCCGAGGCCGACAAATGTGACTGAGGTCAGGAGTTTCTTAGGACTTGCAGGTTATTATCGGAAGTTTGTTGAGGGATTCTCACGGATTGCAGTTCCATTAACTCGATTGACGCAGAAAAAGACGTGATATAATTGGACTTCTGATTGTGAACAGAGCTTTACCGAACTAAAGAAGAAATTGACATCGGCACCGGTATTAGCACAACCAATCTCAGGAGAGGGATTCGTGGTATATAGCGACGCTTCGAAGAATGGACTAGGTTGTGTATTAATGCAGGAAGAACGAGTAATCGCATATGCGTCAAGACAGTTGAAACCCTATGAACAGAATTATCCTACTCATGATCTGGAATTAGCGGCAGTTGTGTTTGCGCTTAAAATATGGAGACATTATTTATATTGAGAGAGATGCGAAATCTACACGGATCACAAGGGCTTGAAATATCTTTTCACCCAAAAAGAACTAAACATGAGGTAGCGAAGATGGTTGGAGTTGATGAAAGACTATGATCTCGTTATCCACTATCATCCGGGTAAGGCAAATAAAGTGGCAGATGCATTGAGCAGGAAGTCAAGTCATGCTAGACAGACGCCTCTAGAGAGAGATAGCCGAGTTTGGATTGGATGTGGTTGACTCAACTGCAAATATTCTGGCTAAATTAACGATCACTCCCACTTTAATTGATAGGATTAAAGAGGCGCAAAAGAATGATTCTGAGTTAATGATCATTGTCAAGCAGTTTGAAGAACGACCGGTGAAGGATTTTCAGTTGCATAATGATGGCAGTCTTTGGTTCAAAGAGAGATTGTGTGTACCAAACATTGATGGAATTAAAAGAGAGATCATGACGGAAGCTCACAACTCACGGTTATCTATACATCCGGGAGCAACAAAGATGTATCAGGATCTTAAAAGAAATTATTGGTGGAACGGCATGAAGCGTCACATTGCGGAGTTTGTGGAGAGATGTCATACTTGTCAACAAGTCAAAGCAGAACAACAGAGACCGGCAGGACTATTACAGCCTTTAGAGATTCCGGAGTGGAAATGGGATCATATTACAATGGACTTTGTTACCGGACTCCCTAAGACTCACAATGGTAATGATACGATTTGGGTAATCGTAGATCGTCTCACTAAATCGGCACATTTCTTATCCATGTCAATCCAGACAACCATAGAAAAGCTGGTTAGCATGTATATGAATGAGATAGTCAGCCTACATGGAACACCTGTCAGCATCGTGTGCGATAGAGATCCACGTTTTACTTCGCGATTTTGGAAAGCTTACCAAAATGCCATGGGTACCGAACTCCGGATGAGTACAGCATTTCATCCGTAGACCGATGGACAGTCAGAACGTACCATACAAACATTGGAAGATATGCTACGCGCTTGCACTTTGGATTTCAAGGTTAGCTGGGACAAATCAGTAAAGTTGATTGAATTCTCTTACAATAACAGCTATCACAGTTCTATAGGTATGGCACCATTTGAAGCATTATATGGAAGAAAGTGTCGATCTCCGTTGTACTGGGATGAGGTTGGCGAGAGAGCCATTATGGGCCCAGAACTGGTATAACAGACATTGGGGAAGATTAAAATGATACGTGAAAGATTGAAGCCTGCGCAAGATCGAAGCAAAAGCTGGGCAGATACAAAGAGACGACCGATTGAGTTTGAAGTAGGCGAGAAAGTATATTTGCGAGTTTCACCGACCAAAGGCGTGAGTAGATTTGGGATTAAAGGGAAACTAAGAATAGATTTATTGGCCCTTATGAGATACTAGAGAAAGTTGGAACTGTTGCATACCGGTTGGCCTTACCTCCTACATTATCTCAGGTACATAATGTGTTTCACGTATCCCAGTTACGACGATATGTACACGATCCGGATCATATACTGGAGCAGCAACCCGTGACTATTAAAGATGACGTTACGTATGAAGAAGTTCCCATACGGATTGTGGACCGTAAGGAGCAAGTGTTAAGGAGACGGACAATTTCATTTGTGAAAGTACAGTGGAGTAATCATACTGAACGAGAAGCGACTTGGGAGCCGGAACAGCAAATGCAGAAGCAATATCCACAACTTTTCGTATGAGGTACGTAAGTTTCGAGGACGAAACTTTCTATAAGGGGGGAGAATGTTACAGCCCGGAAAATTCGTCATGTCGTAACAACCTACAATACCATATACGTAATTTCGTAGGTGTACGATCCATTAGCAATTACATCATAAACATTTGAATCTACACAATAGAAATTCAAATTTAATTAGTTAGTAACAACTTAAACTATTAGTATAAATTAAATCAAAAATAAATACATGACACAACAATTTTATACTACTTAAATAAAAGAAAATAAAATATATACATGAAAGAAAAAAAAGAAAAAAAAATAAAAAGGGAGGTGAAGACAACTTGTCTTACACTTTAAACATTTAGCATAAAAAATTAGCATGCTTAAGAATCTTGTCATAAAACCCATTCCTCACACCCATACTTGTCTAAAGGTTGTCTTTCACCCCATCCCTCCCATGCTTGGCCGCCCCCCACCATTAGTAGAGAAGAAATTTTTATTTCTTCTTCAACTCCTCAAATAATACATCTTCAAATCAACTAAGTCCATCCTAAATCCAAGAAACACTCAAGAACACTCCAACACTCCCTTCTTCCCCCTCTTGGCCGAAAGTTGCAACTTCAACAAGGAGAAGATTTTCTTCTCCTTTCTACATACCAACATCACTCAAATCAAGTACCATAAACACTCCATCAACTAAGGAAGATTCAAGAAGGTGATAACATCTAGAATCAAAGGAAATCAAGGTAAGAACATTATAAAGTTTAAGTTTGATTCTTCCATATAATTAGTTTCATAAGTTGCTCACTAACCCTCCTTTTTTAACCCCAAGAAACGTGTATATTAGGAAGGAAGGAAGAAGATCCCTCTTCCAAACCAAGTGAAGGAATCATCATCTAAGTGTAAGAAAAGTGAACCAAGGCAAGTACTCTTCCTAGATCCTTCATGGCTTTCAAATTTTAATATTTATGTTCATATCAAAGTTGGATCATCATGTAGTATGTTCAAGATTTCTTCTCAAGAAATTATAGATCTATGTTGAGTAATAAGCTTATACTTATATACACTATATACACATATATACATACGCTATATACATGTATATACCTTATGTATATACACGCATATATATACACATTATAAAAATATGTATGTTGTTATATATATGTATAGGTGTGTGAATCTACATGTATACGGATCTCCATATATAGGTATATATATAGATAGGTATAGAGGTGTAGATGTATATAAATAAACAAATAGTTTTGTATAAAAGTAAGTAAATAGATAAACAAATGTGTGATTGTGATATAGATGTATGTATACATGCATAGTTATATATGTATAGACATATATATATATATATATATATATATATATATATATATATATATATATACACATACGGTTTATACACACACATACATACATGTATCTCAATGACTTTAGGTATATATATATATATATGGATATGTATACACGGCAATTATATATATGTATATATACAATATATGAAAATTGGCTTTAAGACCACTTAACGTTAAAATATGTTGTTACATGATTCATGTATACATATATGTATAACATATATGTTAAGATATAAAAATGAATAAGTTTTGGATATTATACAATATATCATAAAATGATTTATATATATATATACCATATATATACACTTCGGCCACTAGGCCTTAAATGACAAAAAGTGATTCCAATATATTTTTATACAAATATATATATATATGTATATATGATGAATATGTTAAGATATGAAAATGAATAAGTTTTGGATATTATACAATATATCATAAAATGATTTATATATATATATATACCATATATATACACTTCGGCCACTAGGCCTTAAATGACAAAAAGTGATTTCAATATATTTTTATACAAATATATATATATGTATATATGATGAATATGTTAAGATATGAAAATGAATAAGTTTTGGATATTATACAATATATCATAAAATGATTTATATATATATATATATATTCCATATATATACACTTCGGCCACTAGGCCTTGATTGACAAAAAGTGATTTCAATATATTTTTATACAAGTATATATGTATATATGATGAACATATTAAGTTATGAAAGTAAGTTAAGTATGTAAATTATGTTATGAAAAGTATGAAACATAAATAGGCCATATTTATGTATGTGTAATTATAAGACTACTAACTTTTACAATGTACGTACATGATATGTTACATGTTATATATATACTAATATAGATAGGTTATGATAAAATATAAGTCATGAAATCTTAGATGAAGTGTAAAGTAATTAGAAATTCTCATGATGTAGGCATTTAAGCTATGAATTATGAAATGTATGTGTGAAATAGAAGTTACCAAATTATTGTGCGATGACAATGGAAAAAGGGGGCTGTTTTAGTGTGATAGCCGAATGGTATTTAATTGGAGGTTAAAATGGTATTTTCTTTAAGTCGTGATACATAGAAGGAAATTAAGTAAGTGATGTAGAATGACCAAAGTACCTTCAATTGACCGAGTCTCATGTTGCATGAAATCAAAGTTTGAAAAGTTATGTTTTTGAATCACATGTTTTAAAGTTCATATGCATAGGAATAATAAACACGAGACGAATGATTCCAATGACCCATGTTATGTTATGTTATGTTGTAGCGCTGTCCTGACATCGGGACCGGAGTGGTAGGTGTCAGGGGCCCATGTTTACATTATGGCTGAGTGTAACACCGGGTCTGGGACACGGGATCTCAGTCATAATGCGTCACCGTTAGCACATATACCTATGTTCATATGTTATGTTGTACATGTACTATATGGGGAATCATTCAGTATGTCGTGCGTTATTATTCTTATGAAAAGTGCTATAGCCAACAATGAAAATGTTATGCCTTCATGTCATGAAAATGTCATGTTATGCAAGTTATGAACATCATGTCATGGTTATGAAAATTCATGTTTACGAAAGGTCATTTTATGAAAAGCCATGTTTTATGCATCACGTCATGATCATGTCCTTTATGTGAGGATTAGAATATTTGTATGAACATTATGCCTTAAGACGATTAAGGAAGATCATACACGTAGATGTGATGAATGCAAGTTATGACCTTAGCATAAGATGGATTAGTAATCAAGTAAGGAAGGTAGATTAAGGATATGCTGAGGAAGAATGATATGACCTTTCAGGTATGAGGAAAAATCTTATGTTCTGTTTTATCCTTATATATAATGCTGTCACTTGTAAATGGAGATGTAATTACATAAGTACTGTTACTTTATTACTACTTGTCTTCCCATGTATGATCCACATGAAGTATCTATAAAGAATACTTGCTGAGCGATTAAAAGACGGTGGTTATCGCTCATACTTGCCTCTTAACATTTCAGAGAACAGGGACCCTGATGCCGTGTTCATTGAGGAGGAACCCCAGATAGAGTATCCGTGAGAGAAGACGTAGGCTGAAGCTATGTACCTGTTGTGTGAGCTTTATTTTATGGTGATGTAATAAAGTTATCGTGAGAAACTGTATTTGTGGTTGTGTGGATTTGAACGGTTTGTAATAATAATATTATGTGTGTCATGAGCTTATTGCAAGTTTCTTCCCGTTCATCTTCATCGAAAGGAGGCTTTATTTGAGATTGTAAAACCGATAGGTAATCCCCTTAAACTTGATGTTGCAACAACGGATTGTTTACGACCTTCGGTTGCACGGGTCTGTGTAGAAGTTGATGTTTCGCAGTACTTACCACAAAAGATTTATCTCCAAGCGAAGGAACGATTTATTCTGCAAACCATTATCTATGAAGATTTGCCATTGTTTTGTACTTCTTGCCGTCGGTTAGGCCATGCGGCTGCGTCATGCAAACCGCAACAGATGACATCGATTCCGCCACCCCCGCCACCTCCTCCGAGGCGGCCACAAGCTCAGCGCTGGACGCCAGTTAAGAAACGTCCAGCTGTGCCATCGACCCAACCAGAGGCTGAGGCCATATCGCATCAACCAGAGTCTGAGCCACCATTGCCCGATCTCCCAGTTTCGCAAGGAACCCCCACTCCGATTTCCGCTCCAACCGCAGGGAATGTCGAGGAGCCAGTAGAACCTCAGCCGGCTAATCTTGAAACATGTGATATAGGCCATTCGTCTGATAATGATTTACCAGAGACGCATAATCAAGATATACCTATTGTTTCAGAAGAGGTTGCCTGTCGCATCCAGTTGTTACCTCCCTCTCCTGATACCGACACTTTAATCTCGCGTTTACAGGATTCAACAGACGATTTTGTGCAGGTGGTTCCTCGTAGAAAACGTCGAGCTAAGAAGGATCTTCCTCCTCTACCTCCATCGTCCATTCTTACGCGCAGTGCATCACATGCGGTACAGGGAAGTGACTCTTCACTTTTACAATGAATTTTCTAATATGGAATATCAGAGGTTTGCGGACCTCAAAACCACGACTGCATCAATTAATACATGAGCATCGATTGAACATACTTGTTATCATAGAACCTAAACATGCATCTGTAGCTATTTCTCGTTATGCTTTGGAGTTTGGTTTTTCTAATTCGTATGCATCTCATTCTGAGCGCATTTGGTTTTTCTGGCGTGACTCTCATTTTGACCTGACCGCAGTACAGGATGAAGAACAGGTTGTACATTTTACTTTGACATATCGGCCAATGCAGTATACATTTGTTTTGTCGGCAGTATATGGCAATCATACTCCATCTCAACGTCGATCTTTATGGACTTCTTTATGCACTTTCTCTGCGAATACAACATTGCCTTGGGTTCTCGGTGGAGATTTTAATACATTCTGATCTTTATCTGATCATGAAGGACGTTCGCGACCATCATTATCAGTTTTACAAGACTTCAATGATTGTATAGAGTCATGTGCTTTGATGTCGCCACCGTTTCAGGGCTCCAAATTCACCTGGTCAGATGGTCGCGGTCTCGGTCGAGTTTGCCGGTGCCTAGATTGGTTATTTTTGAATACTGATTGCCATGATAAAATTTGAAGATCTCCAACTTACACATCTTCCACGAATTTCTTCAGATCACACCCTGCTTTTGCTTAAATGCCGAACTATTGAAGCCTCTTCTCGTCGCTCGTTCTGCTTTTTGGACTCTTGGCTTCTTCATCCAGATTTCTATAGCTACATGCGTGATGCGTGGATTTCATATCCCACAACGGGTGGTATGCATGGTTTTTATACAAAGTTATTCAAGTTCAAAAAGGATGTGCAACACTGGAATAAAGAAATATTCGGCAATATCTTCTCTAGGGTTCAGCAGGCTGAATCTTTACTTACTCGTGCGGAAGGCCATTGGGACGAACAGCCCACAGAGGAAAATCGTATGGAGTATAATCGTGCTAAAGCCGACTTTCTTCAGGCTTCTTCTTATGAGATGCATTTTTGGAAGCAAAAGGCAAGAGTTAGATGGTTAAAGGAGGGAGACGCAAATACTCGCTATTATCATACTATTGTTAAGGGCCGCAGGCTACGTCTGAGGATTCAACAAATACAAACAGCTGATGGCTTGGTTTGTACAGTCCCTGATGATATCAGCGCAGAAGCTGTGTCATTTTATACATCCTTATTTGCGAAAGAACCTGCTGTCAACTGTGAGCAAATTATTCGGAATATTCCAGCACTTGTATCTGCAGATGATAATGCTGCCCTAACGCAGCTTCCATTACCAGATGAGATAAAAGCTGCAGTTTGGCACTTGGATCCCCATAGTGCAGCGGGACCTGATGGTTTTGATGGAAACTTTTATAGATCTTGCTGGTCTATCATTCATAAAGACGTTTTAGCAGTACAGGAATTCTTCCTTGGTGTGCCTCAGCCTAGACCTATGGCAAGCGCTTTGATCACATTGATTCCAAAAAATTCCTCTCCTGTATCTTTCAGTGATTATCGTCCAATATGCCTCACAAATTTTATCAGTAAAGTCTGTACCAGAATTGTTGCTACTCGCCTGTGTAAAATATTGCCCAGATTAATCTCTCCAGAACAGACAGGATTTCTGCCAGGTACTGACATTTCAACGCAGGTTTTATTAGCTCGTGAGATGATCCATATGCTTGACAAAGGTGGCTCACAATTATGCCTCAAGTTGGATATGATGAAGGCTTTTGATAGAGTTAGCTGGGAATATTTGGAGCTTGTATTCCAAGCGTTCGGGTTCTCAGGATTTTTCACTCGTATAATTTTGAATCACTTGCGGGCTACAACATTAGCGGTGTTAATCAATGGCCAGCCCTCTTCCTACTTTCGGCCATATCGAGGTGTTAAACAGGGTGACCCTTTATCTCCTTTATTATTTATTTTAGTAGCTGAGGGTTTTAGCAGGGGCTTGAAAGCCTTGACAGCAACAGGAGTATTACAGCCTTTTCGCATAGGCCGCATTCCTTTTACCATTACACATTTAGCATATGCAGATGACTTACTGATATTTCTTCGAGGCACTCAGCGGAATTTACAGCGTTTCCACACATTTCTTATGCAATATGAAGCTGCTTCTGGCCAGAAAGTGAATTTTCATAAAAGCAGTATTATTCCTTCTGCTATGGTTACACCGCATCAGCGGCAGGCATTTGCGGATATTTTGGGTATGCGATTTTCTAGTCTGCCGTTCCGCTATCTTGGCTCTTATCTGCACAAAGGCATTCCACGCTCATCTCATTGTGTTACTTTACTACAACATATTGATGATAGACTTCAAGGGTGGCACTCTAAATTATTAACTACTGCAGGACGTTTAGTCTTGCTTAAATCGGTAATCGCTGCATTACCCATTCACATTATGGCAGGGGGTGGTATCCCGAAATCGGTTATTACGGTCATCCATCGTAAGATGGCGAATTTTTATTGGGGTCCTCGACATCATTGGCTATCCTGGTCTAAGCTTGCTAGGCCATATGCAGAGGGGGGAATCGGCTTGCGCGATTTGCATTCTTTGCAACAGGCTTTTTACTGTCGCATCTGGTGGTCATATCATCAGAACTCCACCCTGTGGAGCAAATACATGCATGCAAAATATGGCCATCGTCAAGATTATCTTCCTCGCTTGCCAGACTCTCCTATTTGGAAAATTATATGTCGGATTCATTCCTTTTGTTTAATGTACACAGATCGACAGGGTGACCAATTTTCATGGTTACCAACTCCGCTGGGGGAATTCACGCTTAAAAGTGCTTATGAGATATGTCGAACTGCATCTCCAACGCTGCTTTCTACCTCCTTTATTTGGTCGAAGCATCATTCACCGACCATAAGATTGTTTTTATGGCGTATTTTCAATTCTGCTTTGCCTTTCGAGGATTTTATTGGTCACTACATAATAGCTCGACCAACACAATGTCCCTTTTGCAAGATTGAGTCGGCTACGGCGGATCATGTTTTCTTATATTGTCCTTCTGTCCATTCGATTTGGTGCTATTTTGCCAGTGAGATTCATTGTCCTCTTCCTACATCTATACAGCTTCGACAATATCTTCTTTCATGGTGGTATCGATCGTCCCTTTCTACGCTTATCGGAGTTTACAAAATCGTGATCCCTGCGATTATTGTATATCGTATCTGGTGTGCTTATACTTCCCTGATCTATGGAGATAGCTCACATATCACAGCATCTTCCCTTCGGTTCTCTGTACAGTATGAGATTACTTTGTGGCACAAAAAGATTGCAGGCACTAAGTTGTCTGCTACGTCTCAACGAATTTTTGGTTGGCTGCCTGCAATTCGGCCACCTCGTCCACTGATTGTTCGATGGATCACGCCACCTTCTGGCCGTTTGAAATTAAATGTTGACGCAGCGGCGGGTCGCAGTTACGCATCTGGAGGCGCAATACTGCGCAATCATAGGGGCGCCTTCATTGGTGCACTTTCCTTTCGCCTTCCTTTAAGTTCACCCTTACAGGCAGAGATTCAAGCAGCAGTTTTTGGGCTTCTTTATTTCTTACCACTCTACCGATCCGTTATTCTGGAATCTGATTGTGCCCAATTGATAGACCGGTTGACTCGGCAAACCATTATACATGGTAATCCACATCTTCAACGGCTACATTCGCTTGTTCATTCTCATAGTCTCTCGTGTTATCATGCTTATCGAGAGACAAACATGCCGGCACACTATTTAGCGCAGCACGCAATGTTACACCCAAGCACGGAATATTATACGTCAAACACTCTGCCTTCGATGGTCCGTGCGGCGGTGATGCTGGATCTTACTTCTGTTAACTTGCGGATACCATGACAGTAATCTTCCATAAGGATTGGCCAGAGTTCCCTCCTACTGCCTGTAACCTTCGGGTGGCAGGCAGGCGTGGTATGGTTACACATCTACTACTCTATGTTTTATACTTTATAATACACATGCATAACGTACCTCTTTGTTTCATGGGATTGTATTGGACATATCCTACACTATCTTATTCCATATCGAGGATGAACACGCTAAGCCGCTGGGTGCATCGCTGTGCACGGTTAACGCTAAAGGTGGATTTTTTCGGTCTTCATGTGGCGGGATTATTAAAATTGTCGCCTTGGCTCCTTGGTCAAGGCGACTCGGGTATGCATTTTCACACTATGTTACTGTTTCTTCTTTTGGACACTAATGCTCTAATCATGTTATATTCCCGTTTGTGCGCGTTTCACATCAAAATGGTGAGCCTTATTTTGGACGTGGATCCTGCATTTGCGGATGTCAAGGCATGGACGGCCATGGCTCTTATTTCTTCATTGTCGCCTTGGCACTTCAACTGCCAAGGTGACTCCGGTGCGTGCTTGCTCTTCCCATCTTTGGTTGCTTAGTTTCTTACTTACATTGACTGTTTTTATCTCTGGACGTCTTCTGAGGTTGGGATTTTCAAGCATGTTACAAGTCAAAGATGCGGCCTCCTCAACTCCATCACCTTTTTCCTTCTCATGCCGAAGACATTCACGGATTCGTACCACATACTATCTACAAATCATATCAATGACAGTCATATAAATATGTACGCTTTTTCCTTCGCCAAGGCTTTATCCACAAGGGTGGTTTTTCTTGGCAAGGTTTTAATGCGGCATATCATATATGACTGGAGATATGTCATTCTTGTTTCGTTATTTCATTATTTCGAGTACTCAGACAATGTAAGATGGTTTTCCTCCACCAAAAGTGAGGCTTGCTATGAATAAATAAATTTGTTAAAAAAAACAATTAATATGAAATAAAATCATTTATGATATTAGGCCTAAAGGCCGAATGTACGTACACACACACAAGTATATATACATACTTAATTATCTTATGATATTCTATATAATACCCAACACTTATTCACCTTATACTTTAACATATATAACACATATAATATACACTCATAAGTACACTTTTTAATAAAGTTCTTTCATTATATAAGGCCTAATGGCCGAAATATGTATAATATGTATACATTTATAAAAATCCTTTTACTATATAGTATGTAATATCCAAAACTTATTCATTTTCATATATTAACATATATATTATACATATGTACATATGTGTACTACATAATAAGGTTATTTTCTCATAAAAGGCCTAAGGGCCGAAAATAATCATTTATATATATACATTTATATATATTTGTCTTATTCAAATTTACTCATATTTCATCACATATTATATCTTAACTATTGAAACATACTATTCATAAAATTAAAGTCAATTAATCCAAAAATTTCTTAATGGCCGAATATATACATATTTGCTTGTAATAATTTATATACTCTACATATATAAGTATATAAGATATTCAAAATACCATTATTCATATTTAACATATATAGTATACTTATGTGTACATAATACATATAAAAATTATTCATAACCTCCCAAAGGCTCCTGGCCGAAAATTATATATATAAATTATACACATGTACATAATTATTTTGTGATATATTATATCATATCTAAAAATTATCTTTTTCAATCTCCAACATATACGTTTTACATATGTGCATATATATACCATTTACTAAAATGTTTTATCATAAAAGGCCTAGTAGCCGAAATTACCTATGCATATATATTTATTTATATTTATGCAAATTAGGTCATATTTAATACAATACCTTATTTACTTATCTTAACAGCATAACAATCTATAATATACATATGTACAAAATAAGTAAAAACATTTTTAATATTAAAGGCCATATGGCCAAAAATATGAATCCACATAATTATATATATATATATATATATATATATATATATATATATATATAAAACTTTAAGACACATTACATAGTATACATGACTAAGCCATTTTTATATGACTACATACATATATATTATTTTACGTATATTTATATATACATTTATACGTCTACACATACTTATATATAATAAATCCGTGTGTGTATATATATACATCTACAAGCCGTATATATATATATACATTATACATTTTAAAAAAACATATACATATATGTAGATCCGTGTATATATATATATATATATATATATATATATATATCTATACACCTATACATAGATATACTCAAAAACCGTGTGTATGTATATCTTTTATACAAAAACCGTATATAAGTATATATATACATCTACACCTCTATACATACTAATATATATACGTATATATAAACGTAGATCCACGTATATATATAGATCTATACACTTAGATCTATATATATCAACATATATATATATATATATTATAATATACTCCAAGGTGTGTACATGTGCGTGTTTATATATAATGTATAAGTATATATTGCGTGTAGTGTATATACGTATATACATCTATTACTCAACGTAGATCTAAATTTTCCTGATAGGAAATCTTGAACATACTACATGATGATCCAACTTTCATATGAACATAAATACTTAGTACTTGTAAAACCATGTAGGATCTAGGAAGAATACTTGCCTTCATTTACTTTCTTACTCTTACATGGTGATTCCTTCACTTGGATTTGAAGAACATACTTCTCCTCCTTCTCCTTGGTGTATACAGTTATGATGCCCAAAAACGAGAGTTAGTGTACAACTTATGAAACTAATTATATGGAAGAATCAAACTTAAACTTCATAAAATTCTTACCTTACTTGCTTTTGATTCTACATGCTACAACCTTCTTGAATCTTTCTTAGTTGATGGAGTGTTTATGGTACTTGATTTGAGTGAGGTTGGTGTGAAGAAAGGAGAAGAAAATCTTCTCCTTGTTGAAGGCAAAACTTTCGGCCAAGAAGGAGGGAGAAGGGGGTGTTGGAGTGTTCTTGAGTTTTTCTTGTAGCAAGAAGAAAGAGAACTTGTGTGTAAAATAAAAATATGCATAATGTGCTTTCTTGCACACTACCAGCCGAAATTATGGTGTGAAAGAGGGTGGAAGAATTCTTTTGTGGAGTGGATTAGATAATAGAGATTTGTTTAATAAAAGTAGAAGAATATAATGTAAAGTGGAGGAATGATGGGGTGTAATAAATTAAAGAAAATCAAAATTGTCTCCTTTCTTGAAGTGCTTAACCGAGAATTCAAAGGGGGAGGGGAAAAGAATTATTTGTTTTGTGGGCATGTTGGAATAGTGGAAGAAAAGTGAAAGGAAGTGGGGTGTGTAGTAAAGGTTGACATGGTTTGCCATGTGAAGAAAGTAGAAGATTCTTCCCACTTGTGTAGGGGGTGGGGTGGCCATGGGGGAAAAAATGGGGAGAGGGTTTGTCTTTTGTTGCCATGTAGGATAAAGTGAAAGAAAATATGATACTAGTGTGTATTATAGTTATCGTAACGGGTATTTTTATTCGTTTTGATTTATCTCTATCGAATTATGTTGCTACCGACTAATTTATTTAAATACCTTGTATGTCCTATACGGTCATTGTCTAGTCCCAACCAGTCTCGTTATATCCGTTAACTTATCTTAAGGTTATTTTTATGTGTGTTTCTAACCCCGATATTTAATGTCGATGTCTTTATTAATTCTAAATAAAAATTTAAAATTCTACTGCAATTTCATCAACATCGCATTTGCGTTCTATTTTCATCATTTTCACTAGCCCGGAATCTCGGGTCGTAACATTCTTCCCCCCTTATAAAAAGTTTCGTCCTCGAAACTTAGGGTTGTATCGATTTTACACTTAAGTTCTAGCATTATTTCTTAATCATCTATGCTTCAACTTAGTATTTTCTGACTTATGAAATTTTCTTAATTGACTGTTTCCGTATATCTCTTATTAATTCACTTAGTCATTCTAAAACCTCATATTCCTACGCATTACAATAACCTTTATACTTACCAGCTTCGGTCTCTAATTCTTATCCGATTAAATCTTATATCATATCACTTCTTAATTATTCATGCCTACGGTATTGAACTTACTCCATCATTGTCTAAGATTGTTTCCTTACATCTATGATCATCTCTTAAACTCTAAGATCACTTCTTAAGTTCATGACGTTGTTTACTTATGTGCTCGTGGTAGATTTTTTTTTGTGAAGCATATCCTAAGGAAAATAGTCTAATTATTACGACTCTAGATTAACTTACTAAATTTTCAGGACACAAGATCATTCCGGACATTTTCGCTAAACCATTCTAAGGGAACTATTCTAAGGTTATTGCTCTCATTCTAAGATCTTCTTCTTAGACTATAAAATCTTAACTTAGGTTCTACTATCATAACCTAATACATGTCGTTGTTTATCATATGTGTCCGCAGTGGATCTAGAGCCATTGCTCTGATACCAACTGTAGCGCCCCGCCCGAAACCAGGGTTCCGGCTCAGTGCACCCGCCGTACTCTACTCCATAGAGTACAAAGCGTCAATATTATACATGTACATGTCGACATGAATAATGAATCGATAAGCGAGGCAACATAACATAAACAAATCATAATTGACATGCAATGTACTACATCATAATCTGTACAAGTCATCATATACAGAATACTGAAATCTTCTGAAATACATCATAATCAAGCTTAATGTCTTCAAACGAATCTCTCAGCAGGTTTCTTCGTTATCAATGATCTATCTAGCCTGTCATCAACAAGTCTGTATAGTGATACCTGTTATCTGAAAAATGATAAATGAGGCAAGTATGAGCGATAGCCACCGACTTTTAATCGCTCAGCAAGTAGTCTTACCAGATACGACATGTGGATCATACATGGGAAGACGGGGTGACAAATCATAATAACCATAAATTTTGAATATAATAAGCACGTCTCCTTTTTAACAAGTATCATAACATATCTGTAAAAACAGGTAAATAAGGAAGATTTCAAAACATACATAACATAACAGCATCTCATTCTGCTTAATTCGTAACGTCATACTACATCCATACTTAACTCCTAATCCATACTTATACCATCTTTGCCTACCTTACATGTACTACATTGTCATACTTAACACTACCTTGTCCATTGTAGTGCTGTCATATACTTAAAGAATTCTTAATCAAAACTCTAAGGTAACATGGTCATGACGTGATGCATAAAATATGACTTTTCATAAACATGACTTTTTCGTAATCATAACTTTTCATAAACGTGACATTTCATAACTTGACATGATTTTCATAACTTGCATAAAATGACATATTCATAACTTGCATGACATGACATTTTCATAACATGAAGACATAACATTTTCATCATTAGCTATAGCACTTTTCATAAGAATAATAACACACGACATACCGATTGATTCCCCATATAATACATGTACGACATAAACATCATAACATATGTACATGTACCAACGGTGACGCGCTATGGCAGAGATCCCGTGTCCCAGACCCGGTGTTACACTCAGCCACATACGTAATCATATGTCCCTGACATCTACCACCCCGGTACCAATGTCACACTGGCGAACATAACATGATCGCAATCATGAACATAACATAACATAACATATCGTGTGTCGATGGAATCAATCGTCTCGCGTTTATTATTCACATGCATATGAATTTTCAAAACATGAGATGTGACAACATAACTTTTCAAATCTTGTTTTCATGCAACGTGAGACTCGGTCAAATGGGGTATCTTGTCATACTACCACTAGTAACATCACTTACTTATTTACAGTCTACTTATCATAACTTAAAGAAATACCATAACCCTCCTTCCATAATATCAAGTCTACACATAGACTTCATAAATCATAACTTAAGTACTTAGGGCATAAACTTCCTATTTTCCGTCAACATATCATCTAGGGATTTCATAACTTATATCTTAACTTACACATATTCATATCTAACACATAGAATACAATTAATATGAAATAAAATCATTTATGATATTAGGCCTAAAGGCCGAATGTACGTACACACACACACGTATATATACATACTTAATTATCTTATGATATTCTATATAATATCCAACACTTATTCACCTTATACTTTAACATATATAGCACATATAATATACACTCATAAGTACACTTTTTAATAAAGTTCTTTCATTATATAAGGCCTAATGGCCGAAATATGTATAATATGTATACATTTATAAAAATCCTTTTACTATATAGTATGTAATATCCAAAACTTATTCATTTTAATATATTAACATATATATTATACATATGTACATATGTGTACTACTTAATAAGGTTATTTTCTCATAAAAGGCCTAAGGGCCGAAAATAATCATTTATATATATACATTTATATATATTTGTCTTATTCAAATTTACTCATATTTCATCACATATTATATCTTAACTATTGAAACATACTATTCATAAAATTAAAGCCAATTAATCCAAAAATTTCTTAATGGCCGAATATATACATATTTGCTTGTAACAATTTATATACTCTACATATATAAGTATATAAGATATTCAAAATACCATTATTCATATTTAACATATATAGTATACTTATGTGTACATAATACATATAAAAATTATTCATAACCTCCCAAAGGCTCATGGCCAAAAATTATATATATAAATTATACACATGTACATAATTATTTTGTGATATATTATATCATATCTAAAAATTATCTTTTTCAATCTCCAACATATACGTTTTACATATGTGCATATATATACCATTTACTAAAATGTTTTATCATAAAAGGCCTAGTGGCCGAAATTACCTATGCATATTTATTTATTTATATTTATGCAAATTAGGTCATATTTAATACAATACCTTATTTACTTATCTTAACAGCATAACAATCTATAATATACATATGTACAAAATAAGTAAAAACATTTTTAATATTAAAGGCCATATGGCCAAAAATATGAATCCACATAATTATACATATATATATATATATATATATATATATAAAACTTTAAGACACATTACATAGTATACATGACTAAGCCATTTTTATATGACTACATACATATATATTATTTTACGTATATTTATATATACATTTATACGTCTACACATACTTATATATAATAAATCCGTGTGTGTATATATATACATCTACAAGCCGTATATATATATATATACATTATACATTTTAAAAAAAACATATACATATATGTAGATCCGTGTATATATATATAGATCTATACACCTATACATAGATATACTGAAAAACCGTGTGTATGTATATATTTTATACAAAAACCGTATATAAGTATATATATACATCTACACCTCTATACATACTAATATATATACGTATATATATAAACGTAGATCCACATATATATAGATCTATACACTTATATCTATATATATCAACATATATATATATATTATAATATACTCCAAGGTGTGTACATGTGCGTGTTTATATATAATGTATATGTATATATTGCGTGTAGTGTATATACGTATATACATCTATTACTCAACGTAGATCTAAATTTTCTTGATAGGAAATCTTGAACATACTACATGATGATCCAACTTTCATATGAACATAAATACTTAGTATTTGTAAAACCATGTATGATCTAGGAAGAATACTTGCCTTGATTTACTTTCTTACTCTTAGATGGTGATTCCTTCACTTGGATTTGAAGAACATACTTCTTCTCCTTCTCCTTGGTGTATCCGGTTATGATGCCCAAAAAGGAGAGTTAGTGTACAACTTATGAAACTAATTATATGGAAGAATCAAACTTAAACTTCATAAAATTCTTACTTTACTTGCTTTTGATTCTACATGCCACAACCTTCTTGAATCTTTCTTAGTTGATGGAGTGTTTATGGTACTTGATTTGAGTGAGGTTGGTGTGAACAAAGGAGAAGAAAATCTTCTCCTTGTTGAAGGCAAAACTTTCGGCCAAGAAGGAGGGAGAAGGGGGTGTTGGAGTGTTCTTGAGTTTTTCTTGTAGCAAGAAGAAAGAGAACTTGTGTGTAAAATAAAAATATGCCTAATGTGCTTTCTTGCACAGTACCAGCCGAAATTATGGTGTGAAAGAGGGTGGAAGAATTCTTTTGTGGAGTGGATTAGATAATAGAGATTTGTTTAATAAAAGTAGAAGAATATAATGTAAAGTGGAGGAATGATGGGGTGTAATAAATTAAAGAAAAGCAAAATTGTCTCCTTTCTTGAAGTGCTTAACCGAGAATTCAAAGGGGGGGGGGAAGAATTATTTGTTTTGTGGGCATGTTGGAATAGTGGAAGAAAAGTGAAAGGAAGTGGGGTGTGTAGTAAAGGCATGGTTTGCCATGTGAAGAAAGTAGAAGATTCTTCCCACTTGTGTAGGGGGTGGGCCGGCCATGGGGGAAAAAATGGGGAGAGGGTTTGTCTTTTGTTGCCATGTAGGATAAAGTGAAAGAAAATATGATACTAGTGTGTATTATAGTTATCGTATCGGGTATTTTTATTCGTTTTGATTTATCTCTATCGACTTATGTTGCTACCGACTAATTTATTTAAATACCTTGTATGTCCTATACGGTCATTGTCTAGTCCCAACCAGTCTCGTTATATCCGTTAACTTATCTTAAGGTTATTTTTATGTGTGTTTCTAACCCTGATATTTAATGTCGATGTCTTTATTAATTCTAAATAAAAATTTAAAATTCCACTGCAGTTTCAACAACATCGCATTTGCGTTCTATTTTCATCATTTCCACTAGCCTGGAATCTCGGGTCGTAACATTATGTCTAAGCGATCTAATTAAGCCTGCGTTTCCGAAGCGGATCTGAAGCCTCGGCTCTGATACCAACTGTAGTGCCCCGCTCCCGAGCCCTAGCATCGGGAACAGTGCACTCGCCGTATCTCACTAAGAAGAATACAAGGCGTCGAATAAATCTCTTACATGTCAGAAATGACGTAGAAATTTTTCTCGCGAAAACGTAAATCATAACTTAAATTAAACTCCAATAATCGTCATTACTTTACTGAATAGAAATTCTGATAACAAAAGTAATAAAGAAGTCTGTGAAAATCCCCAAAGGATAACTACAAAAAAATCAGCTGCAGAGTTCCCTTCGTATCCTAGCTGCAGCTATCAACCAGCCCACTCAGCTATGCCCGTCCGGCCCTCAACAAAGATATGCTCGTAGTCCTCATCCAACTCACCTGGGAAGTAGGAGTGAGTGACAGAAAATCACCCAGTAGATGCCCGCCTCAAACCAATACAAAACGTGCATACCGAAATGATACAACCACATAGCACATAAATATAAGATAATCACATAGCACATAAATATAAGATAACCACATAGCACATAAATATAAGATAACATGCATAAGATAAAGTAATGCAGTAAGTAAAGCACTCCACATAAAATGCGCAAGTACGTGATGCATGCTCAATCAACGTGTCACACGCAACAAGAATCATGTCATGCAATATGCCCTTAGACCTATATGCAATGCATGATCCCGGGATTGACTGGATGCCTATAGCCCGTACACTATAATCCACCCTTGCAGATGCCCGTGGCCCGTACACCACGATCCACCCCAACCGATGCCCGTGGCCCGTACACCACGATCCACCATAACTAAGTATCCATGGCCCGTACACCATGATCCATCATAACCACATACTCATGGCTCGTACACCATGGTCCACTTCACTCGAGCGTCTGAGACCCGTACATCTCAGCCCACTCCAAATGCAATGCACGTGCCATGAATGCAACAACAAAAATCGCATGGGGCCCGTACGCCCATCCTCACCAACTCCGGCACTCAACAACAAAGTCGCCTGGGGCCCGTACGCCCATCCTCACCATCTCCGGCACTCAATATTTGGTTTCATTAATTTTACGAATATTGGAAAGTTGTTATTTAGCATCCCCCTTATCTTTCCTAAGCTTGTGTTAATTTACTAGAATTTTTTACTAATTTCCCCTATGTTTCCATTACTTAATTCTATTTATTATTATTAATTTTTAATTACTTAAAATTTACCAAACTTCAGAAATTAAGTGAAAATAATTTAATTTTAACATTTTATATTTTCTTGAATTTATTTGAATTCTTATTGATATTTAATTATATTTTCCTGGCCTGATTCACCAGACCCGATATATTTTTTTTGAGAGATTAATGGGCCGCCTTCGGTCCGACCCGCTGGCCAGTCGACCCGGTCCGTTGGCTGGCTTACTCTCCGTCTTACTTTAATTATTTATTTATTTGTTTAATGGCTGCTCCACCAGTGACAACCCGCGCTGTGATTTGTTTTTCGATCCCAACCCCCATTTTCTCCTATTTCCAGTCTATAGGAACTTATTATAAGGCCAAAACACAAATTTTTAAAGGATCCTAATGTAAAAGTTCCCTTTTTTTCTCTGATTCTTTAAGGATATTTTGTTTTCGATTCAATCATACCACCAATTTCACACACATACACGCACATAGCAGACATAAACAATATATCTCATGCTTTCCAACATATACAAAATTTACAACTTAAACAAATAAAAACAACGAAACAAAATTTACAAATTAAACAATTAAACAACGAAACACATTAGTATACCATCAAAGCATGCAAGAATCGTACCCATTTGAGGGGGAAGAGACACCTACATTTTTGACGAATTAACTTCCTTCTCCTCTAGGCTCGAATCTAAACAATTACAGTATAAAATCAATACTAATAATAAAGGTTAATTTGACTTACTTAAAATAATTAGTTCATAGCTTTCTATTCTTTTCCCTATTTGTCATACTAACATATATATACATATATATACATATATATATATATATATATATATTCGTATGCTTATCTCTTATTTATAAAAATTACTTTATTTTATATATATTAAATACTGTTAATATAACATATACGTACACAGCAGCCTTAAACCCATTTCCGCAACCTTAACTTACGACCGTGTCCTTTTTGAAATTCACCATCATCTATTCTTATTATGTCTCCCTTGAAATTATCCCACCCCACTTAACATATATACCCGTACACCAATTGATCTTATGCCCAATTTACCAACTACTGGACCCCCCACCCCCCAACCGCACCATATACCTCATTGATCCGAAGCAATGGTGCCCATGTGCCCTTTTCCTATATAATGTCGGCACACTCATCTATATATATATATATATATATAGGCATAAAAATTTATAGGTTAACATACACCACAAAATTATATCTTCTTGCTGGCCGAATATTATCACCTTGAATTTAACACCTATTCGGCTAGAATGTTAGCAATATACCAAAATTCACTAATTTACATACACATACTCATCAACTATCGTACACATATAAATATACATCAATTTATGCAATCACATATACGTATGTATGATCCACCTTTTGATATGAAAATATAATTATGGATTTTGCAAATGCATACTAAGTACAGGAAGGATACTTACCTTGGTCCGTTTATACTATACCGTTATCCGATTCGGGTCTCGTTCAACAAAGTTCCTTCTTTTTCTTCGCCTATACCAAGGCTGGCCAAATAGATTAGAGGGAAAAAGAAAGGGCTGCCGCTGCTATTTGATGTGATGTAGGGTTTGGGTTGTGTGTATATACATATAAATATCAATATATAATTATATATGTATAAAGAATTTGGTTTTATTTTTTTTCTCCTTTGGAAGCTGCCGCTGGAATGCTTAGGATGTTGCTGAAATTGGGGTATTCTCAGGGGTGGCCGACTGGTTGATTGGGGAGGGAGGGTTTTGATTTTAGGGTTTATATAAATATATATAAATATGTTTCGATATAATTTAGATAGTTTCTTAATAGATTTAGGATATAATATAGGATTAATCTTCTGATTCCTATTTCAATTTAAATACTACAAGATAGACATTAAGTATATCGTATACTATAATTTCCTTTTTCTATTACAAAAAAAAATTCTCTTATTCCCCTTCAAATTTTTTTTATCCTTCTCCTTTTATTATTCTTTCACCCCTAAGGACACGGGTCATAACAGTGATAGAGGTGGAGAATTTAAATACAAAGACGTAATCAAATTCTGCGAACTATATGGAATCAAACATGAATTCTCACCACCTAGAACACCAAAACTCAATGGAGTTGTTGAACATAAAAATAGAACAATTCAAGAAGTTGCTAGGACAATGCTGTGTGAAAATAAATTACCTAAGTATTTATGGGCTGAAGCCGTTAGTTGTACATGCTATATTATAAATAGGCTTACTATTAGAAAGAAATTAAATAAAACGCCATATGAATTGCTAAACAATAGACTACCTAAAATAGATTATCTTAGAGTATTTGGATGTAAATGTTTTGTGTTGAACACTAAGGATAATCTAGATAAATTTGAACAAAAGTCTATTGAATGCATATTTGTTGGGTATTCAACTAACTCAAGAGCAGATAGGTGTTATAATCCTGCATCTAGAAAAATAATTGAATCTATACATGTGAAATTCAATGAAAATTCATGCTTTGAAGTTAGTGATAAACATCAACATAAACAAGAAACAAATGGTGAAAATATATTTGATGATGATGTAATACTTGAGCCTGTACTTGATCATCTAGAACCAACTCCCCCTGAACAAGACATGCATGAACCCTTAGATGAAATAAATGAAGAAACTTTGCAACTGGAAGATAATGTAACTAATGATCCAATTACATATGATATTGTACACACTAATGAAACATTTGAACAAGATGAGGGTGAACCTAGTCAATATAGGAATTGGTGGCATCCTAGAGAATTAATCATTAGGGACCCAAGTGTTGAGGTTAGAACACGTAGAAATATAAGTCAACTTGAAGGACATAGCTTAATCTCACAATTACAACCTAAGAACGTAAAGGAAGCCTTAGGTGATATATCTTGGATAGATGCTATGCATGAGGAATTAAATCAATTCATAAGGAACAATGTACGGGACTTAGTACCTAAACCTAAAGACAAGTCTATCATAGGAACTAAATGGGTCTTTAGGAATAAAATGGATGAACAAGGAAATATTACAAGGAATAAGGCTAGATTAGTTGCACAAGGGTATAATCAACAAGAAGGAATAGATTATGAAGAAACCTTTGCACCCGTTGCACGACTAGAAGCAATTAGATTGTTACTTGCAATTGCAAGTCTAAGTAATATTAAACTCTTCCAAATGGATGTCAAGAGTGCATTCTTGAATGGATACATCCAAGAAGAGGTGTTTGTCAAACAACCCCCTGGATTCGAAGATCCAAAGAATCCTAACCATATTTATAAGCTTAAGAAAGCTCTATATGGTTTGAAACAAGCTCCAAGAGCTTGGTATGATAGATTTGCAAACTTTCTTATTGCAAATAACTATCAAAGGGGGACCATAGACAACACATTATTCCTAAGAAGAAAACGTAATGATTTGTTAATAGTTCAAATATACGTAGACGATATTATCTTTAGTTCAACTAACCCTACCTTAGTAAAAGACTTCGAAGAGTGTATGAAGTCAGAATTTGAAATGTCAATTGTAGGAGAGTTGAATTATTTCTTAGGACTTCAAATCAAACAAACCCCTCAAGGAATTCACATTAGCCAACTTAAGTATGTCAATGATATGATTGAGAAGTTTGGCTTTGAAGAGTTGAAACCTACAACTACCCCCATGAGTGTTAGTACCAAACTTGATAAGGATGAAAATGGTAAACCTTTTGATGACACACTTTATAGGTCTATGATTAGCTCATTGTTATACTTAACTGCATCAAGACCTGATATTATGTTTAGTGTGTGTATGTGTGCTAGGTTTCAATCTTGTCCTAAGGTATCACATTACAATGCAGTGAAAAAGATCTTTAGATATCTTAAACATACACCTCACTTAGGACTGTGGTATGATAGAAACGCTAAGTTGGAATTACATGCATATCGTGATGCTGATTATGGTGGTTGCAAGTTAGATAGAAAATCCACTAGCGGTACATGTCAATTCATAGGAACCAACTTAATTTCTTGGTTTTCTAAAAAGCAAGCTAGTGTAGCTCTTTCTACCACTGAAGCTGAGTATATTGCTTTGAGTTTATGTACTACCCAAATACTTTGGCTTAAACAGCAACTTAGTGATTTTGGCATTAAAAAGAAAAAGATTCCAATTTTTTAGCACAAGTGCAATCAATCTTTTCCGGAATCCGGTGCTTCATTCTAAGGCCAAACACATTGAGGTGCGATACCACTTTCTTCGCGATCATGTTCAAAATGAGGATATAGTGATAAACCATATAAGAACTGATCACCAAATTGCTGACATCTTCATCAAACCCCTTAATCAAGCCACTTTTGAAAACTTACTAGCCAAATTAGGTATGATGACTTACGATACCATTGCGTAGTTCTATCTTTTGCATGATTTGTAAAATAAAGGGGGAGATAGAATAAGAACATGATTTTAGTTATGGATTTTAGTTGGTAAGTCATGATGAATCATATGCTAAGTTTTAATTGGTATAAAATTTGGATCATAGGTTAAGGGGGAGAATATGAGTGAGTTGAAGGGGAGCAACATACTATTTAAAAGTTGAAAACATTTGATTAAACTTTTGGTTATAAGTTGTGACATTAAAATCATGTTAGGTTATTTTGAAAATCATCCAAAAGGGGGAGAATGTTGAGAAATATGTTTGGATAATTTTCAAAGTCATGTTTTAAGTGGTGAATACTTAAAAATGTCACACGTGGTGTTATATGTGATTAAAAGTTGAAAAAGTTGAAAAAGTTGACATCGATCTCTCAGGTTGTTGCACATCGATCGATCTATGTACATAGATCTCTCACATCGATCGATCTATGTAAGGCAGAAAAGTTCAAGACCTTTCTGTGAGACATCGATCTCTCAACCTGAGGCACATCGATCGATCGATGTACATCGAACCCTCACTTCGATCGATCGATGTAGGTCAGAGGCAAACTCTGAAACTTTCTGCGAGACATTGATCTCTGAAGCTGAGACACTTCGATCGATCGATGTCTAGAGTTTTTAAAAGTAATTTTCTAAAATGTGTTAAAATGATTGTTTTCATTTGTATACGATTTATACATACTCATTAACTGCTTATTATGTGTTTTTGGTGATTATAATTGTCTTGTGACTAACGTGCCTTGGAAGTTTCTATAACTTACCAAAAAGGGCAAAATTGGTATTTTGAGTTTTGTAAGAACATGATATGGTGGAAATATTTCAAGAGCATATTCTTCTACTATTTATGATGACAAAGTTGTTTTCATGGTTATTTATGACTATCCGGGTCATTTCTGGAGTTTTCTCACACCAGGGGTATTTTGGTCATTTCACCCCCAAGGGTATTTTTGGTATTTTTACTCAAGGAATCTCTTGAACATATTATTATATTCATTTTGGAGCTGTGTTATTATTATTTTGAAGATAATATGGTGATCTTATATCTTATTCTCTCAACCGATAATATTATTGACTATAGCTGGATATGTGACGATTTGAGATGTCACATTCTATTTTTCTTGAAGACCCTCTTATATATATTGTAAGAGAATATTTATCATCATTATTCAGAGATATTAAAGGTGTCAAAGGTGTGGAAATGTTCTTGACATATAAGAAGAAATATTGGAGAATTTCGGTGTTACACGTTGACATAATCTTGTTAACTGTTATCTATTTATTTCTTCTTCAAAAATCTGAGTTTCTATACATATATATATATGTTGAAAAACGTGAGTTTACAGTTGTAGGTGATACATTATTCATTTTATGAGTTGGAGACAAGTGGACCAACCAAAAAGGAGCTAGTTGGCAAAATTGCCAACTTGGAGTTTTTCAAATATAGCCAACGACTATATGCTAATTCTTGGGTATTTTCAGCAGATTTTTGAAATCAAATGAAGACTTTACATGTCCTATTATTGTGCTTGAAGTTGGGAATAATTTGGTGGTATTATCCTTTCTTATTTTTTTAAGAAAAAATAAAAGTTCTTTTGGAAAATATTAAGTGTAACCAACGGCTACACTTCAATTTTGGAGCTGAATTTTAAGTTTGAAAATGTTCAAGCCCACATGCCTATTCTCAAGCAAGGAGTTGAGGTTATCTTGGTGCAATTATCTTCTCTTATTATCTATTCTTGCTAAGGATAATTCAAGGCAATTCCAAGGTGGAAAATCGGCCAACATGACATTGCCAAGGTGGACCAATCATGTTGTCTTATTTTGCCAAGTGTACAAGACCAACCAATGATGAGAAGACATTTGGAATTGATGATGAAGATGGTGACACATGTGCATTCTTATCTTCAAGGCTCAAATCACACTATAAATAGAGGCAATGGTGAAGAAGATGAAACACACTTGAAGCTCACAAGCATTTGTTGAATTGTCTAGCTTTCATCTTCATCTTCTTGTTGTTATTGTTTTGTTCATTGTAGCAAAGGTGTTCTTGTTGTGTTGTGGTGAGCTACAAGCCTCTTGAGCTTCATTTGTAAGATTGATTAACCATCTTTATAAGGCTACATCAATAGGTGTTAGAGGAGTTGCAACTAAGTGTTGCTTAGAAGGTGATTATCCAAGTCTTGAGTAGGGTTGGTGTATAACCCAAGGATCAAGCTTGGCTCTTGTTGTAAGGTGTTCATTTCATAGTGAAATCCAAGAAAGGTGTTCCTTGGGACTGGAGTAGGTCACATTGACCGAACCAGGATAAATCTTTGGTGTTCTTCTCTTGTTTCTTTATTTCTGTTTTCTGCCCGTTTTGACTGCAGTTTTCACACCATTTCTCATAATTTGAAAAAATAGCTAAACATTTTTAAAATTCGTAATTTTTGGTGGAGTTATACTTCAGACTGTTAGCTTTCATTTGCAACAAGAATCACTTGATTTGAGCAAGGGAAAGTTAGCCTTTCAGTCTTTGCAAGATACCTGCTCCAATCTGGTTGCAATCTGACTAGTTTTGAGAAAAATTAAATTCTGTATTTTCAAGAATTTTTTATGGTCAGGGCCTTTTAGAAACTTCATCTACACATCCTAAGGAGTGTTTTTATATAAAGATCAATCTTTTTGGTTGAGTATTCAAAGAGAAACACGTTTTGCAAAATCAGCAACATTCTGTCCAATTCTGTCCAGATTGACCGTCTGAATCTTTTTATTTGTTTGAAGGGTCAAACGATCTTATTTTTGTCTGATTTTTTGACAGAGTCTCGTTAACTCATTGAAGTTCAATTCTGGAAAGTTTCATAATTTTTGTAGTTGTGTAAAATTATTTGTGAATTTTTTAAAAACGGGTTCTGAATCTCAGGTGGTCTCAGATTCTGTTTTCAAAGTGGATTTTAACAAAGGGTTGTAGTGTAATTTCCGCTAACCACTATTCAACCCCTCTAGTGGTGTTTATTGCAGGTACACGGTCCAACAGCGACACATGGCTGCAGGGATGGGTGGTGATGCTAGATGAAGGTGACCCACATCTAGCCTCACCATCCACCCCCTGCTGCCACGTGTCGTGCAATGACTCATGGGGCAAGGGATTTGGGGTGAAAGGAGCTAACCCTTCTGACCTGCAGAGAGTTTGGTGAAATTTACCAAGTCAATAAAGATAAATTCTACACATGAAAAAAAAAGGAAAAATGACTTTTTGCCTCTTTTGCTATGGCCATTCGGTCGATTGCTCCCCTGATGTTTAAAATTACATACTTAACCCCTCTGTGCTTTTGGACTGATGAGAAAATGACATTTCTGTAAAAAAAAATTTTGCCAGACGTGCATGACACGCGCCCGTTAAATGGGTGTTTTAGAATGTAACTTAATGTTGCTTAAACATGGACAAATATAACCCTCTTTTTGGACAGCCTTAAGAAGATTCATCATCATGATAATCTTCTTCCTCTTCTTTTGATATCTCCAACTTCTGAGCCGTCGTCCAAAAACTAACCCGCGCAACACCTCAAGATCACACCCTCAAAGTTTCGACGGAAGCCCAATCTCCGTCGAGATGGGCCCGTCTTCAGATTACAAGAAAGAAGACAGACTTCTAGAAAGCTGGAAATCAAGCTTGTTGCCAATGCTATTGGATCTGCCGGAGAGACGGTGATGGTGTCTCTGGTGTCGCCGCTGGAGATTTTCGGCCGGACGAGTCCGAGATCGCCTATGGAAGAAGAAGAGAAAGCGATTGCGGAGAAGGGATTTTATTTTCATCCGGGTCCATTCACCTAGAGATGGTTGTAATTCTTCCTCTTATTTTGATCTCTATCCCTCTTGTAAAGGAAAACAAATAAGAAAGTTCCTTGAAAAGGTGATTTCTTTCTTTCTTTTGTTTCTTGTAGATGTTATTTGAGTATTGCGTAGATTGCTGACAAAAATGTATTATTGGAGGAGAAGCAAATTCCAAACTTAGCACTTGCTTCCACAAGTTGATGTTGAAATCACTGGCCTCAGTGATTGAGATAAAAGCAAGAGACCGAATGCAGATAATGCAAGATACATATTTTTGGATCAAAGTTATTAATTACAAACAGAGTGATACTTCTCTTCCCCGAATTAATTCAGCAACAGAGTAGCTGAGATCATTTCTTAACACTGTACTCAACGGAGAGGTGTGAGCTTTAATACATCATAAAGTTTGGTTGTATCTAAGTTGTGGCCTGCGTGCTTCACCTGGGTTTCCATTAAAAAGAAACGAACTTACAGTTATGATAATATTTTCTTCATGCTAAAATAGTCAGTTCATTTCCAAGGGCGCATGGCGAGTACTAACACAACTAAAATTACCTTAACAAAGTTAATGGATGATGAAGTGAAACGTCTTGGGAGTTTCTCAAAAGGGTATGATTACTCCCTGTAGCACAGTATGCTAAACTCGAAAGTGATAACAAAAGTCGGGGCATTTTCTGTTTGGTTCAGCATTGAGAAACTGACAGTTCATGTAATTCTGCTTGGACAGTAGGTGGTGGTGCTCCAAGACCTGAGAAAGTTGTGGGTTCCGTATTGCGATACAACAATTGTGGAGCTGCAGCAGCTGCGGCAGAAGCTATTGAACAACGAAGAGTGGTCAGACATTCTGCTATTCCGACTCAATATGATGTGCATACCCCAAAAAGGCAACCTAAACGAGTAAATGAGGCACAGAGAAATAAGGCAAAGGAGTCAAAGCCTGCCAGAAAAACATTCAAGGGCCTATAGATCATTTTTGACACATTTAGCAGGCAAGAGGAAGAATAATAATAATTTAATGAGAGGGGTGTTTATGTCTTTACAGCAATTCCGGTAGAAAAAAATTACAAAAATACCATTTTCTCATCAGTACAAAAGCACGGGAGTTTAAGTATGTAATTTTAAACACCAGGGGGGCAATCGACCGAATGGCCATAGCACAGGAGGCAAAGATCATTTTCCCAAAAAAAAAAGACAGAAAGAAAGCCCTTGCACCCAAAAAGAAAAGTACCCCGTCACCCACCACCTCCAGCCTCTAGGAAGATTGTAATCGAGTATTGCAAGTTCGAATCCAGGGACGCGTACAGTGTGGGATTTTCTCTGTTGCCAGGCCAAAGGCCTGGTTTGTGGGGGCACCTTGTGTGGGTAACTGTGTAAGATCTCACCCAATCTAGGAGACTGCTGGTGTAGCGTCCCGCTCCCGAAACCTAACATCGGGAATAGTGCACCCGCCGTAGTCTACTAAGAGAACTACAAAGCGTCGATACAAATCAACTACACGTCACCATAATAACGTAAATCGATGTCAGTGGAAGTCATCACTAAAATCCTCGATAAAACAATCATCATCATTAATACAATGTCTAAGCATTTCTAAACATGTATGTAAACACTAATCTCAAAAATACATAAACCTCGAATATCGAAATAACTATCTCAACCAACCCTCAAAAGTCTTTTTCAGAATATCCTTAGTCTCGAGATCTCCCGTCTCGATTTTCCACGGTATATTAACTCCTGTGTAAGCATACCCTAACTTCTCCTACCTACAAAACTGGTAAGTGACGGTGTGAGCCAAATCAACAGGCTCAGTAAGCAATCTATATGTAACAATTATGGACATCATACATGCAGCGACAATTACAGATAACATTTACAAACCAACATACATGTCTCTAGTACTCAATTAAATTCACTCTAATATCTTTAAGAGTTGACACATCGAGAATAGTCAAATAAGATCCATCATTCAATCTACATTATCGTGATGCATGCTCTTCTCAAATATGACATACACAGCAAACCAATAATCACATAAACAAAGAAGAGAACAACACATGCCGATGGAATAAATAAACTGTGGAAAGTATGTCACTCCACATAATAATGCACAACTTTATGATGCATGCCTTTCTCTACGTGTCACACGCAACGAAATCTCAACACACGAATGCTTGTCTCTCTACCATGCAATGCATGAACCTCGAGGTGATCCTACCACATGCCTCGTCAGGCCACACGCCGCGTCGGGCCACACGCCTCATAGGACCACACGTCCCGTAGGACCACACGCCTCATAGGGTCACACGTCCCGTATGACCATACGCCTCATAGGGCTACACGGCACATAGCCCGATGCAATACTCGTGCCATGAATGCAAATGCATAATCTCTTATAATCTGGTGCATCCATACCCATACATATGCTCGCGTCCATACACGTGCATATATACGTGCATGTATACCTCCACACATCCATATATATACTTAATACGCATTGAAATCGTACAACCATACATACACCCAGTTTACATGTACATATGTGTGATTGATTCATATAAGCCATCATATATCTCACATAATAAACTCAACTCGCATATAGAGAAAATTCAATTACATATATGCAACGAACAACACACTGATGCATGATAAACATAACAAGCACAAATAGACCACTTATCTCTTATCGGTCAAAGTAGTTTATTCTCCAACACACACACACACACACACACACACACATATATATATATATATATATATATATATATATATATATATAATCCTGCAAATGAAACAAACAAATATATAACATATATAATTACGTCCAACGAGTTTATTCACCAATACAATATAAATAAATATATAACTTATATCTTTTCGGCCAAAATAGTTTGTTCACCATTATAATATAAGTAAGTATACAACTACCTTTTTGGTCCAAGTAATTCCTTTGCTAATATATGTTCTTAACTAAAAAAATATAAATAAATATATATATAATTATATTTAAAATAGTTTATATAATAATATATATTTTTAAATCTGAAAATACTATAAGCAAATATATAGTTTTATCCAAAAATAGCTTATATAATTATATATATTTCTAAATTCAAAAATAATATGAATAAATATATAATTCTAACCAAAAATAGTTTATATAATTATATATTTTTAAATCCGAAAATAAGATAAATAAATGTATAATTCTATCCGAAAAATATTTTATATATTTATATTTATTTTTAAATCCAAAAATAATATATATATATATATATATGTAATTCTATCCAAAAAACAGTATGTATATATATATATATATTTATATATATTTTGAATCTGAAAATAATATGTCTTTAAATATAATTTTTATAAAAAACAGTTTCTATCTTTTTTTTATATATAAATACGATAATAGCATAATATATATATTCAAATTCATTCAAAAATAGCTTATATAATTATACATATATTTAAATGCGAAAAATACATATACATACATAATTCTACCAAAAAATAGTTTTTATAATTGTAAATATTTATGTACGAAAATAAAACAAAGACATAAAAAAAATTCTATTAAAAGCGGTTTGTGTAATTATCAATATATTTAAATACGAAATTAACTTAAATATATATATAATTTTATTAAAAACAGTTTTATAATTATTCCTATATTTAAAATAAGAAAATAACATAAAAATATTTATAGTTATATTAAAAACAGTTTATACTTATACATATATAATTTAATATGAAATTAGATATATAAATATATATATTTCATATAAAAACAGTTTATAATTATTTATATATAATTAAATACGAAAATACATGTATAAATCAACCTAACCTATATAAAAACCATTCATAATTATACACATATGATTTATAGGAAAATAGATGTATAAATACTCATATAATGTACAAAAACAGTTTATTAATTTTATAAATATAATTTGATGCGAAAATAAACATTTAATTTCACGTTTCCTATAAAAATCATTGATAATCCTATTTATATATACTTAAATACGAAAATTAATAATTATACTCTTATATTCTATACCTACACATATATATATTCATATATATATATATATATATATATATATATACATATATAACAAACCACATATATACTATAATATAAATTTATATTTACTTGAAACAAAACACATAAAATCATACTAAAGAATTAATCTTCACATACTTTATGGCAAAAAGACATATACATATTCATACATAAACATACACGCATATACATACATTGGTATACACGACATATGCATACAAAAAAAATACATGCATATACATACATATGTCTACACAACATATACATATATGTATATATTCAATTCCATATATAATCATACAAACAACTATGCGTACAAATCTTACCCATGTATGATCCATAAATTTATACAAAAATATACATATAAAGTTTACAAAAACATAACGAGTACGGGTAAGGTACTTACCTCTTTTCCGGAAATATTTTCCTACGGCCACCACCTTCTTCTTCATCTTTTTTTCCCTCGCTTCCTCCCTTTCTTTGTTCTCTCCCTCAACTTTCTCTCGGCTGAAATGTGGTGTGGGTGTGTGAGTGTGCAACCGAAATATGTATTGTGGGAGGGGAATAATGGGTTTTATTTACTAAGGGGAATCAAGAAGGGGGTTGTGAGAAATGAAGAGGGTGAGGGAGTTATGGCCATAAAAGCCATTACTTCTTTTTTTTCCCATGTGTATTAATATATCTTTATTATCATTATCTTTGTTTTTTTTTCCTTTTTTCAACACCTGGATACAACATACTCCCCTATACAATAAGTTTCGTCCTCGAAACTTGCGTACCCTAGTTAAAGAGATGGGGATAGTGCTCGCGTATTTGTTCCTCAAGCTCCCAAGTTGCCTCACGTTTCTTGTGATTACCCCACTGAACCTTGAGATAGAGAGTCACTTAACGTCTCAGCAATTGGTCCTTTCAATTCACAATGCGTACGGGTAGTTCAAGCCCAGCGCGCAAGCTCTCCACTTGTAAAAATCATAACTTAATCTTTCTATAACTCTAGAATCGAACCTAAGGATGTTGTCACCATGGTGAGTGCTTCCACCACACAATCGCCTGTCTATAAGGTACTCATATTTGATGCCATCAGCAATCCTTTATAATCAGTTCCTATGTGTACTACAATCTTAACTTAATCATCTTATTCACGAAACTAATCACATGAACAATATGTATTTTAATAACACGTGTACTCTATTATAATTCAACTTAGTCATCCCTAGCATCAGACATGATGATCTTGTACTCATAGGGTTTAATCCCTAACTTAATTCTTCATAGTGCAACTCAGAAAATTTCACTATAACATTATATGAATTCAAACCTACTTGTCTCTATAGGTCATTATTCTTAACAGCGACACCACCAATTTATCGTAGGATTTAATGCTTATAGTTTATCTCTATTCATTTTATATTCTAAGATTCAACTTAAGTAGTCATTAACTTAGGCATCTTAAGGCATTCTCATACACCATGCTTCTCCGTGCCACACTGACTTACCTTACTTCTTTAATTGATCATTCCCAACGGCTAATTTTAAGCCAATTAAATCCCTCATGAATAGCAACCACTATTGCTCATGGTTACACTATTTCAATTCAAAACTACTAGATTCAACAATGCTTACCTGTTCGTATGTTCACATCATCATTTTTTTAACGACACTGGTATTGTCAACTTACCTTGGTAATTCTAAGATTTACATCTTAACTACCATCTAAACTTTTTGCAAATAATATCATTTATCAAGTCTATTTGCTTACGCCATGACTAATCTAACTCCTCATTTGCATCGCCATGTTGATTATAAACTTAGGTCATGTACCGCAACTATAACTCCAAATCAAAATTATTTGTACTAAGGTTACCTAAATAACATGTTGCTATGTATAAATACCTACCCAAAACTTTTCCAACGATAACTGATTATGTGTGTTAGCCATGGTCATTGCCAGTTTAGGACTATCAGACAATATCCCTAGAAAGGCTAATATGTGGATATTGCTTCGCTAACTTATATTTTTGATGAGTTCCCTATGGATGATCATATTAATTAATTAATTTTTAAACTTAGTGCCCCTTTTTTCCCTCAAAGTTGTTGTACCGGGTTAGTCTCTTTAAGTGTAGGAGGAACAAACTAGGGCAAGACTACAGCTCCACGGTGAACTTATCTTATCGGTGGTAGACCGAAAAATTATCAATCCTAGTGACTATAATTAAATCTTAGATCTAATACCCGACCATAGAATTCAAGCTCTTAAAATATAGTCATAACGTCCCTACGTATGCACACCCCTTAACCAGTCATCCCTCAAATCTAAGGTCATCACCTAATTTCTATGATCACTGCTTAGGACCATGATCATCATTTACGTCTAGAATTGCCACTTAAATCTAAGATCATGGTCTTAATCTATGCTTCCGCCGTGGATCTAAAGCCATGCTCTGATACCGCCTATAGCGCCCCGCTCCCGAACCCTAACATCGGGAACAGTGCACCGCCGTAGTCCACTAAGAGAACTACAAAGCGTCGATACAAATCAACTACACGTCACCATAATAACGTAAATCGATGTCAACAAAAGTCATCACTAAAATCCTCGATAAAACAATCATCATCATTAATACAATGTCTAAGGATTTCTAAATCAATACAATAGTCACATGTATGTAAACACTAATCTCAAAAATACATAAACCTCGAATATCGAAATAACTGTCTCAACCAACCCTCGAAAGTCTTTTCAGAATATCCTTTGTCTCGAGATCTCCCGTCTCGATTTTCCACGGTATATTAACTCCTGTGTAAGCATACCCTAACTTCTCCTGTTGGAATAATTAAAGCACAACCGGTCAAAAGGAGTAATTAAGTGTAAATACATTTGACCAAGTGTAGTAAATTGTTGTAAATAGCAAACCGGTCAAAGTGAGTAATTAGGAGTAAATACCTTTGACCAAGTGTTGTAAAATACTACATTTATAGGGAGGCAGTTACTTGACCAAATAGAAGGTACCGGTTTTTTTGTAGTCAATTACACTAGCTTGATTGTAGGGATTAGAGTTGACTAAATGTGTATAAATAGATTGTAAAAGGGTTCAACAAAATGCAAAGAAATACAATTGTTCTTCCTTCCAAGAAACATTTCTTCAAAAAGTTTCATGGTATCAGAGCCAAAACCAAAAAACACCAAAATAACCCCAACGTCACTCTCATCCACATCCGAGATGAGTTCACAAACATCCTCTCCTGGTGCAAGCCAGGTGGCGCTGAATCAAGCACAACTTGAGCAACTATTGGCTCTACTAAAGACTAAGGCCGAGACCTTCACTACGGCCAACACGGATACTCATCAAGGTACGGTTAACTTTGTAGAATCTTCACCCTGGATCCTAGACACAGGAGCTACTGACCACATGACAGGTAACCTATCTCTATTTACTACATACGTCCCAATCCTCGGAACTTTGAGGGTGAAAGTGGCGGATGGGACATTTGCACTTGTAGTCGGAAAAGGATCCGTGAAAGTGACCCCTTCACTTGTGCTTGAAACCGTACTTTATGTTCCAAAGTTAACTTGTAATTTAATTTCCGTAAGCAAGCTTACAAAGGAATCTGGTTGTGTTGCTAAGTTTTCTGCCCGCATGTGTGTGTTGCAGGAGCAGGAATCAGGAAAGACGATTGGCATTGCTAGAAAAAGGAGTGGCCTTTATCACTTTGAGAAAAATAGTCACCAACACACACAGAAATATTCTCTCTATACCGCCACTCCTAAATTTCCTCTTAGTACCAACTTTGAACAAACTGATGTACTGTTACTCCATCAAAGACTGGGACACCTCAGTCTCCATTATCTTAAACAATTATCCCCTTTGAATAATAAACATTTTTCTACTTTAAAGTGTGATGCTTGTACCTTTGCTAAACATGTCTGAAATGAATATCCTTCAAAACCACATGTTCAGTCTGTACCTTTCCATCTCGTGCATAGTGATCTTTGGGGTCCATCTCGGGTTAAGAATATCTCTGGTGCTAAGTGGTTTATCACTTTTATTGACGATCACACTAGGGTTTGTTGGGTCTATCTTCTCAAAGACAAAACAGAGGTAGCCACTATTTTTCAAAATTTTCATTCCATGATAAAAACCCAGTTTCAAACCTCAATCAAAATCCTACACACAGATAATGGCACAGAATATTTCAATAAAATCTTAAATACCTACTTGGCTTCCGAGGGTATCATTCATCAGAGTTCCTGTCCAGACACACCACAGCAAAATGGTGTGGCTGAACGTAAAAATCGCCACATACTTGAAGTAGCTCGGGCCCTAATGTTCACTATGCACGTCCCAACCTATTTATGGGGAGAAGCAGTTCTCACAGCCTGTCATTTAATTAACCGTCTTCCGTCCAAACCATTACAGTTTCAGATACCTATCTCTGTCCTTCAGCGTACTTATCCTCTCTTTCATTGTGGTTCTAGCCTCCCACTCAAAATATTTGTCTGCACAGTGTTTGTCCATAATCATAACCCCAATATATCCAAGCTGGATCTCCGATCCTATAAATGTGTCTTTATCGGTTACTCCTCCACTCAACACGGCTACAAATGTTATTCTCCTACCCTTCGTCGAGTATTTGTTACCATGGACACTCACTTTAGAGAACAAGAGCCTTATTTTCTCACAGCTTTAGTTTCAGCCGACCCTCCTCCCTCTCTCCTCTCAGCCGACCCATTCTCTATCGTCGCACAGAGTGAACCACTGCCTACTCCAATTATCTCAGACAGTGCTTCAGGGGGAGACTCTCAACCGTGCTCACCAAGTTCGAGTTCACCACTGTCGCCATCTAGCCCACAAACAATACCAAAACAAACATATGGTTCGAGTTCACCACTGCCGCCATTTTGCCCACAAACAATACCAAAACAACCACATGACATAATTATCTATTCACGAAAAAATCAACCTCAATTTGATAAAGCACCCACTGTGTCTCCAGAGTGCCAATCTACAGAACCAGTTTCTGACTCCTGCAGGAAGGAAGATAGTCTGGAGATGTCAACTGATTTGGACCTGCTCATTGCACTACGAAAAGGGAAAAGAGTATGCACCCAATATCCTATTTCCAATTTTGTCTCTACTAACAAGTTGTCTTCTCAGTTTGCGTCTTTTACTACAAAGGTGTCAAATATCCAAGTTCCTAAAAATATCACAGAGGCACTTGAGGATGGAGAATGGAAAGCCGCAGTACAGGAGGAGTTACAAGCCCTTGAGAGAAATAATACTTGGACAGTTGTTGAATTGCCAAAAGGAAAAAAACTAGTCGGGTGCAAATGGGTGTTCTCGGTAAATTTCAATGCAGATGGGAGTGTTAGCAGACATAAAGCTCGACTTTTTGCCAAGGGCTTTACTCAGGTATCAGGGATTGATTACAATGAGACATATGCTCCTGTAGCAAAATTGAATTCGGTAAGAGTTCTCCTTTCCTCAGCCGCGTGTCTTGACTGGCCACTTCAACAATTAGATGTGAAAAATGCCTTGTTAAATGGTGATCTTCATGAAGAAGTATACATGGACCTTCCCCCTGGCTTGGTTAAAGAAAGAAATATGGTATGTAAATTAAACAAGTCACGTTATGGGCTAAAGCAGTCGCCCCGTGAATGGTTTGAAAAATTTACTCAGGTCGTACGAACACAAGGGTTCAAACAATCACAAGCTGACCATATTATGTTCTATAAACATACAAAGGAAAATACTCGTGCTATCCTTATTGTATATGTTGATGACATTATTCTTACAGGAGATGCTCGTGGTGAAGTAGAGGCACTGAAGAAATACTTAAGCAGCAAATTCGAAATGAAGGACTTGGGGTCACTGAGATATTTCCTTGGAATGGAAGTAGCATGTAATTCTTCAGGTATTTTTGTCTCACAAAGGAAATATGTGTTTGATTTACTAAAAGAAACATGAATGCTAGGTTGTCGGCCTGCGGAGACTCCTACAGAGCCAAACGCCAAACTTGGTCCTAATGGCGGAAATGAAGTGGATCAAGGACAATACCAAAGACTTGTCGGTAAACTTATATATTTATCACATACTCGTCCTGACATTGCTTTTGCAGTAAGTTTGGTTAGTCAATTCATGCATTCTCCAAAAACAAAACATCTTGAGGCTGTACTTCGTTTTCTAATATACCTAAAGAAGACACCAGGCCGTGGGTTATTTTTCCGTAAACAACCGGAAAGAAGTCTCAAAATTTATACTGATGCAGACTGGGCAGGGTCCTTGGTAGACAGGAGATCCATGTCAGGATACTGCACTTATGTATGGGGTAACTTGGTCACATGGCGGAGTAAAAAACAGCCAGTGGTCACACGTAGCAGCGCAGAGGCAGAATTTCGCGCTCTCGCACACGGTGTTTGTGAAGGTTTGTGGCTTAAGAGATTACTCAATGAATTACATGTTTCTCTTAATGGACCTATTCGTTTGTATTGCGACAATAAAGCAGCTGTGAGCATCACTCATAATCCAGTTCATCATAATCGCACAAAGCATGTTGAGGTTGATCGCCACTTTATTCGAGAAAAAATTGATGACAACAGTTTCTCTATGTTCTATATCCCTACCAAACAACAAGTGGCTGATGTCTTGACCAAGGGGCTCCACAAACCGCTGTTTGAAGAACTTGTCGGCAAGCTAGGCATGCTCAATATTTACATTCCAGCTTGAGGGAGAGTGTTGGAATAATCAAAGCACAACCGGTCAAAAGGAGTAATTTGGTGTAAATACATTTGACCAAGTGTAGTAAATTGTTGTAAATAGCAAACCGGTCAAAGTGAGTAATTAGGAGTAAATACCTTTGACCAAGTGTTGTAAATACTACATTTATAGGGAGGCGGTTACTTGACCAAATGAAAGGTACCGGTTTTTTGTAGTCAATTATACTAGCTTGATTGTAGGGATTAGAGTTGACTAAATGTGTATAAATAGATTGTAAAAGGGTTCAACAAAATGCAAGGAAATACAATTGTTCTTCCTTCCAAGAAACATTTCTTCAAAAAGTTTCATCTCCTACCTGCAAAACTGGTGAGTGGTGGTGTGAGCCAAATCAACGGGCTCCGTAAGAAATCTATTTGTACCCATTACGGACATCATACATGCAGCGACAATTACATATAACATTTACAAATCAACATACATGTCTCTAGTACTCAATTAAATTCACTCTAATATCTTTAACAGTTGACACATAGAGAATAGTCAAATAAGATCCATCATTCAATCTACATTATCGTGATGCATGCTCTTTTCAAATATGACATACACAGCAAACCAATAATTACATAAACAAAGAAGAGAACAATACATGTCGATGGAATAAATAAACTGTGGAAAGTAAGTCACTCCACATAATAATGCGCAACTTCATGATGCATGCCTTTCTCTACGTGTCACACGCAACGAAATCTCAACACACGAATGTCTGTCTCTCTACCATGCAATGCATGAACCTCGAGGTGATACTACCACACGCCTCGTCAGGCCACACGCCCCGTCAAACCACACGCCTCATAGAGCCACACGTCCCGTAGGACCACACGCCTCATAGGGAAACACGGCACATAGGCCAATGCTCGTGCCATGAATGCAAATGCATAATCTCTCATAATATTGTGCATCCATACACATACATATGCTCGCACCCATACACGTGCATGTATACCCCCACACATCCATATACATACCAATACACATTGAAATCGTACAACCATGCATACACCCAGTTTACATGTACATATGTGTGATTGATTCATATAAGCCATCACATATCTCACATAATAAACTCAACTCGCATATAGAGAAAATTCAATTACATATATGCAACGAACAACACACTGATGCATGATAAATATAACAAGCACAAATAGACCACTTACCTCTTATCGGTCAAAGTAGTTTATTCTCCAACATTTTTTTTTAATGAAAGACAAATTTTATTAATGAGTAGCCTCACTTGTGGTGGAGGGAAACCTTATTACAACAGTCAAAGTACACGAATAAATGAAATAACGAAGTAATAATGACATATCTCCAGTCGTATATGATATGCCGCATTAAAACCTTGCCAGGTAAAACCACCCTTGTGGATAAAACCCTGGCGAAGGAAAAAGCGTACATATTTATACAGCTGTCATCGATATGTTGCCAATCGACAATTGAGTACAAGTGTGCGCTATGTATTGATGATGAAGCCGGGCGATTGAGGCCGTTGATGTTGTGGTATCCGATTCTTGAGCTTGTCTCATCCAGGAAATGCCATACCTCAGAAGAAACCCAGAGGGAAGTTATACCAGTGAAATACAGTATCCAAATATAGTCAAAATGAGTCATCGAACACATACCAATGTCGCCCTGGCAAAGATGTTGCCAAGGCGACGCTATGAAAACTTGAATCGGTGTCCAATGTGCCGCTGAGTCTGCTAGTGCCAGATGGCAAAATCTCACCACCAGTATGCCGGAGCACAGCCATGGGAAAAGAATGATTAGTATGCAGAGATGAAACATTCGGAAACAGTATAAAGGATCTGCCAAGAGATAACAGTACATACCAGGCCTGCCTGAATCCCGTAGGATGCAGGCAGGGAGAGTTGTGGAACGCCAATCCATATGGAAGACTTGAGCTTAGAAAACAACACGCAACTGGACTGAAGAAAGATCCAGTAAGATAGCGGATCGCACTAAAGCTGGAAGAGTCTGCGATGAATAAACATGTGTGATCGGATCTAGCATTGCATGTTGAGACAAATAATGTGCCGCCATATTAGCCTCCCGGTAAATGTGATGATAATCTAGCCGGTGAAGATAAATGAGTGTATGAAGGTGCTGCAGATAATAGTTTCCATGAACCATCTGAGGTCGGGCCAACCGAGAGATCATTTGAGCACAATCTGATTCCAATGTAAGGTTGCGGTATAGGGGAAGAAAATATAGTAGTCCAAAAAAAGCTGCCTGAATCTCTGCATTTAGGGGTGTAGTTGGTGGCAATCGAAAAGAAAGCGCTCCCACACAAGCGCCCGTGTGGTCCCGCAATATTGCGCCCCCTGCAGCATATTGTCTGCCAACTGCTGCATCTGTATTCAATTTTAATCGACCTGAGGGTGGACACAGCCAGCGGATCAGTGTAGGTCGTGGAGGTGCCAGCGATGGAAGCCAAGAAAAATACCGTCTTGGATTAGCTGCTAGTTTTGTGCCTGCTATTTTCTTGCACCAAATAGCTAGATCATATTTAACAGAAGCCTGAAGAGATGCCAATGTAAGAGTTCGTTGCTCTCCATAAACTAATGATGCATAGCCACGCCAAATATTGTACAATATTATGGCTGGAATGATTATTTGGAAAACCCCAAATAGAGATGAAAAAGATGATCGATACCACCAAGCCAGTATATATTGGCGCAGATGCAAAGATGAGGGTGAAGGACAATGTAATTCTCCAGCATAATAAATCCATAATGGTCGCACATGTGAACAATACATAAAGATATGGTCTATTGTAGCTGACTCACCCTTGCAGAAAGGACATTGCGTTGATTGCGAAGCAAGGTACCTGCCAATATAATCTTCAAAAATAATATGAATAAATATATAATTCTAACCAAAGACAGTTTATATAATTATGTATATTTCTAAATCCGAAAATAAGATAAATAAATATATAATTCTATCTGAAAAATATTTTATATATTTATATTTATTTTTAAATCCTAAAATAATATAAACATATATATGTAATTCTATACAAAAACAGTATATATATATATTTATATATATTTTAATCCGAAAATAATATGTCTTTAAATATAAATTTTATAAAAAAACAGTTTCTATCTTTTTATATATATAAATACGATAATAGAATAATATATATTCAAATTCATTCAAAAATAGCTTATATAATTATACATATATTTAAATACGAAAAATACATATACATACATAATTCTACCAAAAAAAACAGTTTTTATAATTGTAAATATTTATGTACGAAAATAACACAAAGACATAAAACAATTCTATTAAAAATGGTTTTGTAATTATCAATATATTTAAATACGAAATTAACTTAAATATATGTATAATTATATTAAAAAAACAGCTTTATAATTATATCTATATTTAAAATAAATAAAACAACATAAAAATATTTATAGTTATATTAAAAACTTTTTATACTTATACATATATAATTTAACATGAAAGTAGATATATAAATATATATTTCATATAAAAACAGTTTATAATTATTTATATGTAATTAAATACGAAAATACATGTATAAATCAACCTAATCTATATAAAAACCATTCATAATTATACACATATGATTTAATAGGAAAATACATGTATAAATACTCATATAATGTACAAAAACAGTTTACTAATTTTATAAATATAATTTGATGCGAAAATAAACATTTAATTTCATGTTTCCTGTAAAAATTATTGATAATTCTATTTATATATATTTAAATACGAAAATTAATAATTATACTCTTATATTCTATACATACATATAAGTATATTCATATATATGTATATATATACATATATAACAAATCACATATATACTATAATATAAATTTATATTTACTTGAAACAAAACACATAAAATCATACTAAAGAATTAATCTTCACAGACTTTATGGCAAAAATATATATACATATTCATACATAAACATACACGCATATACATACATAGGTATACACGACATATGCATACATAAAAATACATGCATATGCATACATATGTCTACACAACATATACATATATGTATATATTCTATTCCATATATAATCATACAAACAACTATGCATACAAATCTTACTCATGTATAATCCATAAATTTATACAAAAATATACATATAAAGTTCACAAAAACATAACGAGTACAGGTAAGGTACTGATCTCTTTTCCGGATATATTTTCCTACGACCACCACCTTCTTCTTCATCTTTTTTTTCCCTCTCTTCCTCCCTTTCTCCCTTTTCTCTCCCTCAACTTTCTCTCGGCTGAAATGTGGTGTGTGTTATGCCCCGCACCATCCGAAGAATAATTAAAGGGTAAAAGGAAATTAAATGGATTAATGACAATTAATGGTAATGAATTAAGAATTAAATATTAGATTAATTAGTATTTATTGAGGGATTAAATATTGGAATTAATTAGTATTTAAGCTAGTATTAAATATTGGAATTTAATTATTTAAGATAACTGAGATAATAGGATATAATTTAGAAACTCAAATTTCACCCTTCCCATATCAAAAACTGACAGAACATCAGTTTCCCTTCATCTTCAGAAAAGTAACAACGCCCTCCCTCTCTTCCTCCCCATAGGCGACTTCACTCTTGCAACCTTAGAGAAGATTTTCGATTCGTTCTTCATTTGTTCTTCGAATCTTCTTCGGATAATCAAAGACAAGTAATCTACTTATGAGTTCCTACGATTTGAGAAAGAAAAGGCCTATTTTTGATATCAAAATGGATCACCATGCAGTAATTTCTTTCCGTGGATCTATATGTGAATTATATGTTTTGGTTTTGGATTTGGTCAATGTATATTGAAAATCGTTTGTTCTTGTTGTTGATTCCGTGAAATCTTGCAAATTCTAATCCCTTGAAACCCTTTTTGCTGCTATTTGCGGTTGAAGGGAGGGAGAGTGAAAAGATGAGATTTTGGGTTTGTTTTGATGGATGATTTGAGTTTTAGGCTTGAATCCGTGATTCATAGGTGAAAGGTTTTGTGTTGGTGAATTAAGTTTGGATTGATAGTGAGGATTAGGTTTGGAATGATTGGAAGGAAGTTGGAAATCGATTGGGGTTAGATCTGCAGTTTCTGCAGAAATCGCAAAATGAGAATGTTGGAAAACGCTGACATCGATCGATCGATGTCAGAGGCTGATGTACATCGATCGATCGATGTATAGCAGAGGGAGAGGCTGATGTGCTACAGTTATACGTGGATCGATCGATGTATAGTTGAGTGAGAGATCGATGTATCCTGATGGACATTGATCGATCGATGTGAGAGAACGATGTCACATCGATCGATCGATGTAGACTGAGTGAGAGATCGATGTGCCTCAGATGGACGCGGATCGATCGACGTCAGGGGCTGACGTCCATCTGATTTGTGGAAAAATAAAGGGAGAAAGAAGGAACCTAAGGGATCTTTTGGGTGACCTTAGGGACTTCTTAGGACCTGATTGAGGTTAGTATAAGTCTTGGGAACACGATCTTGGATGATGAATCGACAGTGAGTACTTCGTAGGTTATTTGAATCGGAATTCAACGTGAATGATCTAAGGGGTTAAGAATGAACGCTTGAGGCTTTGTTAGGGTTCAAATGGAACATGTGAAGAGAGTTTACTTCATCCCTCGTATCCTTAGTATGAACGTTTATGTGAGGTAGGCCTGAACATGTGTTGACACGTTTGAAAGTGAGAATGTGCTTGAAGTCTATGATTGAAGAATGTGATTGAATGATGAGAAGTTGTGCACTTTTGCATCATGGCACTAGCATTTGCACTATGTTTTGATCAGAGCTGTGCCTCGGCACAGGGTATAAAGTTTGCGAAATGAGCTGTGATGTGTTACAGGGTATAAAGACAAGTTGTAACCATCACAGGGTATAAAGTGAGCTGTAATGTGACACTGGGTATAAAGACAAGCTGTGGAACATTACAGGGTATAAAGTTAAGCTGTGGTGCGTCACAGTATATAAAGACAAGCTGTGGCCCATCACATGGTATAAAGTTATATGACCGCACATTATGACATGCATTGCACTGGTTTTGAAAAGCGAAGCATAAGCATTTGGGTTTGTGTAGTGTAGTGCATGTTTTGAACTGTCATGCATCACGTGAGTCGTTCCAGTATGGTTGAATTGTAAGTGGATTGTTATTGAACTGTTAATTGCTTATGAATTACTATTCTTGATCTGTTATGCTAGTAACCTACGTTCTTGAAATTGTACAAGACATGTGCCCTTCACCCCTTGATATAAATATTACTCATGTCTTGCCATGCGTTAATCCTGTATGTCTTATAAGCGGGTTACTTGCTAGCGTTTTCGCTAAGGGTTCTACCCTGTTGTTTTACAGATGAGCCCGAATACAATATGATTTTCATAGAGGACAACGACGAGTGGTCCAAATGGGATGCTTAGAGTTCTTATTGGGAGATAGTCGAGACTATTTCTGATTATTTCATTTTCTTTCATTCGTTGAGGATTTAGTTGGTTGTAACCACAAATAATCTTTTGTAAACACATTACATCTTGAAGTACGTATTTGATGGTTTAGATTTGTTTTACATATGTTTCCGTGCTTACTCTCTTACGTCATTGATGATGTGTATTCGAGAGATGAGACGTCTTGTAGTCCTCTCAATAGGCTACGACGGGTACACCGGTTCGGGTCCGCTGTCCGGGCCAGGGCGCTACAGGTGGTATCAGAGCCAGGTTTCAGATCTACATCAGAGACCTAGGTTATGTCATATAGAGTCTTAAGTTATGATTTTGACCTTAAGTTGACCCATAGGTCTAAGTACTTGATCTTAGATATAAGATGAATTGGGTTGGGTGTGTGCGAGCGCGATAAGACTAATCAATAAGCGTTATTTTCCTTTGAGTTTATGAGTTCCGTCCTGTACAACGCATATGGGCTTTCAGTATTTATTTTTGAAATTGCTGAATGCTAATAAGCGTTGATTTTGCAGACAATGCCTCCCAGAAGAGAAAACCAGGGAAACGGTGGCAACGGAAATGAGAACCCACAGCCACCGCAAATGGTAGTACCACATGCCTTGATGGACGCTATCACGGTGATTGCGTAGGGTGTTGCTCAGTAACAACACCAACCTCCTCCGCCACCAATGTCTCAGCACGGTATTCGATATTATATTGGGGAAATGCGAAAGATGCATGCCCCCACTTTTGAAGGGACCACTGATCCTGAGGTGGCTGAGTTCTGGTTGGAGGAAATAGAAAAATGCTTCAGGCTAGTGCAAGTACCGGAAGAGAACAAGGTGGATGTGGCCACGCCCTTACTGAGTGGAAGAGCAAATGCCTGGTGGAATAGTATTCTGCCAAAAATGACTCCTCCTATCTTGTGGAGACAATTTGTTGAGGCTTATAAGGACTATTACGTACCTGAAATTGCTATACTGGAGAAGATGAGACAGTTCGATAAGCTAGAGCAGGATCGGATGTCTATTTCTGACTATGCTGATAGATTCCATGCCTTGGAAAGTTCACGCCCATGGTGTTGGAAAACAACAGAATGAAGATGCTCAAGTTTGAGCAAGGATTGAACCCCCGCATTCAGACGGCTATAGCGGGGTCTAGCCTGAAAACTTTTGAAGAGATGTTAGACGCCTGCTATCGCGTGGAAAGTAATATGCGCAGGTCACAGCCTAGAGAGGCTCGTGACGATACCAGCAAGAGGCCGAGGGATGATAGGAGTGGAGGTAGACCCGGACATTGGGTCAATTTTTCTAGAAGAGGCCAGACGGTGTAGAGATAAGGGGGTTTGAGTGATTTCAAAATAAGTGACTTAAATGCATGATATATATAAACGTGTACATGTATGCATGATATCTTGCCATTACTTGCCTTATTTAGCTTATATATTATGTTGCTGTACTAACGAGCCATGAAGCGTTAAAACTTACGTCATATGGCAAACATTTGTTGTGTTTATGCTATTTTCAGATGCCACCATTAATGAACTAAACTAGTTCATTAAGTGAAGTACTTAGTTTAATAAACTAAGTAGTTCATTAAAGGAAGTCACATTTGGAAAAGGCACAAAGGCAACAAAGCTAAGGAAAGAAAGTTTTCTCCTCCTCCCATCCTTAATTACACACGCCATATACATATACATTACATATATTTTCAGAATTTTTGAAAAAGGCACATACACATGTATTCCAACGTACTACCGACACGTTATATATTTTACGTACGTACGTTAACGTCACACCACTATACTTAACTCATATTTATGAGTATATTCAGGTCTTATATCATATGATATAAGATATGGTGATGACAAATTAAATACGACACGATAAAAGGTTCTAAACCGAAAATTGTCGTATCGGACGAATACCGAAACTTCGCCAACGTATCACGTACTTGCCATAAATAAATGGCCAGCCCCTATACATCAAAATTTGATATAAATTTCGTGCACATCACTGAATAATCAGCCAAAAATACTTTCCATGTTGGCACACACAAATTACTCCACATTAAGGCCAAAATGTGAAGATTCCAAGTTTAATTTTGTCACATGCTAATGGTACCACTTTAGACCAGCCAAGTGCTGAGATTTAAAGTATATATTATATATATTATGTATAACATAATATATATAACATGTGCAAAAGTTGGAATTTAAATTAGAGAAAAATCGGGTAATCGATAAATATCGAAAATTCGGTTTTCTACGCACACAACACATGGAACGTTTTTGGTACATCATGTGACACGTATCTAGACACTTTTACATATGATATACATCTTAAAGTGTTCTAGAAAATTAAATTAAGGGCTGATTGGAATATAACATGTGTGTATTATTAAATGTGCATTATTTTACAAAGTTAGCAAAAATAAATTTCAGCACATACACAATCATTTCCAACGCCATCTACAGCTGAGATGGAGCTTATTTGGAGCCTTGTTGGCATATTGATTGTTCAAGGATCAATCATACAATGTTGGTGAATTGAAGAGAGAAGCTACAAATGGTAAGAATTCAAAATATATCTCTCTTATATCACATGCTGAAAATTTCAGCATGCTAAATGTTGCTGGCCGATTTTGTCACTTAAATATGATATAATTTGTCATCTTTTATTATGTGATTGATTGGAAGAAGAAATGGAAATGTTTTGAATATTATTTGAATTAATAAAGTGTGATATTTTATATATCACACATGCTGAAAATTTTTCAGCATGTGTGAGACATGTGTGGCCGAACATATGAGCTAAATGGTGTCCAAGTTCATTTCTTATGTGATAGCAATACTTACCATAACTTGGTGATTCAATTTTTAAAAAAAAAATCAAGGTAAATTGGGCATTATTTTGAACAAAATTAAATGATGCACATGCTGAATTTTCAGCATGGCAATATCACTAGTTGGCCGATTTTTGCATTAAGTTGGGAAGGATTTTTATCTTGCAATTTATGTGATATATCTAATGATTTATGGAAGTTATTTTGTGATGATTTTTGGCACATGTTTAAGTGAAATTCTCAGATTTTTCCAAGTCATCAATGATGACAACATTAATCCAATAAGAAGGTGCCAAGTAAGCGAAGCGTAAATGATCATCCAATAAGAAGATGCCAAGTAAGCAAGACATTGTCACAATGATGTCTTACACTCTCTCAAAGACTTAAAAGATAATTTTCAAGAGGGGGAGACACCACAAGGGGGACGGCTGGACCATGTTAAAAAGAAAGAGAAGAGAGCAAACAAAACAAGAACAAGCATTGCAAATCAAAGTGATCAAAAAGCCTAGCTCTTCTTCTTCTACATCCTCTTTCTTTCTCTCTTCTTGTAAGCCTATTGTATTCATATCTTTCAATCTTGAATAGGCTTGATATAGACCACCACTCATTATACATCTTTGTAAAAGATTGATCAAGGTGTGATCAATCTTCATTCTTGCGAGGTGGTGGTGTTCGTGTGAATTGTACTCGTCATACAAGGTTTGTAAAGGGTTGGAGTTAGGTGTAACTCTATCAACCCTGTGGTAAGGTGTACTGCGTGTGTGTGATTAGTGTGAACCAAGGAAGGTGTTCCTTGAAGACTGGAGTAGGTTGTTTATAACTGAACCAGTATAAAATTCTTGGTGTCATTTACTTTCTGCATTTATTTTTCAGTTACTGCACTGATTACCCTTCTTGTTCGCATTCGTAAAAATAGTTAACGAATTTAAAAAATCACAAAAATTTCCATAAATATACTCACACGGTTCTAGGGTTAATTTGGCACAAGTTTCAACCCTTTTGGATAAGTATAAGTCAATCAAACATCAAAAGTTCTGAGACTAGTGCAGTCTGATTTTCAGACTTGCAAAGGTTGAGACTTTGATTGTAGTTGACCTACTTCCCAAAAGAATTTTGCAAAACTGTTTCGACCCACTTAAATATAGTATATAAGGAGTTAGTGGTCAAATTTTCAGAGCATTTGGACGTTCACACAAATAGGAATAAATTTTTCAAAACCATCTACCGTTTCTGGCAGATTCGAGCAATCTGAGTACCAACGGTTTTTGAAGGGGTTAAAGGTTGAATTTTAATTTGAAATTTTTAGGGGACCCTCATAACATCTGAGGCTAAGTTCTTTCAAAATTTCATAATTTTTGGAGACCTCTAATCTGGTTTTAAAAACGTTTTAAAACTGGTCCTGAAAACAGAATCTGTTTTTCAGAACTTGAATTGTTCAAGTTTAAAGAAATTTTAAAAACCACAATTTCCGCACCATCTATTCAAAGGGTGCCTTGCAGATCCTACAAGTGGTATCAGAGCTCAAGAACACTCACTTCAAGGAATCCAACGATTCAGTGAGATGGCAACCACAAATCTCAAAACCGAGCAAGAAGGTATGTCGAGCCAAAGGCCTCCACTTTTTGACGGTGAGTCGTTTATTCAGTGGAAACTTAGGATGAAGCTTTTTCTTATGGCTATAGATATAGATCTTTGGTCAATCATTGAAGATGGTCCTTATGTCCCATCTAAGGTATCCACCGTAGACGGAGTCACTTTAGAAGTTGTTAAAACTAGACAAGAATATACGAGTGATGATAAAAAGAAACTTAGTATGAATGCTAGGGCTATGCAATTGCTTTTAAACGGATTAAGTAAAAGTGAGTCTAGTTATGTGTCAAACTGTTCGAGTGCACAAGAAATGTGGAGGATACTAGAAATGAAACACGAAGGCACGAGTCAAGTGAAAGAGTCAAAAATTAACATGCTTATGTCCACACTTGAGTCATTTAAATTATTGCCCAATGAGTCTATTGTAGATATGGATCTTCGTTTGACTAACATCTACAACTCTCTTGAGTCTCTTGGTAAGGCTTTTACTACGCAGGAAAAGGTACAGAAAGTCCTACGAAGCCTTCCTTCTGAATGAGACCCTAAAGTGACCGCAATAGAAGAAAGCAAGGAAACTAAATCAATAAAGATGGAAGAACTAATCGGATCACTTAAAGTTTATGAGAATAAAATCACCATACGGAAATCGGAGTCATCTAAACAAGGTAAAGCTATTGCTTTTAAATCAAATGAATACGTCTCCCCTCCCTCCGATCACGTAGATGATAGTGATTCTGAAACGGATAACAATGACTTAATTTTATTGGCTAAAGGCTTAAGGAAATTTATGAGAAGGTCATTTAGAAACAAAAATAAGGGTACTACAACCAAGAGAAATAAAAACAAGTCAAATGATAAAGACGTTAAATGTTATGAATGTGGCAAACTCGGACACTTATCATATGACTGCCCCAATAAAGAAAAGCAAACAAATAAATACCCTGACAAGGAGCAGAACAAAAATAGACTCGTCTCAGAACCCAAACAAAGGAAACGTGCTCTAAAGGCCTCCACCTGGAGTGATTCATCTGATTCTGAAACTGAGACCGAAGAGGAGACTGCACAAATATGCTTTGCATCCAAAGCATCTAATGAGGTATCATCTGACTCTGACTCTGACTCTGAACCCTCTTATGAAGATCTTTTTAATCAGTATTTGGAACTGCATAAATTCACTAAGACTCTCGCTAAGGAAAAGAAGCGATTAATTGAAGACAAGAAACTGTTAGAATCCTCTAACGAGAATCTTGTCGCTCAATTAAGCGATTCAAAGAAAGAGTCATCATATGTCATTACTGCATTAAAGACAGAAATTTCATCATTGAGCACTAAAAATAATGAAATGAAATCCGAGATTTCAAGTTTGAAATCAAGGAATACCAATTTAGAGAAAATGATGAAACAGTTTGATACGGGGTCCAACATGCTGCATCGCATTATATTATCACAAAAGCATGACAGCGACAAAACGGGTTTGGGATACGTTGATACAAATGAAGTATCAACCAAACCAACCAAGTTTGTGGTGTCTAAGAAAGTAGACACCCCTAGCCTCAAGTGGCGTCTAAGATGACGCATAAGGCACCCCTTTCCTCATCACGCCTCACCTCTTCTTCATATCATGTAAAATATAACTTTGTACCATATAGATATGAAAAGAAAAGAACAATGCATACACGAAACTCATATCATCCACGCACTACGCACACATACACAAGGACATACCAAAAACGTCCTTCATTTAGTGAGTATAGAGGAGTCCTTGGGCAAAGGCCCAAAGTGCATGCACCACATGTCTACTATGTCGCACCTTCATTCTTGCCATTTGATAGACCGAGAAGGATCACCCAAGTATGGGTACCGAAAGGTACTTTTACCAAGAGGTGATTAACTAACTCGAAAGGACCAAAAGTTAAAAGGGTACCTAAATCATCTTTGCACTTTGCAGGGAGCCCACACATCGAAAGATACATCTATTAAGTGGTTCGTTGACAGTGGATGCTCGAGACACATGACGGGTGACCCGAGCCTATTCACCAAACTAAAGAAGGTCACAAAAGGCGGATCCGTGACCTTTGGAGACAACAACGAAGGCAAGATCATCGGAAAAGGTACGATTGGAGATCCAAATACTCTCCAAATCTCCAACGTCTTTTTGGTAAGCAACTTATCTTACAATCTTCTTAGCATTTCTCAATTTGTTGACAATGGTTTTAATGTGTGTTTTACTCACCCTTATTGCAACATAATAAATAAAAATGGAGAAACCGTTTTAAAAGGAAAATGAGAAGGTAATATTTTTACGCTTTCTATGGATGATGTAGTAGACGCTAAAGTTAAGTGTTTTATGTCAAATGAACCAAATGTGAATTTACGGCATAGACGTTTAGGACACATAGGCATTTCCACACTAGAAAAGCTTCAACGAAAGAACCTAGTACGGGGATTGCCTAAGCTTGATTTAGACAACTTTCAGTTGTGTGAATCTTGCATAAAAGGCAAACAAACACGTGAGTCACTTAAGCCTAAAAACGAAATAAGCACAACTAGAATCTTAGAACTATTGCATATTGATTTGTTTGGTCCTAGTCGCACTACAAGCCTTGGTGGGCGCCACTATGCATGCGTGATTGTTGATGACTTTTCTCGTTATACTTGGACTTTATTTCTTACACATAAGGATGATAGCGCCGTTGAGATTGCAAAATTAATTAAACAACTTGAAAATCGATACGGTGTAAATGTGAAAAAGATAAGAAGCGATAGAAGCGGTGAGTTTAAAAACAAAGAGATGATTTCATTTTGCGAAGAAAAAGGAATCAAGCATGAGTTTTCTCCACCTAGAACTCCACAATTAAATGGAGTAGTAGAAAGAAAGAATCGCACATTACAAGAAATCGCTAGAACTATGTTATGCGAAAATAAATTGCCTAGATTTCTGTGGGCGGAAGGCGTAAATTGTGCATGCTATATTGTAAATTGCCTATCTATAAGAAAGAAAATAAACAAGACGCCTTATGAGATTTTGAATGATCGCACGCCTAAGATTGACTATTTTCGTGTATTTGGATGCAAATGTTTTGTTTTAAATACAAAAGATAATTTAGACAAATTTGAATCCAAATCGATTGAGTGCATTTTTGTTGGATATTCTATAAATTCGAAGGCATATAGATGTTATGATCTTCTCACTAGACAAATCATGGAATCCATTCATGTGAAATTCAATGAAGTTGGTGAGATTGATAAAGATAAGGAATATGAAGATGATTTTGAATTGAAACCCGTGTTGAATGAAAATGATGATTCTTTTGATATGCATGATATGAATGACACACTAGAAATGCATGATCACATAGAAATGCATGATAACTTAGAAAATAATCAACTAAGATGACATAGAGATCACCCACATGATCTCATCATAGACGACCTCACTCACGGTGTGCGACCACGTAGAAGAATTACTTCGGATGAAATGAATGAATTTCATGCTATGATTTCTGAAATTGAGCCCAAAATGTGCATGATGCTTTGAGTGATTCTTCTTGGATTGATGCCATGCATGATGAACTTAATCAATTTGTTAGAAACGATGTATGGGATTTAGTGCCACGTCCACAAGATAAGACTATAATAGGCACAAAGTGGGTATTTAGGAATAAAATGAATGAAGAAGGAAAGGTTGTTAGAAATAAAGCGAGACTTGTAGCACAAGGATATAATCAAGAAGAAGGAATTGACTACGATGAAACATTCGCACCCGTAGCACGTCTAGAAGCTATACGACTATTACTTGCTATTGCTTGCATGAAAGATTTTAAATTTTATCAAATGGACGTAAAAAGTGCTTTCCTAAACGGATTCATACAAGAAGAAGTATACGTGAAACAACCACCCGGTTTTGAAGATTTGAAACATCCAGATCACGTGTACAAACTAAAGAAGGCAATATATGGGCTAAAGCAAGCACCGAGAGCATGGTATGATCGTTTTGCTACTTTCCTTTTAGAAAATGATTTTAAACGTGGTACTATAGATAGTACACTATTTTTGAAACAAGAAAAATCGGATTTACTTATTATCCAAATCTATGTTGATGACATTATTTTCGGTTCTACTTCCCAAAAGAATTTTGCAAAACTGTTTCGACCCACTTAAATATAGTATATAAGGAGTTAGTGGTCAAATTTTCAGAGCATTTGGACGTTCACACAAATAGGAATAAATTTTTCAAAACCATCTACCGTTTCTGGCAGATTCGAGCAATCTGAGTACCAATGGTTTTTGAAGGGGTTAAAGGTTGAATTTTAATTTGAAATTTTTAGGGGACCCTCATAACATCTGAGGCTAAGTTCTCTCAAAATTTCATAATTTTTAGAGACCTCTAACCTGGTTTTAAAAACGTTTTAAAACTGGTCCTGAAAACAGAATCTGTTTTTCAGAACTTGAATTGTTCAAGTTTAAAGAAATTTTAAAAACCATAATTTCCGCACCATCTATTCAACCCCCCCCCTTCTAGTGGTGCCTTGCAGATCCTACAGACGGGACAGATTTAGAGGGCACCACAGCAGAGTCAACATGATCGACAGACGACAGGTGTGTGCCCCCATTGCCAGAAGAATCATGTAGGGGAGTGTTGGAAGAAAACGGGAGCATGTTTTAAGTGTGGTAAGACAGGCCACAGGATAAAGGATTGTCCCGAGTGGAAGCAAAAGCCACAGGGAGAAGCAGGGTCGTCGCAGCAACAGAGGGGTAGGCCCAAACCCAATGCGAGGGTACATGTCATGACCGACGCTGAAGTGCAGCAGGGCACTAACATTGTGACATGTACGATTTAAGTTGAATCTTATCCGTTTAAGTTGAAATCGAATATGCTATACATGAAAACCTTTATGTGCTACACCCTTTGCGTTTAGGTACGATTCTAGTTAATAAAGTGCCCGCAAATGTATTGTTTGATAGTGGAGCGAGTCACTCGTTCATCTCTAAGCGTTTCGTCAAATGACTAGACTGTCTACCCGAATGGCTTGAAACCCCCTTCAGGGTGCAGGCAGCTGGTGAACAAGTACTGGTTTCACACCACCAGTATAAAGACTGTGAATTGGAGTTGGATGAGAAAGTGTTTCCCGTTACGTTGGTCTTAATTACGATGAGGGATTTCGATGTGATATTGGGCATGGATTGGCTGACCAGTATCATGCCAATATCGACTGCAGGCTGAAGCTAGTAACTATCAAAGATCACAAAATGAATGAAGTGACAGTTCAAGGGAACATCAAGCTAACGAAAGCCCCGAAGAAAATATACTTAACGGCAATTAAGGCTTTCAAGGCTTTGAAGAAGGGAGCAGAAGGACTTATGGTATATGCTTTGGAAACGAAACAAGAAGTTCTCTCCATGGATCAGATTCCGGTAATCAATGAATTTAAGGACGTATTTCCAGATGATTTGGGGAGAGTGTCGCCATCAAGAGAAGTGGAGTTAGAAATCAACTTGATTCCTGGTGCGGAACCTATTTCTAAAATACCTTACAGAATGGCTCCAGCTGAGCTTAAGGAGCTGAAGGGACAACTTCAGGAGTTGTTAGATAAGAAGTTGATTCGTTCTAGTGTATCACCCTGGGGAGCTCCAGTATTATTTGTGAAGAAGAAGGATGACAGCATGCGATTATGTATTGATTACCGAGAGTTGAACAATATCACTATTAAGAACAAATATCCTCTGCCAAAAATTGAGGATTTATTCGATCAACTAAAGGGAGCTCGATGGTTCTCAAAGATTGACCTTCGTCACAGGTACCATCAGTTGCTCGTGAAAGCAGGTGACGTTCCTAAAACAGCTTTCCGGACTCGATATGGACATTATGAATTTTTGGTGATGCCTTTTGGATTGACTAATGCCCCAGCAGCTTTTATAGACTTGATGAACACTGTATTCCGAGAACAGTTGGATCAGTTTGTGGTGGTGTTCATCGATGATATCTTGGTTTACTCCCCTGATGAACAATCCCATGCGGAACACCTAAGAGTGGTGTTGGAAATTTTGAGGCATCATAAGCTATATGCCAAATTCAGCAAGTGTGAATTTTGGCTCAGAAGTGTAGCATTTCTCGGTAATATGATTTCGGAGGACGGGATCTCTGTAGATCCTAAGAAGATAGAAGCCATTACTAAATGGCCAAGACCTACAAATGTGACCAAAGTCAGAAGCTTCCTAGGCTTGGCAGGCTACTATAGGAAGTTTATTGAAGGGTTTTCGAAAATAGCAGTTCTATTGAGTCGACTTACTCAGAAAAAGACTAAGTTTGAATGGACTGTTGAATGCGAGCAGAGCTTTTCTGAGCTCAAGAAGAGATTGACCACAACCCCGGTGTTGGCGCAACCCTCCGGCACCGACGGTTTCATGATCTATAATGATGCGTCCAAGAAAGGACTGGGTATGTACATCATTACAACTAATGCATTGTATATACATATGTTAGTCTTAAACTAACTTTGTATTTATAGGTTGTCTTGATGCAAAATAGACGAGTTATTTCATACGCGTTGAGACAGTTGAAACCATATGAACAGAACTACCCGACACATGACTTAGAGCTCGCAACTGTAGTATTTGCTCTTAAGATCTGGAGGCACTATTTGTATGGAGAGAAATGTGCAGTGTTCACTGATCATAAGAGCCTGAAATACCTGTTCTCGCAGAAGGAGCTTAACATGAGACAATAGAGCTTAACATGGTTGGAATTACTTAAGGATTATGACTTAGCCATCAACTATCATCCTGGTAAGGCCAATAGAGTGGCAGACGCGTTGAGCAGAAAGTCTAGCCATGCAAGACAGTCTCCTTTGGAGCGAGAGATTGAAGAGTTTGGCTTGGATGTTGTGGACTCAGTGGCGAATGTTCTTACGGCCTTATCTATAAACCCTGATTTGGTAGATCGAATAAAAGAAGTTCAATATGAGGATGTAGCACTGAAGGAAATCCGTGACAAATTGAACACAGGCCCGGTAAGAGATTTCCAGTTGAGAGAAGATGGAAGTCTATGGTTTCAGAATCGACTATGCGTGCCTGACAATGAAGAGCTTCGAAGGGAATTGCTATGTGAAGCGCATAACTCGAGGTTGTCTATCCATCCTGGTAGCACAAAAATGTATAAGGACCTCAAAATGAATTATTGGTGGATAGGAATGAAAAGTAGTATTGCGGGGTATGTGGAGAGATGCTTAGTATGCCAGCAAGTCAAAGCAGAGCATCAGCGACCCGGCGGCTTAATGATGCCACTGGAAATCCTAGAATGGAAGTGGGAGCATGTGACTATGGATTTCGTGATGGGGTTGCCCAAGACCCGAAATGGGAATGAGATGATTTGGATAATTGTTGATCGTTTGACAAAGACAGCTCATTTCATAGCTATGCCACATGGTACTTCTTATGAGAAACTGGCCAACATTTACATGGATAACATTGTAAGCTTGCATGTAATTCCCGTCAGTATTGTGTCGGACCGCGATCCCAGGTTCACTTCTAAGTTTTGGATGGCTTTCTAAAAAGCCATGGGCACTGAGCTAAGGATGAGCACAGCTTACCACCCACAAATGGATGGACAGTCCGAGAGGACCATCAAAACTTCATAGGACATGCTGAGAGCATGCGCATTGGATTTTAAAGGGAAATGGGATAACATGTTGAAACTGATGGAATTTTCATACAACAATAGCCACCACAGTGCCATTGGTATGGCTCCATTTAAGGCTCTATACGGGCAGAAGTGCCGATCTCTGGTTTGTTGGGACGAAGTTGGGGCAAGGACGATCACTGCACCTGAGTTGATTGAGAAAATGATTGAGAAAGTTAAGATCATAAGAGAGAGACTAAGGGTGGCACAAGATCACAGTAAGAGTTGGGCAGATTCTAAAAGGCGACCCTTGGAGTTTGAAGTAGGTGAAAAGATTTATCTGCGAATCTCACCCACTAAGGGAGTTGCGAGATTCGGAATGAAAGGCAAGTTAAGCCCTCAATATATCAGTCCATACGAGGTGCTTGGCAAGGTTGGAGAAAGAGCATACCGACTAGCATTGCCTCCAATCTTATCACAAGTACACAATGTGTTTCACGTATCTCAATTGAGAAAATACATATCGGATCCGATCCATATTCTTGAGGCCCAACCTTTGGAGATTAGGGATGATGTCACGTACGAAGAGTATCCAGTGAAGATTGTGGACAAGAAGGATCTAGTTCTACGCAAGCGTGTAATTCCTTATGTCAAGGTTCAATGGAGTAACCATACGGAGCGCGAAGCCACGTGGGAACTTGAGGAGCAGAAGAATGAGTTATATTCACATCTTTTCCAATAAGGTACGTCAGTTTTGAGGACGAAACTTTTTGTAAGGGAATGGAATGTTATGCCCCGCACCCTCCGAAGAATAATTAAAGGGTAAAAGGAAATTAAATGGATTAATGGTAATGGATTAAGAATTAAATATTAGATTAATTAGTATTTATTGGGAGATTAAATATTGGAATTAATTAGTATTTAATCTAGAATTAAATATTAGAATTTAATTATTTAAGATAAATGAGATAATAGGATATAATTTAGAAACTCAAATTTCGCCCTTCCCATATCAAAAACTGACAGAACGTCAGTTTCCCTTCATCTTCAGAAAAGTAACGACGCCCTCCCTCTCTTCCTCCCCATAGGCGACTTCACTCTTGCAACCCTAGGGAAGATTTTCGATTCGTTCTTCATTTGTTTTTCGAATCTTCTTCAGATAATCAAAGACAAGTAATCTACTTATGAGTTCCTACGATTTGCGAAAGAAAAGGCCTATTTTTGATACCAAAATGGATCACCATGCAGTAGTTTCTTTTTGTGGATCTATATGAGAATTATATATTTTGGTTTTGAGATTTGGCCACCGTACATTGAACATCGTTTGTTCTTGTTGTTGATTCCGTGAAATCTTGCAAATCCCAATCCCTTGAAACCTTTTTTGTTGCTATTTGCGGTTGAAGGGAGGGAGAGTGAAAAGATGAGATTTTGGGTTTGTTTTGATGGATGATTTGAGTTTTAGGCTTGAATCCGTGATTCGTACTTGAAAGGTTTTGTGCTGGTGAATTAAGTTTGGATTGATAGTGAGGATTAAGTTTGGAATGATTGAAAGGAAGGTGGAAATCGATTGGGGTTAGATCTGCAGTTTCTGCAGAAATCGCAGAATGAGAATGCTGGAAAACGCTGACATCGATCGATCGATGTCAGAGGCTGATGTACATCAATCGATCGATGTATAGCAGAGGGAGAGGCTGATGTGCTACAGTTGTACGTGGATCGATCGATGTATAGTTGAGTGAGAGATCGATGTATCCTGATGGACATCGATCGATCGATGTGAGGGAACGACGTCACATCGATCGATCGATGTAGACTTAGTGAGAGATCGATGTGCCTCAGATGGACGTGGATCGATCGACGTCAGGGGCTGACGTCCATCTGATTTGTGGAAAAATAAAGGGAGAAAGAGGGAAGCTAAGGGATCTTTTGGGTAACCTTAGGGACTTCTTAGGACTTGATTGAGGTTAGTATAAGTCTTGGGAACACGACCTAGGATGATGAATCGACGGTGAGTACTTCGTAGGTTATTTGAATCGGACTTCAACGTGAATGATCTAAGGGGTTAAGAATGAACGCTTGAGGCTTTGTTAGGGTTCAAATGGAACGTGTGAAGAGAGTTTACTTCATCCCTCGTATCCTTAGTATGAACGTTTATGTGAGGTAGGCCTGAACATGTGTTCACATGTTTGAAAGTGAGAATGTGCTTGAAGTCTATGATTGAAGAATGTGATTGAATGATGAGAAGTTGTGCATTTTTGCATCATGGCACTTGCATTTGCACTATATTTTGATAAGAGCTATGCCTCGGCACAGGGTATAAAGTTTGCAAAATGAGCTGTGATGTGTTACAGGGTATAAAGACAAGCTGTAACCATCACAGTGTATAAAGTGAGCTGTAATGTGACACAGGGTATAAAGACAAGCTGTGGAACATTACAGGGTATAAAGTTAAGATGTGGTGCGTCACAGTGTATAAAGACAAGTTGTGGCCCATCACAGGGTATAAAGTTATATGACCGCACATTATGACATGCATTGCACTGGTTTTGAAAAGCGAAGCATAAGCATTTGGGTTTGTGTAGTGTAGTGCATGTTTTGAACTGTCATGCATCACGTGGGTCGTTCCAGTATGGTTGAATTGTAAGTGGATTGTTATTGAACTGTTAATTGCTTATGAATTACTATTCTTGCTCTGTTATGCTAGTAACCTACGTTCTTGAACTTGTACAAGACATGTGCCCTTCACCCCTTGATATAAATATTACTCATGTCTTGCCATGTGTTGATCCCGTATGTCTTATAAGCGGGTTACTTGCTAGCGTTTTTGCTAAGGGTTCTGCCCTGTTGTTTTGCAGATGAGCCCGAATACGATATGATTTTCATAGAGGACGACGGCGAGTGGGCCGAATGGGATGCTTAGAGTTCTTATTGGGGGATAGTCGAGACTATTTCTGATTATTTCAGTTTTTTTCATTCGTTGAGGATTTAGTTGGTTGTAACCACATATAATCTTTTGTAAACACATTACATCTTGAAGTACGTATTTGATGGTTTAGATTGTTTTACATATGTTTACGTGCTTACTCTCTTACGTCATTGATGATGTGTATTCGAGAGATGAGACGTCTTGTAGTCCTCTCAGTAGGCTACGACGGGTGCACCGGTTCGAGTCCGCTGTCGGGGCCAGGATGCTACAGTGTGGGTGTGTGAGTGTGCAACCGAAATATGCATTGTGGGAGTGGAATAATGGGGTTTTATTTACTAAGGGATATTAAGAAGGGGGTTATGAGAAATGAAGAGGGTGAGGGAGTTATAGCCATAAAAGCCATTACTTCTTTTTTTTTTCCATGTGTATTAATATATCTTTATTATCAATATCTTTGTTTTTTTTCTTTTTCCAACACCCGGATATAACAGCCGAACTCCTAATTTACATCCTCCACGCAGCTCTTTGGGGCTGGGGCAGGGGGCCCTTTGGGTTGGGGTTTAATTTTTTGCCAACGAGTATTGCAATTTCGAGGTTTGTGAGCGATCACGACTTTGATTTATGCTATCGTTTTTTTTCTTGAAGTAAAATATCAAGAGTTTTACCAAAGATGTAAATCAAAAAGTTAACGGCCTTTTAAATTGGTAAGGTTTTGGTAGAATCCATATAAAGAGCTCATTGCAAACCAGGTCTGTAATCCTATATTCACTTAACGCGGATTTGGGCCTTTGGTCATTTAGAGTCAGATAGCAGTGTTTTTCTCACTCTGCGTGTATCTCCATTCAAACTTGCGATTTTTCTTAAAACAATTTTTCAACTTGAGTACCAACTGAACTATACGCTGAGTATGCTATCATTTCTTGTTCAGTTCAGTGGCAATTTTATATTAAGTTTTTTATAGGCAGCAAGACATGTTCTTTTATGTAAAAGAATTATTGAATTATCTTTATTTGTATTTGTCAATGAAACATACAAAATTAGATGGTAGAAACCATCGAGATTAAGATTCATTATTTTCCAATATAAGAGAGATGTCCTTTTACCACCTACAACATATTAATAAATAGGACTTTATGATATATTATCTCGGAACGAAAGGCGAAATCCTTCGTCTTAAGAACTCTCAACACTCTAATCCTAAAGAACATTTTAGATGATGCAAATCAGTAGCCTATCAGCCTCTTAGGTTGGATAAGGATTTACGCAGTGACTCACATAAGGTGTCTCCCTTGTAAATCAGGCATTTTGTCTAGCAGCATTGGAACACCCACACTATACATGTCTCTGAGTTCAAACTTTTGATCTCTTGGAACAAATACAAACCTCAATAGAAACAAGTATGATATGGGGCGGACGAAACTTTTTGCCCCCAGGGGCATAGTCCAGTGGTAAGTGGCAAAGGTGACTGGGGCTAGAACCCCGACGTCCCGAGTTCGAGTCCGTGTGGAGACAATCCTTGTTGAAATATTACAAGGTTGCCTCTGGGCTGGCTGAGTCTCGTGTGTCATCTCCCTTTGCAGGGCTGCCGATGGAGCACATCCCTCGATTTACATCCCACCTGGCTAAGGGGCCTCTGGTACAGGTGGGGGAGAACCCACTCCCTCATCAAAGTATGATATGGGGCGACTTTATGACATATTATCTATAAATTCAGAATGAGATCTAGATACTACCTCTTGTCTCCATCCCTCACCCACCCCCAGTCCTTGACACCGACGAGATTTAGGTACAAAATAAGACACCCAACAGCAAAAATTTGATAGAGGAACTTCCATAATAGATATGGACCCCTTTTCATAAATGCAAAATCATAATTTTTAAAGGACAATACTTTTTGAACTTGATGTAACTTTTTGTGGCAAAAGGTTGAGTCCCGATCTAAAAGATTCTCCACTGTCTCAGTCCTAAAGAGTTGTGTGGATGACGTAAATCAAGAGACCAGCGGCCTCCTAGATTGGGTGTCCTAAAGAGTTGTGTGGATGACGTAAATCAAGAGACCAGCGGCCTCCTAGATTGGGTGAGATATTATGCAGTTACCCACACAAGGTGTCACCTCACAAATCAGGCCTTTGGCCTAGCAGCAGAGGAAAACCCACACTGTGCGTGTTCCTGGATTCGAACTCATGACCTTTTTGTGGCAATCCCCAATCCGAGTACCAACTGGACTATGCATTGGGACGAACTTGATGTAACTTCATTGATACTATCTCCATTCCAATTTTATAATTCAATTAGGAAACTCTAAAATAATAAAAAAAAAATTCATTCAATATGCTGTCTGTTTGTGTCAAAAAAATATTGATTTTGTAACTTAAAATAACATGACAGCTTCATTATGGACATTGAACAACATTTTAAGACTATTTTAAACAATATTAAACCATAAAACTTGGACGGATGAAGTATTAATTCTTGGTTATTCATAAGACCTTGATCAATTACCAAGCTTAGAATCCTTGAATCCGATATATGCATATACATACATACATAATGTATATGTATATGCATCTACGTTATCTGAATGTCTCTCTCCATATATATGTATATGTATGTACGTATGTATATATAGTGTGTGTATTTTCTTTTTAAGTAATTTGTATTTACTAGCCTGGTTGGTTTTTAAATATAACAAATAGATCTTAAGTCTTTTCTGAAAAAGTTTAACGTATCATCGAAAAAAGTTTACTCAGAGAAAATATGTATATCACACATTGCATTTTGTATATTAAAAAGTAAGTAATAATTTCTGTGTCCACAAAAATATTTTCATTGTGCTTTTTTAGCTAGAAAATTGGTGAACAAATTTTTTCGTTGAAAACTAATAATGTGTATTAGTCTTTGACATATATTAAACATATATTAGAAAAGATAAACCTCCTCATACAAACAAATATATAAAGGAAATGAGAAGAAAGAGAATATTTTCGACAAAAATGAGAAATGTATATAAAAGAGAGAGAAATTAATAGGTATAATTAATGAGTAAATCAATATAAGTAGAATAATTTCTTTGGAAAAAAAGTTAATAATTACATTTTATTAAATAATGCTCTGTTATGCACAATTGTTGTATCATTTTTATTACAATCATTGAGCAAGATCCAAAGCAGCATCCACACGAGGATGGGATTACCTCACCCACTTTTCTTTAAACTCACACGTCATCGCGCGACACGTGACAGCAGGGATGGATGGTGAGGCTAGATGTAGATCACCCTTATCTAGCCTCAACATCCATCCCTGGTGCCACGTGCTATGCAGTAACCCATGGGGTGAGGGGTTTGGGGTGAGAGGATCCTAACACTTCACACGGTATGGGCCATTTACTGTCTTCAATTATTAGCACGTGGTCTTTTTATAGACAACATATGCAGGTGAATGATTGAGGGCGGGACCGGTGGAATGATTTATGATTTTGAGTTCACGGGTTCAAACAGTGAAAATAGCTTCTTACACAAATTGTAGGATAAAACAACGTGTAAAGTAAAGCTGCTAGAAAAGCCTCTGTGGACTATAGTTAGAGCTTAATAAACGGGAAATGCAAGACGCAAGTAAATGATTCCTCGGTAAAAGTAAAGCATTGAATGCGTTTGTGACTTGTAGGTGATAAAAATGAGAGAAATGTAGGCTTCAGATCAGAGGAGGTTGGAGATATGATAAAATATGAGGTTTTCAATAACGCGTCATGTGTAAAAACCATTGTCTTTTGCCCCCACCACATTCAATTTTTTTTTAAAAAAAAGACAATGGTTTTTATAAGTGACGACGCGTGATTGGAGGCACCATATTTTGACTAGGCTCCTCTTATCCGAACCCAGAAATGTATACTCTTTCCTTCCGTTTGTTAATTTAGTTTTAAAGGTATTGAACAAATATTAAGCAACAAAAACACGTACACAGTATATTCTAACGACAATAAAAGTTATCGCTAGGGTCTGGGAATGATGAAAGGTAGGCAAACAATACATCTATCCTAAAGGATAGATAGTTTGCTTCTAGTGAGACCCTGGCTCTATAAATACCTGCATAAATGACACAATAATAGGGATATGGTGTGCTAGTGTGTTAGTGAATAAATGTTAAAGAGATCAATAAATGCGTGACATATTATATGAAAAATACAAAACAACAGAGGCAACATAACAAATATATATATATATATATAATATATTTTGAATAGGTAATAAAAAATGTTAAATAAGGAAAGACATAATAATTGCATATCCTCCACACTCTCAAATGACAAATATTAAGTGATTTTCTCTAGAAAAACAGTATGTACAAGCCAAATATGGTAACGGAAAAAAACGACAAGAAAACTGAAAAGATCACTATTATTATGTTTTCTTTTGTATGTACTGTCTATTTTTCTTACATAAAGTGTAGGTGATGTGGTGAATCTTTGTGCAATGTCGTAAGATAAGATAAATATCTTCTTTTTGTTACATCTTCCTAAACTCCCTTTCTAAACAAAAGTTTTTAATAAAAAACACATATTTGGTTGTAGTATATGTTGTCCAATGTATAATACATATATATTTAATGTACTACGTATTTAAGTATGTGTTTTTTTATAGATTATGTTTTCTTAGAAGAGATTTAACAGAGGATCCTCTATTAGAATATATCATACCACCAGCAAAACTTACAATTGAATTTATAATAGAAAGGTGGTTGACAACATTATTCGAAGTGTCCTTAGAACATAGCTCAGTTGGTATTTGGGTTGGAGCAGTTGCTCCAAGAAATACAGAGTTCGATTCTGAGAACACGTACAGTGTGAGTGTTTCACTGCTGTTTGGGACAAATGCCCAGTTTGTAGTGGACACCTTGTGTTAGCTCCTTGTGTATGACCTCCCCAACCGAGGAGGCCGCTGAACTTCTGATTTGCATCTTCGACAATGCTCCTTGGGGATAGGACGCACCACAAAAAGAATTTCATTTACCGACGAAAACTTCACCGACGAACCGCAGTTCGTCGGTGTCGCGTCGGTACTTTGCGACGCATTTGCGATACACTAATTTTTGTCGTTAATTGCGACGAAAATACGATGAAAAGCATTGTCGCTAGCAGAAAAGTAGTCAGATTAATACGTTCGTCGGTGTTTTGTCGGTGGTGCGTCGCTATTCTGTGTGTTTTATTCGTCGCTATGTAGTTTGTAGCCTTACGTCGCTATATCGTAGCTATTTTGTCGCTAAAATTCCAGAATAATGATAAAATAAATTCGTCGATGAGTAGGTTCTTGGCGTTGTGTATCGTCGGTTTTTTTGTCGATGAAACCTGCGTGTCGCAAACGTTTTGTTTTACTTTTCGTTCATATTCCGATTTGTCATTGTGTCGTCGCAGATTCGTCAAGGATTAAACACGTATATTAATTAAGGAAAAAGAAAGCAGTGATTGGAAAAAAAATTTATTAATTTAATAATAAAAATTTACATTATGAAACGAAAAATTAAAAAAAGAAATCTAAAAGAGAGGCGCAGAGGGGCCGTTCACTCTTCGTCATCGGAAGAAAGAGTGGCTGCCACATTATCTGCGAACTCTCTGAGGAGGCGTTTCAGTTTGGAATATCTGAATTTCAACTTCCGCAGCCTTCTAGTCATGCTGTGCAGTTGTCTCGACTGCTGTTGCATGTTTGCTATCAGCATATGGTAGTCGATATCCTGTTCCGGCGTTTGTTCTTGAGCATCCTCTCGCGGTAGTGGGCCATACACAGATACGGAACCCTCCCGCTCAACCGATGGTGGTTGGGGAGGAGGCCTTTGTGGAGGGGCACTGTTTGTCCCTCCACCACGCCTTGGGGTTCTTCTAAAACGACGCGGCATATTTTGATGTTTTATAACTTTGTATGTGTGTATATATATGTGCGGATGTTTGGGTATAAATAGGTAATTTTAGCGACGATATAGCGACGAACTTGCGACGCATTCTTCGACCATTAACCAAGACAGGAATATGTGCGGGTGTGACGCTTCGTCCGAATTAGCGACGAATTAGCGACGAAATTTGTGCGGGCGTGACGGTTCGTTCGAATTAGCGACGCACTTAGCGACGAATTAGCGACGTAAACACGTTCTAATTAATTGTAACCGTTGGGAACTGAACGGACACTGCGGAATAGCGACGCCTTAGCGACGCATTAGCGATGCAACTTGAAATAGGTGTGAAGATAATATCGTAATATCGTACGTTGTAACCGTTGGGAACTGAACGGAATAGCAACGCACTAGCGACACCGTAGCGACGAAACGCGTCGAATGGGGTGAAATGACGTCTGGCGTCGCAAGGGCGTCGGTAAAGCGTCGCTAAATTTCAATAAATTCGCGCATAATAAGTTAAGTTTCGCGGATAATATGTTCTCGTCTCGTCGTTGTATTAGGTTTCGTCGATATGTTTAGTAGGTTCTCGTCTTTGTATTAAGTTTCGTCGGTATATAGTTGATGTTTAGTCGGTCAATTAGTCGTCTCAAATTTTTCTGAGCCACATTTCGTTTGTATTTTAGCGTCGTCAAAATTCGTAAGAGATTAAACACGTATTTAAATTAAGAAAACGAAAGCGATGATTAGAAAAATAAAACTTCATTAATATAAAATTATAAATTACAAAATATACTAGGACAATAATGGAAAAACTAATCTAAATGAATAACGGAGAGGAGCCATTCACTGTTCGTCATCCGAACAGAGAGTAGCAACACTCTCTGCGCACGCCTTCAGGAGGCGTCTCAGCTGTGCAGCTTTGGATTTAATCCGCATCTGCCTTGTGTCCAGGTATTGGAGACGCTCATCCTGGTACATAATATGCTCCCTCAGGTCATCCACTGTTTTCCACAGTTCTTGTATTTCTTTATGGAGATCGCTAATTTGGCGATCCTAACGTGGCCCAAAAAGACTGGGTTCAGAGGACTCAGCCTGTGGGGGTGATTCTTGTGGTGGATGAACCGCTGAAGAAGAGGGTTGTTGAATAGGCCGTCTTGCCGCTGAATGGCAACTACCACGTCGCGCTTGCGCTTTAGTACGAACCATATTTGGGTCTTTTTTTATGATTATAAAGGAGGTTGTTTTCTATGTAGTTGGGGTCACGGTCCATCCTGTTTATATAGGGAATTCAGCGACGACATAGCGACGAAAAAGCGACGTACATGCATCGAAAGTATAACAGTCGGGCTGTGCCAAATAGCGACGACGTAGCGACGAACTCAGCGACGAAACAAAACTTCCAGCTACGCGCTGCGCTGATGTGGACCATCAGCGACTTCCCGGCTTATTCTATGTTGTCGGGTTGGAGCACATCAGGGAAATACGCTTGCCCTTGCTGCATGAAGCAAGCGAAGACGATGTCCTTGAAACATGGACGTAAGATTTGCTGGTTCGACAGCCATAGGAAGTTCCTGCCCAGACGTCATTTGTACAGAAAGAACATGACGTCGTTCATGCCTGGCATCGTCGAGAAGGACATGAAGCCCGAGCTTCTCACGGGTGCGGAGGTGTTAGAGGAGATAGACAGTTGTGGATTCGTGGGGGTCGCTGATGATCCGGACGGCAGCCACAACGCAGACCTGGCCCGTTACTGTATCAGGTGGAAGAAGAGAAGCATATTCTGGGAGCTTCCGTATTGGAAGAGCAATATGATCCGACACAACCTGGATGTCATGCACATTGAGAAGAACGCGTTTGACAACATTTTCAATACGGTGCTGAATGTGCCTGAAAAAACGAAAGACAATTTGAAGGCACGACTTGATATGCGCGACCTGAATATGCGACCGGAGCTGCATCCCGTTGGCACATCCTACATGCCGAAGTCCTTTTACACGCTAAATGCGGAGCAGGTCAGTGCGTTGTTAGCGTGGCTGGGGACGGCTAGATTTCCTGACAGCCGTGTTTCGAACCTGTCTAAGAACATCGACGTGAATAAACGCGGTTTGCACGGGATGAAGAGCCACGACTGTCACGTGTTCATGCAACGGTTGATGCCCATTGCATTCCGCGAGCTGCTTCCAACCAATGTATGGGAAGCACTTACCGAGATGAGTCTCTTCTTCAGATGTCTTACATCCACAAGACTCAGGACGGATGATATGTCAAGGCTGGAGGGCGAAATCCCATTGATCATTTGCAAGCTGGAAAATCTATTCCCTCCGGCCTTCTTTGATTCAATGGAACACCTGCCAGTTCATCTACCATACGGAGCACGCGTTGGTGGTCCTGTTCAGTACAGGTGGATGTATCCGTTCGAGAGGTACTCTTATTTATTACGTGCCGTTCTTATGTGTTTAAGCGCAAGCATTTGAACAGATATTCCCTATATGAACAGATATCTCAGGCATTTGAAAATGAATAAGTTTTGGATATTACATACTATTTTGCCTTGCATATACCGAAAAAGGGCTGTTGGTGACTAGGGTGCGTATGCACCAAAATTGTTGTTAAGGTTGAATTAGTAGAAATGTGGTGTGCTTGGCCAATGAATGATGCATGTACAAACTGTTTTGTAAGAGGTTTGCATATGATTTTCGGTATGATACTAGTTCAAGGTGTTTACTAAGCTCGAGAGCTGGACATACATTTGTCTTTGGAGAGGCCATTAAGGCCGGGAAACCTCCGATAAACGAATAGGTCATGCCGAAATTTTCAAAATTATTAATATCTTGCATTAAATGTATGCAAACACTTGTCATTTTTGGACATCTTATTTGTCTGGCCAACCGGTGTCCTAAACTCGTTGAATGTGCCTTTTAAATTTTTCACCCTTGCAGATCTGATGGCTAGTGAGGGTTTTCCGACTCGATCTACACATGACATGTCAGGAGAGTTTGATAGGTTCCTCTCTCAGCATGAGCAACTTGGGTCGGTTTCGACCGCAGCTCTTGCTGCGGACGCAGACCTTTTAGGGTCTGCCGAGAGGTCCGCACCCCCCCGATCTACGCCGCCACCCACACCCACCGATTCAGCACCTCATCCGGCGTCTGATGCGGCATCGGACGAGGGTGTCATACAAGGGCGTCGTGCCCTCCCTTGGTCATATGATACCCATACGTAAGTAATAATTTATTTTTTTTAACACGTTTTCAAATATATTTCACGCGTTATTTTTTCTTAACAACTTCACCTCTTTCAGGTTTGCAGCGGACTCGGGCCAGATTTCCGGTTGCATCACTCGGTCCTTCCACCTGAGGCAGGACCCAACTGGATACTGCTGGTCCGGTGTCACCATGCAGACACGTAGATTCTACTGGGATGAGTTTCAGGTATTCAAATTTGGTGAATTTCACTTTTTGATACGTAATCGATCATCACTTTTCTAACCACGTTTTTACTTTTCCTCCGTATAATAATTGCAGAAGGCGTACAGCTGGCCAGCTGACATCGCCCACGACGTGGAGCAGGCCTGGCGGCATAGGGCCGCCACACGCTACAGGGACTTCATCAACTCGCACAAGACCAAGTGGGAGCGTGACCCCAATTATGCCAGGCCTGTCTACATATCCGAGGCCACCTGGGCAGGGTGGATAGCAGGTTGGATGGACCCTGCTACCCAAGCCCGCAGCGTCCGGAACGCGGCGAACCGGCGCAGCGGCAATGTACAGGGCCTAGCACCTGCCACACACTCAGGTGGGTCGGTTTCCCACGCCACCACGATGCGTTCTATGGTAAGTATTTTAATATTGGATTATTTAGATTCATTGATTTCATTGAATTATTTAGATTCATTGACTTAAGTGGATTATTTACATTCATTGACTTAAGTGGATTATTTATATTCATTGATTTCTTATGTTGCGCTGTTGTTTTTTTGGTATTCGTATATGGTTAATTTAAGTAGTATATGTGTTCATTTGCCTTTTTCTTTTTATTTTTGCTTTGACTTGGGAGAGGCCTTTAAGGCCGGGATACCTCCAATAAACGAATAGGTCATGCCGAAATTTTTAAAATTATGGATTTCACTAACATATTTTATTTCATTCTTTCAGTAGGAGGAGACGGGGGAGTGGCCAGCCTCCTACGATCTCTTCTACAAGACGCATCAGAAGAAAGCCTCCGACGGAACGGAGGACTGGATCACGGCGAAGGCGCGCGACATCAGTATAAGTAGACTACGATATCATTTGTTTTTTCCTTAGTTTGTTTTATTGCTAAACCCTAAACCCTAACAATTCTTATTCTCATTTCAGGACGAGTACAACAGACTACTCGCACTTAGGGGAGAAGAGGCCGACAAGAACCGCGCTTATTGGGATGCGGTTCGGACCGTCGGCCCTCAGAATAAGAAGAAGAGGGAGGTGTACGGGGTCGGATCAGCAGCGCCGCGATTCTTTCCCGAAGTTCTGCATGCAGGTGCTTCCTCTGAGGCCAGCACCTCCGCGCCTTCTACGGCCCCAGAGAGTCTTTCGCGCCTGGAATCAGAGCATGCGGCGCTGCAGCATGAGGTGGAGACCATCAGGGCGCAGCATGAGGAGAGCGTACGAGCACTGCGGTCGCATCTGACTCAGACCCAGCAGGAGCTGCAGCAGTCGCTTCAGCAGGCGATTCAGCAGGTGGTTGAGCATACGCAACAGCAGACGATGCAGGTGCAGCAGCAGACGATGCAGGTGCAGCAGCAGACGAACCAGCAAATCTCGCAACTATCGCATCTCATCATCTCTATGATTTCCAGCTCCTCGCAGCCTCAGCCTCCCCCTGATGGTCACTCTTCTCCGCATGATCCCCCTCCATCTTCCTCTGCATAGTATTTCATTTTTTGATTTTTCGTACAGTCTATTTCGTTTATTGTATTGAGATATTCTTTGTACTTTTATATTTTATATGACATTTATACGGATTCTATTTCGTTTGTGTTGTTTACAAACTTCAATACGCAAGTACTGTATTTCGGTATAACATTCGTACAAATGATTTAATATACAAAATATTTTTATTATTATAAAAATTAAATAATAACAAAAACTATTTAATTAATAATATATTGTATTATTTATAAATTAAAAATATTTAATATTTAATATTAAATTAATATTAAATATTAAATTATAAAATAGCGACGAACCTGCGACGAAAACGAAATGTCGCAGACCGGAAATAAAAAATCAAAAATTTAAAAATAGCGACGGAAAAATATACCGACGAAACTTTGCGACGAAATAATATGTCGCAGAAAGGAAATAAAAAAATAAAAAAATTATAAAATAGCGACGAAAACATACACCGACGAAACAACGATGGCAGTAACTGGTCGCAGAACTGACAGTTTTTCGTCGCAATTGTGCGACGCAACACCGACGAAATTTTTCCGTCCCAATATAGCGACGCTTCACCGACGAAATTCACTTTGCGACAAGCCGTATCGCGACCAACTTTTTTCGTCGCTATTTCGTCGCTAAATGTCTGTAACGACGACATAGCGACGACTTTTGTCTGTCGCTATATGTCTTTTTTTTGTGGTGACGGTGAAGACCCTCAAAGCCAATGTATGTCCTTTTGCTATAACAATATTCGAAGAAAAGTCTTTAGAAAAGTGAATGAAATTTACAAGTTAGTACTAATCTTATTTGGTGAACCAATCTACTAGATAAAATTATGACCATATCAATTATGAAATTTTAACAAAGAAAAAAAATTTGAAAAGTCAAGAATAAGGAAGCATGATTAATAATAGAAACGTTGTTGACAACATTATTTGAAGATAAGTCTTCAGAAAAGTGAATGATTTTACAAGTTAGCACTGACCTTATTTGCTAAACCAACATACTAGATAAAATTATAAAAAAACAAAAGTGTTTCCAATACATTAGGTTCCCGCATTTGCGTAGAGTCTTGGAAGGATTCGGATCGCTTCGCGATATGATGTATGTAATCTTACCTTATATATTTTTGTGCAAGAGGCCGCACTTCGAACCCATAAACTCAAGATGACAAAACTAGATAAAATTATGACCATATTAATTATGAAATTTTAAGAAAGAAAAAAAATGAAAAGTCAAGAATAAGGAAGCATGATTAGGGGTGTTAACGAACCGATCCGAGCCGAATACTAGGTTTTTGAATTCGGATTCGTTAAGCTAAACAAACTATTTGGTTCGGTTCGGTTAGCTAAACGAACTTTAAAATTGGTTCGAATTCGGCTCAATAACACTATAACTGTTAAACAAGCCGAACTACTCGTGAACAGATCAACTCGTTTAACAAAACGAACTCAAATAGGTGTTTGAATTTTGCTTGTTTAAGTGAAATTAACGAACGAACTCGAACTGAATATGAATCAAACTCGAAGAGTTTGTGAACGGTTCGGTTCGATTAACAACCCTAAGGATGATTAATGACTTCCAAGCAACTTGGCATGAGAATCCATCTATAAATATGACTCTCTTCTCCAACCTTAAGACTTGCAAGCATTTAGCCAAAGGCAAAGGGACTTCATCAACCCACTCGAATGAGATCTGAGGTTTTGAGGCCTCTAATCACGTAACGCTACATGTACAAAAGAGCTTTTTTAAAAAAGAAAAAAGTAAATAGCGGACCCTTTTGTACACGTGGCATCGCGTGATTAGAGACCTCATATTTTGCCTCATATGAGACCTCTTCAGATCTCATCTGCAACCCACTTCTCAATCTCATAATTACTTTCTATTTCTCCTGTTCTTGTGATGCCCTTTTGTTCCTTTTTCTTAAATTGTTTTCCTTTTGTTAATTAACTCCTATTTCTCCTGTTCTTGATGCCTCTAGTTGCATGTATAGCCTTTTTGGGGGTAAAGTTTCGGTTACTCGCGGGGGACGCAGTGATACCGCCAATAGAGGGGATATGTGTCTAACTGTGCATCTTTCTTTTTTTTTGCTTTTCACAGAGGGCCACATGTCAGCCACCCATTGAGGACGTCACTGCGTTCCCCTTTTTTCTGCGTCAATGAATCTTGTTGACCTTTTTTGTGTGTGTTTTGACTTGTAGTAGATCCAGATTTCCATTTAAAGTTTTGATATGAAAGAGAAAACACAGATTCATATATATGCATATGTATATTTATATTTATGTATGTAAGGACATATAGTGTGTGTATTTTCGTTTTAAGTAATTTGTATTTACTAGCCTTGGTTTTTAAATATAACAAATAGATCTTAATCCTTTTCTGAAAAAGTTTAACGTATCAGCGAAAAAGTTTACTCAGAGAAAATATGTAAAAATATCATACAGGGCATTTTGTATATTCAAAAGTAAGTAATAATTTCTCTGTCCACAAATATTTTCTTTGTGCTTTTCCAGCTAGATTCGTTGAAAACTAATAATATGTATTAATTTTTGATGTATATTAAACATATATTAGAAAAGATAAACCGCCTCATACAAACAACAAATATATAGAGGAAATGAGAAGAAAGAAAATGTTTTCGGCAAAAGTGAGAAATGTAAAGAAAAGAGAGAGAAATTAAGGAATAAGAGTATCAATAATTAGGGTGACAATCTTAGATACGATAGGAGAACACGATCCGAACCTGACACGTTCCTCATGAGTATAGATATAGTTTTGCTGGTTTCGTCTACAAATCGAGTAAGACATGAAACTTACCTGCTAAGGGCAGATCGTGTCATGTACACCCGCAGGTTACCATTTATACTCCGCATATGATTTTTTAAATATATTTTAAATAGAAATTATAAATTATTAAAGTAAAAACTATAAAATAAAAAAAGGAACTCGTAAAACCTAAATCTAATCCATGATTCTCAATTTCTCATTCGCTCCCTTCTTACCCTCTACAATTACCCCAAGCTGCCCCTACCTAGTATTCTCTATTTATCATCTCTTCACTCGCTTTTCATTTTTCTCACTTCTCACTTAAGCGTCATCCAACAAGCAAGCAGCCTTGGTTCCGTTCCGACAAAGTTGGTGAAGCTGAAGGACAATCCGAAATTCACTCCAAACAGAAAAGGACATTGTAGAGATAGACATGGTTCGAAGTTATAGTTTAACTTTTATTCTTTAAAATTTGAAATATTTTCTATCCAAAGGTCTTCCATTAGCGACACGCCGTTACCGTCACCATCTTCATCCTCCTCGCCTAAGATACTCCTCTGTCTCTCTTCTTTTGTCGCCTAACTTTCCTTCTTTTTAGGATTCAGGTCAGTGCACCTTACATTATCATGTGTTCTTTTTGTGTATTCCTTTTGTTAATGATGGATTGCTATTTTTCATTTTGTATATTTTTCTTATGTATCAGATTGTTGATTATATGTTAAAATTATTTCTCTTATAGTTTTACGTTATAATTTCTTCTAGTAAAACATTATTGTTCTTCTGGTTATAACAATGTTCTTCATAAAATATTACGTCACGTCATGGGTAAAAACCATATGCCTAAAAAATACACAAAATGTCACGTACACGACCTGAAATATTTGTACTTGTCAAGTTTGTGAGTTTACTTGATACAAGACACGAAACCTGACATGTATAGGTTTGGGTATGTGCTTCTGTACACGCGAAGCAAACGAGTAAGGTATGTGTCTAGCACTTTGATGCCTGAAACCCAAAAAACATGAAAACTCGAAACACGAAACACGACCCGTTTGCCACCCTTAATTAATATGTATAATTAATGAGCAAATCAATAGAAGTACAATCATATATTTGGAAAAAAAAAGTTAACAACTACATTTTATTAAATAATGCTATGTTGTGCACAATTGTTTTATCATTTTTATTATAATCATTGAGCAAGATCCAAATCATTCACACGGTACGGGCCGTTTACTGTCCTCAATTATTGGCACGTGTTATTTTTATAGACAATAGACTCATGTAAATGATTGAGGAAGACATTAGACCAACTGGTAAGTTTGCTGTTTTGTGGTTTTGAAGTCACGAGTTCAAATAGCAGAAACAACCTCTTGTACGAACTGTAGGATAAGGCTGCATATATCCGATTACAAAGCGATCTGGTCCCTCTCCGGACCTTGTGTAAATGTGGAAGTCTAGTGTAACGGAACAAAGTATAGAGTAAGGATGCGTATATTATAGACCCCTCCTTAGATACTATGTAAACGTGAGAGTCTAATACACCGGAAACCTCCATTTACATGCAAATAAATGATTCCTCGGATAAAAGTAAAGCATTGAATGCGATTGTGACTTGTAGGTGATGAAGTTTTAAAGGTATTGAACAAATATTGAAGAGATCAATAAATGCGTGACATATTATATGAAAATACAAAATAACAGAGGCAACATAACAAATATATATAAATATGTTGAATAGGTGATAGAAAAACAATGTTAAACAAGAGAAGAACTAATAATTGCACATCCTTGACATTGTCAAATGACAAATATTAAGCTACTTTCTCTAGAAAGACAGTATGTACAAGACAAATATGGTAACGGAATAATGACAAGAAAACTGAAAAGATTACTATTATCATGTTTTTTTTGTATGTAATGTTTACTTGTTACATAAACTTTAGATGATGTGGTCAATCTTTGTGCAAGGTCATAACATCATATAAACATCTCTTTCTAAAGACTTCTTTGGGCGTTAACGAACTGATCCGAGACGAATATTATATTTTCGAATTCGGATTCGTTTATTTAAACGAAATGTTTGCTTCGGTTCGTTTATTGTAACGAACTTCAAATTTTGTTCTAGTTTGGCTCGATAATACTATATTTGTTTAAATAAACCAAATAGTTTGCGAACAGTTCGATTCATTTCAGTAAACGAACCTAATTAGGTGTTTGAATTCGGCTCGTTTAAATAAAATTAACGAACGATCTCGAGTCAAATACTAATCGAGCACGAATAGTTCATGAACTGTTTGGTTCACTTAACACACCTACTTCTTCTTAAAACTCCTCTTTCTTTTTTTTGGTTACATCTTCCCAAACTCCCTTTCTAAACAAACAGATATTTTGGTTGTGTTATATGTTGTCCAATGTATAATACATATAGGTTTAATATACTACATGTTTAAATGTGTTTTTTTTACAGATTATTATTTTTAGAAGCGATTTAGGAGATGATCTTCTCTTAGAACATATCATACCACCAACTTCACCAAACTCACAATTGAATTTATAATAGAAAGGTTGTTGGCAACATTATTCTAAGATAAGTCCATATGAAAGTGTGAAATTTACAAGTTAGTACTAACCTTACTCAATGAACCTAATAGAGGGTTCAGATCATAGGAGACAAAAAGTGAGACAAAATATGAGACCTCTAATCACGCGTTGTCAAGTGTACAAACAACTCTTTTTTAAAAACAAAAAAATTTTAAACATTTTCTCTTTTTGTACACGTGGCAGCGTGTGATTAGGAACTTTATATTTTAACTCACTTTCTGTCTATTCTGGTCTCAACCTAATAGATAAAATTGTTTAATTATGAAATTTGAAGAAAGAAAAATATTTGAAAAACCAAGAATAAGGAAGCATTAATGACTTCCAAGCAACTTGGCATTGAGAATCCATCTATAAATGTGACTCTCGTCTCCAACCTTAAGACTTGCAAGCATTTAGCCAAAGGCAAAGGGACTTCAGCAACCCACTTCTCAATCCCATAGTTACTCTCTAATTCTCCTGTTCTTGAGGTGCCCTTTTGTTCCTTTTTCTTAAATTGTGTTCCTTTTGTTAATTGCTTCCTATTTCTCATGTTCTTGTTGCCTCTAGTTGCATGTATAGCCTTTGTGTGTGTGTGTGTGTTTTTTTTTTGAGTTGTTGTAGATCCAGATTTCCTTTTGAAGTTTTGATATGAAAGAGAAAAACACGGATTCATAATCATTTCCTCGAGCATTGTTTCTTGAGATGTTATTGTTTTGGATCTCATGAACTGCATAAGTTACCAAAATCTTCCAGATCTGGATTTCTGTGCTTTTCTTTATTCTTAAGTTGGTAGCATTTTGTTCTATGTTATTTCTGTGTCTGATCTTTTCATTTTCAGTAGAGTCAATGACACATTATTTCTTTATTTTGAAATATGATGAATAAATCAAAATGGTTCAGTAAATTGGCTGCTACTTTTTATATTGTGAATTAGCAGTTGATCGACACAGCTTGACGCATCATTATGGGCCATCGAGAAACAACCTCCATGTGTTTCTCGTACATGGGTATGGTTGCGTACATCCGACCCTCATACCGCTCCATAGGCGGGAAAGAGGGTGTCATTGAAACATCGTCCATTTGAATCATTTTTTTGTTGTTGTTATTTCTGTGTCTGAGTTTCACTTTGTTTGTATTCTTCTAATCCGTTTACAAAGGAGATCTTTATGTAAAAGAGGATTCTATTGAGAACCTTACCCTGTTTGTTTTTGTGGATTATGCTATCAATTGCTTTACACGTTGCAAGAATATGCTCCCTTGATGTCAATAGAACATCGTCCACTTGACCTTTTATTCTTGTTCTCAAATCAATCTGAGTGCTCTCAAGATTTCAACGTTGTCAATTTGCAAGAATATGCTCCCTTGATGTCAATAAAACAACGTCTACTGACTTTTTATTCTTGTTTTCAAATGTTTGGAATCTGAGTGCTCTCAAGATTTCACATTGTCAATATCGTTAGGTTTATGTTAGTTACGGGAGTAGGTAGGTAGGGATTAGGTAGGTAAGGAGCAAGAAGTGATACAATCAAGATTTCACGTTGGTCTCTAGGACATAGTCTGATGGAAACATGTAAGGGGTAATCATCTAGAGGAAGGTTGGGAGTTCGACTCCTTTCGGAGTCATTTGTAGGGAATTCCATTACTTGACCTCCATAATGCTGTACTCGTGTATATAACCTGCACTTTGTCTGAATCTATCAGGTTTCTGATTTACATCCATACACTTTTGTGGGACCTGAGATGGCAGGGACCCTTACTGGTTGGAGTACAACTTTAGATAAGAGTAACTATTGGATTGCCTACTAGTTACTCTTATAAAATTTGCCTTTTAATTCATATCTTGATCCTCGCTATTTTCTTATAGCATGGAAGCACATGTTTTGTCTGTTCTATCAGAACCCTGGAAGTGTTAATAGCTGTTTCATTAAAAAAGTTTACAAATTGCATTTTATTTTTGGTTTACTTTTGGAAAGGTGAATGAGTAGAAGAAATTAATCTTACTGTTGTTAGTATGCTGTTGATCTTTAACATTATTGTGTGCTATTGAAATAAAGTTCTCATGCTTCTTTTTTCTTGGACAATTTGCAGCAATGGAGACTTTCCTATTCACGTCCGAATCAGTGAACGAGGGTCACCCAGACAAGCTCTGCGATCAGGTTTCTGATGCAGTGCTTGATGCATGCCTTGAACAGGATCCTGATAGCAAAGTGGCCTGTGAGACTTGCACCAAGACTAACATGGTCATGGTGTTTGGTGAAATCACAACAAAAGCCACAATTGACTATGAGAAGATTGTTCGTGACACCTGTCGTGAAATCGGGTTCATTTCAGCTGATGTTGGCCTTGATGCAGATAACTGCAAGGTTTTGGTTAACATTGAACAACAGAGCCCTGATATTGCTCAAGGTGTCCATGGTCATCTAACAAAGCGTCCCGAGGAGATCGGTGCTGGTGATCAGGGTCATATGTTTGGTTATGCCACTGATGAGACCCCAGAGTTGATGCCCCTTAGCCATGTGCTTGCAACAAAGCTTGGTGCGCGACTCACTGAAGTACGTAAGAACGGAACTTGCTCTTGGTTGAGGCCTGATGGTAAAACCCAAGTTACTGTGGAGTACTACAATGAAAACGGTGCAATGGTCCCTGTTAGAGTCCATACTGTGCTGATTTCCACTCAGCATGACGAAACGGTAACCAATGATCAGATCGCTGCTGACCTTAAGGAGCATGTGATCAAGCCTGTTATTCCTGAGAAGTACCTTGATGAGAGGACAATCTTTCACCTCAATCCATCGGGTCGATTTGTCATTGGAGGGCCTCATGGTGATGCAGGTCTTACAGGTCGTAAGATCATTATCGATACTTATGGTGGATGGGGTGCCCATGGTGGTGGTGCTTTCTCTGGTAAGGATCCAACCAAGGTTGACAGGAGTGGCGCCTACATAGTTAGGCAGGCTGCCAAGAGCATTGTCGCCAATGGCCTAGCGCGTAGATGCATAGTTCAGGTGTCTTATGCCATCGGCGTGCCTGAGCCATTGTCCGTTTTCGTGGACAGTTATGGCACTGGAAAGATTCCTGACAAGGAAATTCTTAAAATTGTGAAGGAGACTTTTGATTTCAGGCCTGGAATGATCTCCATTAACCTGGACTTGAAGCGTGGAGGCAGTGGCAGGTTCTTGAAAACAGCAGCATATGGTCACTTTGGAAGAGACGATCCAGATTTCACCTGGGAGGTTGTCAAACCCCTTAAGTGGGAGAAGCCACAGAACTAGTTTTTAGGGATGCAATGCCTATGCCAAGAAATAATGCCACTGGCACTTTGATTCAACAGCCTAATGTCTTTTTTCTCTTCTTCCTTAAAAGTTCTGATTTTTCGTAACCGTTTTCCTTTATGCACCTCTTGTTCTATGCATGGAGAGTTTGAGATATGTAGAATCAAAACTTGGAAAAAGAAAACTCACTCCCTCATCAATGGGAAGAAAAGTTGAGCGCGAAATTTAGTAAAGAGGTGAATCGTGTTGTATTAGTCGATCACTTGGATGTGTTACTGATTTCGGAGTCTTCATTTCGTACTGCATTCAAGTTTTCTCTTTGTACTTGTGTTCTTGAAATTGGATTACTTAGCCCATAAGTTGATTTGAAAGCATATGACCTCATAAGTCTGCAATCTATTTTATTAGCAGCCAGTTGAAGCATACAACAACATCACCGTATTGTCTTAGAGTGTCCTGTCTATAACGGGATATGAGAGGATCAGATGTATGCAACGTACTCATATGTTAGACCACAGATGTTGTTTCCAGATGACCCATAATGAAAATTGCGTCAAGTTGTGTTGACCAACTGCTACTTCGCAATATAAGAAGTGCAGTCAATTTAGTGAGTGATTTTGATTTCAATCAATTAATCATACCCAATATATCCCAACGACATCAAAAGCTATCTTTAGGGTCTGGGGAAGGTGAGCGGCAGACAAACAATACCTCTATCCCAAGGGATAGAGATTTTGCTTCCGGTGTGATCCCCGGCTCTATATGTACCTGCATAAATGAAACAATAATAGGGGTATTGATGTGCCAGTGTATTAGTGAGTGAATTCAGTAAATACAAATAGGAAGATTCCGGTATTTAAATAGCCATAAACGTGTATATGCACATATAATGCAAGACAAATACAAAAAAAAATTTGCAAAGTCAACATAAAACGTACATAGTATCTAAGCCCCTAAATATACTCTAGAGTGCCCCTATATCCTATCTAAACCTTGTTAACATCAATCATCTGCCTCCAGGAACTCATATCCTTGACCATGTCCTCAGAGAGGTGCAAATCCAGTAGGTCATGCCTAATCCGCTCATCCCAAGTCATTTGGATCTACTTTTACTCCTCTTCCTCTCTGCAATGAGGCTTTCAACTTCTTTGACAGACATGATTGTCTGTCTCCTCTTGACATGCCCAAACCATCTCAGACTCCCCTCCCTTATTTATCTGTTATAATAGTCACCCATAACCTTTACCGAAATACTTCATTTCTGATATGGTCTAGCCTTGTATGCCAACATATGCACCTCATCATCTTCATCTCTGTCACTTCCATCTTTTGTGACTGTGGCCTCTTGATGGTCCAACAAGCTGTTCTATATAACATTGCCGGTTGAATCATATAGACTGCAAATGGAGAGAAGGCTCAATTGCACTACTTTTCAAGTGGATGATATTAAAATTCTAGAATTACAAGTCCAAAACTTAGTGTTCTCTTATCGAGAAGAAGTCTTAACGAAACTGCAGCATCTCTTGAAATAGTAAAGCATGGAGGAGGGAATAAATTAGCTTCACGACTCTTTGGCTGAAGAATTGCATAAATAACATGAAGAGCACTGAAAAGGATGCTTCTCTTGCAGAGTCTAACATCTGAAACCAATGGATACTGAAGAACAATCTTCACCATTTTGAATTATCCCTGAGAATTGAGATTCAGCTGCTGCTGCTGCTGTCGAATCACAGCTGAATTCTTTTCCAAAGAAAAAAACAATTCACATCTGAATTACTCTATTAGAGTCCTTTGTGCATAACCTTCGTTGAGCCAACAAAGCTTGGAGCTCTGCGTTGGTGTAGGATGGCATAAGTGACTCGATCATCACTTTATTCACATAGGTTTATGCATTTTTCATATGTTGTTGCAAGTGATGTTTGTTGGACACAATCAATCCTGTACCAAGACGCAGTCGTACACTGTGTGCATATGAAACAACAAAATAAACCAAACCCGGGGCGAGTCGAGGACTCTGTCCTTAAGACGTATTGCTCCGGTATACTGTGCCCAACCGGTATGAGCAATCGTCTCCCAGGATACAACGGGTACCTGTTCAGTTGAGCGGCACTGCTGAACTTGAACTCCTTCGAACGCTAGAGTGTCCTGACTTCTCCCGGACGATATGCAAGACTCACGTGCTACGAATGCCAAATGCTTTAATGCTTGAATTGTGTTGTAAGTGGTGTGTAAAGAGTGCACCCTTAGCCCTCTTTATATAGGGGAGTCGGAGGTACCGTAACCGTTGGATCAAAACCGAAGTTTAATTTAAGCCGTTGGATTAAAACCTCCTATCTAGATTAGGATGGTTTAATCTCAGCCTTTAGATCAAAGATAGATTAACAGGTTTAAACCTGGAGTGTTGGATGGAAACCATATTCGGTTAAGCGGTTAAGACAGTTTAAATCTCGGCCGTTAGATTCAAGCTGCTTTTCTCATTACCGTTAGATCATAACAGATGATCTTATCTGAAATGGAGGAGGATAGAGTTTGATTCATTTTTGAATCAAACCTGCCCAAACAGAACAAATCTGCCTGCTGTCAGACTTCGATCGATCACATCGATCGATCGAAGTGACATCGATCGATCGATGTGATCGACTGATGTTTGACTGAGCACTTCATTCGATCAACTTGATCGATCTAAGTGACATCGATCGATCGAAGTGATCGATCGATGTCCTCTTATTGACTTAGATCGATCTGCCAAGAGATCGAAGGCCTCTGATCCACTTCGATCGATGACATCGATCGATCGAAGTGACATCGATCGATCGATGTCATCGATCGATGTCCGTCAGATGCCTTTTACGCCACATGGACCCCTCCAACGTGGCGTTCCTCCACACGGGTGACACATCACCCATTAACAACATTTCCATCTACTTTGAGCATTAATTTCACATTCACCCAATACACAATTGAGTGATTCCACACCCTAACATTAACTACTCGTTACGTAGATAATTAAGGATTCATTAGTTTTCGATTTCATTATCGGAAACTCATTAAGCACAAAGTACGTTGCTCAACCAGGTTTAGCAACACTCATTAACGGGCCAAAGCCCAAATCTTCAATCTCCAACGATGGGCCAAAGCCCAACCTTAAATTCTCCAACAATCTCCCACATGAATGGAAATTAATGCAAATGCATATGCAGACTCTGAGGAGAAGTCAGACAAGAAAATATTGCATCAGAAGAGGTAGCTTCTGGCTTTGAACCTTTCTTAGTGATGTATCATCGGATCCACTCGGCTAAATAGTGACTTGATGTCTTGAACTAGTCAGCCTTTGTTGTGAACCAAGACAATGACACTCACACAATATTTTCTTTAACACCCTTTTGGTTCTCATGGTTGTGTTCGTTTTGGCCATGAACAACCTGATTTCAGAAAGTGTTTTAGAGAAATCTTGCCACCTAGACTTTCTCATAGAAGCGGCCCCACTTCACACTTACATAGGTGATTCCTATCAAGAGTATTCTGCCATACTCCACTTGACGCATCAAGATATAGGACATCATTAAAAGCCTTAGCTTACCCTAAAATCTCTGCAGACAGCACTTTTATCAGACGGAATGAGCAAGTGCTAACTGAACCTTCATAACTTAGTTGTCCCATTGAACCAAGATTCTGGGATCTCCAGTCAACAAGGTTGGGTTACCATTACAAAGATTCATGCATTATGGGCTTAAGTCCCATTCCGCTTGTCAATCTTGACATCTGATCTCTAGGCAAGCCTTTTGTAAGCGGATCCGCAAGATTCTCCATTGATTTTATATAATCTATGGAAATCACGCCATTAGAGATCAACTGTTTAATGGTGTTATGTCTTCGACGTATGTGTCGTGACTTACCATTATAGATGCTGCTTTGAGCACGTCCTATAGCTGACTGACTATCACAGTGTATGCTAATAGGAGCTATTGGCTTAGGCCAACACGGATATCTTCCAGAAAATTCCGAAGCCACTCAGCCTCTTCCCCAGCTTTGTCCAACGCTATGAACTCAGCTTCCATAGTGGACCGAGCTATACAGGTTTGTTTCGTGGACTTCCACGACACAGCAGCACCACCAATAGTGAACACGTACCCACTGGTGGACTTCGAGTCCTTACTATCTGATATCCAATTTGCATCGCAGTATCCTTCCAACACTGCTGGATATCTCGTATAATGTAATCCAAGATACATTGTGTATTTCAGATACCTCATCACTCTGTTAAGAGCTTTCCAATGATCATTACTTGGATTACTGGTAAATCTGCTCAGCTTGTTTACTGAACAAGCTAAGTCTGGTCTCGTACAATTCGTTATGTACATCAGACTCCCGATCACCTGAGAGTATTTTAGTTGAGCTACCGGTTCGCCTCGATTTTTCCTTAAGTGCACACTTAAGTCGAGCGGGGTTTTTACCGGTTTCACATCATCCATATTGAACCGTCTCAGAACAGACTCAATATAGTGAGTTTGTGACAGTCTGAGTCCCTCAGTCTCCCTAGAAATCTTAATTCCTAGAATGACATTGGCAACTCCCATGTCCTTCATATCAAAGTTCCGTGTTAACATCTTCTTTGTACTTAAGATGATGTCCCGAGTACTTCCCATGATAAGCATGTCGTCTACATAGAGACATACTATCACAAATGCATTCTGTGTGCTCTTAATGTACACACACTTGTCGCATTCATTGATCTTGAAGTCATTTGACATCATTACTTGATCAAATTTTAAATGCCATTGCTTGGGTGCTTGTTTAAGTCCGTACAAAGACTTAACAAGCCTACACACTTTCCTTTCTTGTCCTGGAACGACAAACCCCTCGGGTTGTTCCATATAAATCTCTTCCTCTAACTCACCATTCAGAAAGGCAGTCTTTACATCCATTTGATGGATTTCCAAATCATAGACTGCAGCAATGGCTACTAGCATCCTTATAGAAGTGATCCTAGTCACTGGTGAGTAGGTGTCAAAGAAGTCAAAGCCTTCTTTCTGTCTATAGCCCTTGGCTACTAACCTGGCTTTATACTTCCCAATAGACCCATCCTCTTTCAGTTTCTTCTTGAAAATCCACTTGCAACCAAGCGGTTTACTTCCAGGTGGAATGTCAACCAACTCCCAAGTGTGATTTTGAAGAATTGAGTCTATTTCACTATTAATTGCCTCTTTCCAGAATGGCGCTTCTGGAGTTGACATAGCCTCGGAAAAATTCTTTGGCTCATTTTCTACCATATAGGTTAGAAAATCTGGTCCAAACGACGTCGGCATTTTGGCTCGTTTGCTTTGACGAGGTTCCTCAGTTTCTTGAGGAGTCGTCTCACGCACTCGCTTACTTGTGCCAGCTTCTTCACTGTCTTTATCTTTCTTCGGAAAGATATTTTCAAAGAACACTGCATTCCTTGATTCCATGATAACATTCTCATGTATCTCAGGAACGTCTGATTTGTGCACTAAGAAACGATATGTACTACTGTTCGTTGCATAACCAATAAATATGCAATCAATCGTTTTAGGCCCGATTTTAACTTGTCTTGGCTTAGGTATAGCAACCTTTGCCAGACACCCCCACACTTTCAAGTATTTGTAACTAGGCTTATAGCCTTTCCATAGTTCATATGGGGTCTTATCCGCTTCTTGGACGGAATCCTATTTAAAATGACGTTGGCTGAGAGAATTGCTTCCCCCCACAAGTTCTGAGGTAAACCCGAACTTATCAACATAGCATTCATCATCTCCTTTAGAGTACGGTTTTTGCGTTCAGCAATACCATTTGATTGAGGTGAATATGGCGCAGTCGTTTGATGAATAATGCCATGTTCTGAGCAGAATTCATTAAACGGTGTATCATATTCGCCACCTCTATCACTACGAATTGCTTTAATTCGTTTGCTAAGTTGATTCTCAACTTCATTTTTATAATCCTTGAAAGCATCAAGGGCCTCATCTTTGCTACTTAGCAAATATACATAACAGTATCGTGTGCAATCGTCGATAAAAGTTACAAAATACTTTTTACCACCTCTTGTTTGCACAAACTTTAAATCACACAAATCTGTGTGAATTAAATCCAACGATTCAGTGTTTCGTTCCGTTGAAGGAAATGGCGCTTTTGTTAATTTCGCTTCAACACATATTTGGCATTTTTCTTTATTACTAAAGTCCAGTTTGGGTAGCAAGTCAAGACTCATCATTCGTTGTATTGACTTATAATTCACATGTCCCAAACGAAAATGCCATAAACAGGAAGACTCAAGCATGTAAGCAGAAGAGGAAACAATTTTATTAGCCTCAGTGGGCGCAACACTTTTGGGTACAATTGTCATAACATTCAATTTGAACATGTTATCCGAAAGATACCCTTTCCCCAAATACACCCCATTCTTAGAAAGTGTAAATTTGTTTGCCTCAAAAACAAGCTTGAACCCATGCGTGACTAGCAGCGCGCCAGAAACCAGATTCTTCCTTATGTCAGGAACATGCAGCACATTCTGCAGAGTCAACTCCCTTCCTGAGGTCAGTTTCAGGATTACCTTGCCCGATCCTTCGATTTTCGAGCTGTTGGAGTTTCCCATAAGCAATTGCTCATTGTTTGTCGCGGGCACATACTCTCTGAACATTGCCCTGTTCGCACACACATGTCGAGTGGCTCCTGTGTCCACCCACCATTCCCGTGGGTTTCCCACTGTGTTGCACTCGGTCACCACTGCGCAAAGGTTCAAGTCATCCATTGCGTCGACCAGATTTGCTTTCGCTTTATTCTGATTCTGATTCTTTTTGGGCTTCCTGCATTCACTGCTTCGATGCCCTGGTTTACCACAATTATAACACTTACCTGTGAACTTCTTTGCAATTTCCTTGCCCTTGGAGTTCACACTCAAAGTGTTATGTTTCTTCTTGTTCTTCGCCTCAGCAACATGAGCCTTGGCTTGACCAGAAGATATGGACGGCTTTCTTTCGGAGCAACGGTTGTCCTCCTCAATACGAAGACGGACTATCAAATCCTCCATCTTCATCTCCTTTCGCTTGTGTTTGAGATAGCTCCTGAATTCCCTCCACGAAGGAGGCAGCTTCTCAATCACAGCCGCAACTAGGAAAGATTCACTGAGCGTCATGCCCTCCTCTTCCATTTCAGAAACCAACATCTGTATTTCTTCCACCTGCGAAATTACAGTTTTGGAATCTAACATTTTATAGTCGAGAAATTTCCCAACTATCAACTTTTTAGTACCCGCATCTTCTGTGCGATACTTTTTATCTAAAGCCAACCATAAAGCTTTTGCAGTTTTAAATGTACAAAACACGCCATAGAGAGAATTATCTAGGCAACCCAGAATCAAATTCAAACAACAAAAATTTGTATACGCCCAGGCCTCAGCACCCAAGGCGTTCTGCATATTTTGTTGTTGATCCTCCACAGGCTCAACCACGGGTGGATCCTCGGACAGCATTCTGGCCAACCCCAACGCCGTGAGGTAGAACAGCATCTTCTGCTGCCACCTCTTGAAAAAGCTTCCAGCAAACTTCTCCGGCTTTTCCACCTGAGCAGCAGTGGCAGCCGGATTCATTTGTGGCCCTCCAGTTGGTGCCAACGGGACCGTATTGATCTGCGGCCCGGCATCAACATTGTGAGCCCCTTCAGGTGCAGACACGGAGTGAGCACCATTGAAGCCTTGAACAGAGTTTGAGCTCTCGTGTTCCATTCCTGTTCAGTTTGATCAAAACGTAAAGATCAGAACAGTCACAGGTTCAAGAATGAGTAGAAAGAGACTGCAAAACAGTACGAAACTGCCTTTGCGTAAATAAACAAAAAGGTACAGAATGTAATTGAATTGAATACGTCTTAAGATTGTTGGACACAATCAATCCTGTACCAAGACGCAGTCGTACATTGTGTGCATATGAAACAACAAAATAAACGACTCTGTCCTTAAGACGTATTGCTCCGGTATACTGTGCCCAACCGGTATGAGCAATCGTCTCCCAGGATACAACGGGTACCTGTTCAGTTGAGCGGCACTGCTGAACTTGAACTCCTTCGAACGCTAGAGTGTCCTGACTTCTCCCGGACGATATGCAAGACTCACGTGCAACGAATGCCAAATGCTTTAATGCTTGAATTGTGTTGTAAGTGGTGTGTAAAGAGTGCACCCTTAGCCCTCTTTATATAGGGGAGTCGGAGGTACCGTAACCGTTGGATCAAAACCGAAGTTTAATTTAAGCCGTTGGATTAAAACCTCCTATCTAGATTAGGATGGTTTAATCTCAGCCTTTAGATCAAAGATAGATTAACAGGTTTAAACCTGGAGCGTTGGATGGAAACCATATTCGGTTAAGCGGTTAAGACAGTTTAAATCTCGGCCGTTAGATTCAAGCTGCTTTTCTCATTACCGTTAGATCATAACAGATGATCTTATCTGAAATGGAGGAGGATAGAGTTTGATTCATTTTTGAATCAAACCTGCCCAAACAGAACAAATCTGCCTGCTGTCAGACTTCGATCGATCACATCGATCGATCGAAGTGACATCGATCGATCGATGTGATCGACTGATGTCTGACTGAGCACTTCATTCGATCAACTTGATCGATCTAAGTGACATCGATCGATCAAAGTGATCGATCGATGTCCTCTTATTGACTTAGATCGATCTGCCAAGAGATCGAAGGCCTCTGATCCACTTCGATCGATGACATCGATCGATCGAAGTGACATCGATCGATCGATGTCATCGATCGATGTCCGTCAGATGCCTTTTACGCCACATGGACCCCTCCAACGTGGCGTTCCTCCACACGGGTGACACATCACCCATTAACAACATTTCCATCTACTTTGAGCATTAATTTCACATTCACCCAATACACAATTGAGTGATTCCACACCCTAACATTAACTACTCGTTACGTAGATAATTAAGGATTCATTAGTTTTCGATTTCATTATCGGAAACTCATTAAGCACAAAGTACGTTGCTCAACCAGGTTTAGCAACACTCATTAACGGGCCAAAGCCCAAATCTTCAATCTCCAACGATGGGCCAAAGCCCAACCTTAAATTCTCCAACAATGTTTACAGTACTAAGTTGTGTTTGTGGCACCCATCCCGACTTGGAGTGAAGTAGCCGGGAAGAAGGAGTGAGAAGAGACATAAAGAACAGAAGACACTGAGAGATTCACCAACAGGGACGCGCTCCGGTCTAAAGCATTGTGTAAAGAAAGAACAACCGAAAGTCTCTTTTTCTTCATTCAATCAAATAAATTTACAATAATACAATTGATATATGATACTCATCTATTTCCTAAATTATAGATAAAACGATAAACACAATTCTATACCTGATAAAATACAATCAATAGGAAATATTTGATGACATTATGTTAATCACCTAAATGATAATACATATCTCTTTAACACCTCTGCAAGTTGGTACGTGGAGATTGGAGACGTACAACTTAAACATCAAAAAGCGAAAATCACTTGAGCCGAGAGATTTGGTAAGTATGTCGCCAAGCTGATAAGAAGTAGGAACGTGTGTGTGGGACGAATGTGACCATCCACTAAGTTAGAACTAACACGCATAATTCACAACGAATGAATTTTACTTAAAAACCTTAACCCGCCTTGTTTCTATAAACCCAAAGTTGAATTTCACTAATTTATTTGGGCCTTTGGATACCCAACCCACTCCACCATATCATACATCTTTTAGGGGAATATATATATATATATATATATATATATATATATATATATATATATATATATATATATACACACACACACATATATATATATATATACATATATATATATATATATATACATATATATATATATATATAGACACACACACATATATATATATATATAATGTGTGTATGCATCCTTGTGAATAATATATATTTAACATCTGAACCCGATATGTCTAGCTACGTATTTTCATTTTCAACATCCAAACTTGTCCATGATCCATATCCAACTACCCTTAAATGGGTTGGATCGGATAAGATGTGTGTGGACAGGGGTGTTAACGAACCGAGCTGAACCGAATAATAGGTTTTCGAATTCGGATTCAGATTCGTTTAGCTAAACAAACTGTTCGACTCGGTTTGTTTAGCTAAACAAAAAATTGGTTTGAGTTCGGCTCGATAACACTATAACTGTTTAAACGAGCAGAATAGTTCGCGAATAATTCGGCTCGTTTTAGTAAACGAATCTAAATAGCTGTTCGAATTCGGCTCGTTTACAAACAAATGCGAACCGAACTCGAACAGTTCGCGAACTGTTCGGTTTGTTGAACAGCCCTATGTGTGAGGTTATATTATATTACCATCTTAATCCACCAGTAAATCAAGTCGTAATAGTTTCTCCATCCCAAAAATTTTATCTTAGTTTGACTTGAACATAATTTCAAAAAGTCAAACTCTTCTGATCTTTATCTCTATTCTACTTTTAGTTGTTTACTAGAGGTAAAATAGAAAGAAATTATTTAAGTGTTAATTGAGAGGGTAGTATAGAAACATTTCCATCTTGACCGTCCCATCAGACATAAGTGACACTATTTGTTTAAATTTAGCATTGGATATGTATATGTGCAGCTGCATTTGAAGTGGTTATATATAAAAGTACCTGCAAACAAAGAGAGAATCTATCAAAGCGTGCAAGAACTATATTTAAAAATAAAAATAGAGCAGGATATAACAAGGTAATGCCCATAGAAAGAATCTTAGGTGCGAAAAATGTGACTTTCAATTATAGGACAAAATTGAAGTTCACTTTGTAAGAATTGTGCTGCAGACCTACGTGGTCAAGCATTTGAATACTCACGTTCAGTCAAATCAGTAGCATAAGTTAATAGAATTTTGTTAAATTCGGACACTTTGACCCAAGAATTACTGAATTTGCTTCGGTTTTATTGCTAACATAGTTTGACATTTTGACGTTTTCCCAAAAAAAATCCGGTCCAATGTCAATATTAGGAGTCGTATCTCTTAACCTCAAGAGACAATGAAAAATGATGACACGTGTAACAGAAAAATTGTGAAGCCGGATGGAAAGATAACCTGCAAATGAGATGTGTAACTGGTTATGAGCGATAGTGAATGTGGTGAGAAGATCTGTCCCAGTATTAACAGGAGTTTGATCGCTAATAGAGAAGCCCATCTGACTTTGTGGTCAAAATCGACGAAAACTTACTTTTTCCTTATGTTATAAATTTAAGGGACGTCTAGTTATTTGTTTATGTATGCTTTAAAATATCAAACTAATTATGCGTTCTTTTGTATGCTTTTAGAAAAAACAACTAAATATGCGTGCTTTTCTTTTAGCAAAACAAGTTACGTGTTAAAAATCCTTTAAAGATACACAATACGTACAGGGAAAATTAAAATATTCAAACGAAAGTGCTGATAGTGTAAATTAATTAGTTTTTTTTTTTTTTTGTAATGGACTTGTTTTGAAATTCATATCATCTGAATTTGTAGCAAACTTATTTTTACTAAAACTCCACTAACTTAATTGCCTCTAGTTTATGTTGGAAATAATTCAAGTCAGACAAATTGACTTCTGTACAGTAATGGCCGACCTGCCGAGTTCAGAGTAGACTGGATAGATCTGCTAAGTCAAGACAGTTCAGATAGCTCAATTGAGGTTGCATTCTGAACAGTCAACCAACCTGAACCGAGCAACACTCCAGAACCACTGTTCTGTGTTGTCAGCCTTCAAGCCGAGCTGAACTAAAGTCAGATTGATCAGTCAGATCAGATCACTTCAGTCGGCGCAATTGCATTTGCATTCTGGGTTAATCACCGACCTCGACACCTCAGCACAAACAATCGAGAGTTGTGCTTTCAGCCGCTTCAGCCGAGCAGAGCTCAGCACGGCAGAGCTGCAGAACAACAAATGTCCTCAGCCAAAGCAATAGAGCTCAGCACAGAGCAGAGCTCAGAACAACGAATGTTCTAAGCACAGCAACAGAGCTCAGCACAAAGCAGAGCTCAGCTCGGCAATAACCTCAACAGCTCAGCTGAGCAGAGATCCGAAGTGAGTCCAAGGCTCTGTCCTTAAGACGTTATTGCTCCGGTATTCTGTGGGCCTAACCAGAGGAGCAACCGTCTCCCAGGATACAACAGAGATCAGTTCAGACGAGAGACACTGCAGCGTTGAACTCTACGAACCTGTTAAGATGTCCTGAACTTCTCGTATACTGATGCAAAGTGTAGTGTGAGAGAGAATGAATATGCAGCAAGGGAGATTATAGAGAAAGAGAGGAATTTCAAAATTGTTCTATGTGTGTGTCCACAGAGGTCACCTTCGGCTACTATTCATAGGAAAATTCTGAGGTCAGCAGTTACAGCCAGTCCAATCTAGCCGTAGGATCAGATACCAGCTCGGCATGAACTATTGGATCAGATAACCGCGCTAGGTTTGCCCTCAGCCGTCATATCAACTAATTGTTCAATCTGAGCCTTCAAATTATAACAAATTTCAGGTCAACTCGGTCGGTTAAGGTTCAACAATTTTTCAAATTTTAACCTTATCTTATCTTAACAACCTAGAAGTTTGAACTGAACAAACTCTTTCCTGGCTGATAAGATCCGACCGGTGCTATAGGCCCTAGCTTGCAGTCTGCAGCCTGCAGTCCGGCCTATAGCCCAGTCAACAACCTGAACCCATCAGGTACGCAGCTCAGTCCGCTACCTGAGCCCACGCCCAGGTACGGGCCGAGCTGAGCTGACTTTTTCCTTTACTTTGAGCATTAATTTATCATTCACCCGGTATCAGAATGGAGTGATTCAAATGCCTACAATTATCTACTCGTCGTGTAGATAATTAAAGACTCATTAGTTTTCATTTATCAATAGTGAAACTAACCATGACATTAGTTCAAAGTTCGTTACTAATCACAATTTGCAACTTGGCCCAATTTCAATCTCTTTCCGTTTTCTCCAACAATCCCCCATATGCATAGTGTTTATGCAGATTTTACCGAGAATTCAGAAAAGAAAATGTTGCATCAGACAAGGTAGCTTTTGGCCTTGAACCTTTCTTAGTGAAATACTATCGGATCCACTCGGCTAATTAATGAACTTAATGTCTTGAACTAACCGCCCTTTAGTGTGAACCTAGACAACAGTACTCACACAACATTTCCTTTAACATCTTTTTGGTTCTCATGATTGTGTTTGTTTTGGCCATGAACTGCCTGGTTTCAGAAAGTGTGCTAGAGAACTTTGGCCTTACAAAATTCTCATAGAAGTGGCCATACTTCACACTTACATAGGTGTTTCCCATCAAGAGTATACTGCCATACTCTACTTGATATATCAAGATATAGGAACCATTAAAAGCCACAGCTTATCCTCATTCCTCTGCAGACAGCACTTTTATTTGACAGAATGGGTAAGTGCTTACTGATCTCTATAACTTAGTTGTCCTATTGAACCAAGATTCTGGGATCTCCAGTCAACAAGGTTGGGTTACCGTTACAAAGAATCATGCATTATAGGTTTTAGTCTCATTTCGTTTGTCAAAATTGACATCCGATCTCTAGGCAAGCCTTTTGTAAGCGGATCCGCAAGATTCTCATTTGATTATGCATAATCAATGAAAATCACGCCATTCGAGATCAACTGCTTAATGGTATTGTGTCTCCGACGCATGTGTTGAGACTTACCATTATATATGCTGCTTTGTGTATGTCTTATAGCCGACTGGTTATCACAGTGTATGCTAATAGGAGCGATTGGCTTAGGCTAGCAGGGCATATCTTCCAGGAAATTCCGAAGCCATTCAGCTTTTTTCTCGGCCTTATCAAGTGCTTTAAACTTTGCTTTCATCGTGGAACGACCTATGTACATTTGCTTCGTGGATTTCCACGACGCAACACCTCCACCAACAGTGAATAAATATCCACTCGTGGATTTAGAGTCCTTACTATCAGATTTCCAATTGTTTACCAAATACGCTAAGTCTGGTCTTGTACAATTCGTTATGTACATCAAACTTCCGATCACTTGTGAGTACTCTAATTGAGCCACTGGCTCACCTATGTTCTTCCTTAAGTGAATACTAAGTCGAGTGGAGTCTTCACTTGTTTCACGTCGAGCATATTGAAACGTTTTAGAATATATTTAATATAGTGAGTTTGTGACAACACAAGTCCTTCGATTATCCTAGAAATTTTGATTCCTAGAATAACGTTAGCAACTACCATATCCTTCATGTCAAAGTTCCTCGTCAACATCTTCTTTGTATTTAAGATGATATCCCGAGTACTTCTCATGATTAGCATGTCATCCACATAGAGATATACTATCACATATTCACTTTGTGTGTTCTTAATGTAGACACACTTGTCACACTCATTGCTCCTGAAACCATTAGCTAACATAGCTTGATCAAATCTCAAGTGCCACTGTTTGGGCGCTTGCTTAAGTCCATACAAGGACTTAACGAGTCTACGGACTTTCGACTCTTGTCCTAGAACCACGAACCCCTGCAGTTGTTCCATGTAGATTTCTTCATCTAACTCACAATTCAGAAAAGAAGACTTTACATCCATCTGGTGAATTTCCAGATTATAGACTGCAGCAACATCAACTAGTACCCTTATAGAGGTGATCATAGTTACTGGTGAGTAGGTGTGAAAAAAGTCAAAGCATCTCTTTTGTCGATTGCCTTTAGCTACCAACCTGGCTTTGTACTTTTCGATAGACCCATCCTCTTTCAACTTCTTCTTAAAAATCCATTTGTACCCGAGTGGTTAACTTTATGGTGGAAGATCAACCAACTTCTAAGTGTGATTCTGAATAATCGAGTCCATCTGTTGATTGCCTCATTCCAGAACAATGTTTCTAGAGTTGACATTGCATCGGAAAAGTTCCTTGGCTCACTTTCTACCATATAGGTTAGAAAATCAGGACCAAACGAACTTGATATTCTGGCACTCTTGCTTTGACGAATTTCCTCATCACCTTGAGGAGTCGCCTCACGTACTCTCTTACCAGCTATTGTTGCTTCTTCTTGTTTCTTGTCTTTCCTCGGAAAGATATCCTCGAAGAACACTGTGTTCCTTGATTCCATGACAATATTTTCATATATGTTAGGAACATCCGATTTGTGCACCAAGAAACGATATGCATTACTGTTCGTTGCATATTCGATGAATATGCAATCAACTATTTTAGGCCTAATTTTCACTTGTCTTGTTTTAGGTACAGCAACCTTAGCCAGACACTTCCATACTTTCAAGTATTTGTAGCTAGGCTTGTAGCATTTCCAAAGCTCATACAAGGTTTCATCCATCTGCTTAGATGGAATTCTATTTAAAATGACGTTAGCTGAGAGAACGGCTTCCCCATAAGTTTTGAGGTAATGCCAAACTTATCAACACAGCATTCATCATCTCTTTTAGAGTTTGGTTTTTGCGTTCCGCAATACCATTCGATTGAGGTGTATATGGTGCAGTTGTTTGATAAATAATGCCATGTTCTGAACAGAATTCATTAAACGGTGCATTATATTGCCACCTCTATCACTACGAGTTGCTTTAATTTGTTTGCTAAGTTGATTCTCAACTTCATTTTTATAATCCTTGAAAGCATCAAGGGCCTCGTCTTTGCTACTTAGCAAATAGACATAACAATATCATGTGCAATTATTGATAAAAGTTATGAAATACTTGTTACCATCTCTCGTTTGCACAATATTTAAATCACACACGTCAGTATGAATTAAATCCAAAGGTTCAGTGTTCCTTTCTATAGAAGGAAATGGCGCCCTTGCCGTCTTCGCTTCAACACATATTTGGCGTTTCTCATTATCAATTTTAATTTGGACAATAAGTCACAATTAACCATACGTTGTAATGACTTATAATTCACATGTCCCAAACGAAAATGCAATAAACAAGAAGATTCAAGCATGTAAGCAAAAGAGGAAGCATTCTCATTAGCCTCTGCGGGCAAATCTCTTTTGGGTAAAATAGTGATATCATTCAATTTAAACATCCTATTCGACAAGTACCCCTCCCTAAATACATGCCATTTTTCGAAAGAATAACCTTATTGGACTCTAACACTAGTCTAAATCCATGCATGACTAGAAGAGATCTAGATACTAAATTCTTCCGAATGTCAGGGACGTGCAACACATTCTTCAGAGTCAGATGCTTCCCTGAGGTCAGCTTCAGAACAACTTTACTCTCGCCTTCAATCTTCGAAGAGGCCGAGTTCCCCATGTACAAATGTTCATTGTTCCTGGATTGGTACTCTGTGAACATCTCTCTGCTGGAGCAGACATGTCTCGTGGCGCCAGTATCAAGCCACCACTTATGCATGTTTCCCACAGCGTTGCATTCTGAGACCACTGCACAGAGGATCAGATCATCTATGGCATCGACTATGTTGGCCTTTGCCTTGGTTTGCTTCTTCTTAGCCTTTCTGCACTCATTGCTGACATGCCCCTGAATGCTACAGTTGTAGCATTTTCCGGCGAACTTCTTGGTGATCTACTTGCCTTTCTTGTTCATCCCGAGTTGGCCCTTCTTTTTCTTGGCCTCTGCAACATGGGCCTTAGCCTGACCAGGACTCGTCTGTGGCTTTCTCTCAAATCTGCGATTGTCTTCCTCTACGCGGAGTCGAACAATCAGATCTTCCAATGTGATCTCCTTTCGCTTGTGCTTGAGATAACTTCTGAATTCCCTCCACGAAAGAGGTAGCTTCTCAATCACTGCAGCCACCACGAAAGATTCACTGAGCAACATGCCCTCCTCTTCTATCTCGGCTACTAACGTCTGAAGTTCCTCAACTTGAGAAACAACAGTGCGAGAATCGGACATTTTGAAATCCAGGAATTTGCCGACAATAAACTTCTTATTGCCGGCATCTTCTGTTCGGTATTTCTTTTCCAAAGCCTGCCATAGAGACTTTGCGTTTTGTACATGCAGTACAAACCGTACAAGGACTTGTCCAACCACCCAGAATATGGCTCAGGCAAACATAATGGTTGAAGTTTCAAGCTTCAACAAATGATTGTGTTCCATATTTTGGGTCTGGTCCTCCTCTGAACCCCCACAGGCGGGTCCTCAGTAAGGAACGAAGCCAACCCCATGGCCGTCAAGAAGAACATCATCTTCTGCTGTCAACGCTTGAAGAAGCTCTCACTGAACTTGTAGCGCCCCGACCCGGACAGCGGAATCCGAACCGGTACACCCGTCGTAGCTTACTGAGAAGACTACAAGACGTCTCATCTCTTGAATACACACCATCAATGACGCAAGAGAAATAAGTGCGGAAACATGTATCTTGATAGTCTAAACCATTACAACAGTACGTCACTGATAATAAAAGTCTCAAAAGGGTAATCACAGTAATAACGACTAATCCTCAAATGAATGAATGAACTAAAATAAATAACAACTATCTCAACTAGCACCCAACACGTCCCTACATATCCCATTCAGCCCACTCGTCGTCGTCTTCAATAAATATCATGTCGTAGCTAGGCTCATCTGCAAAGACAAAGGCAGTACCCTTGGCGAAAAACGCTAGCAAGTAACCCGCTTATAAGACATACGGGATCAACACATGGCAAGACATGAGTAATATGTAATTCAAGGGAATGGTGGGGCACATGTCTTGTAACTTTCAATTATATAACCAAATAACGCAACAGAGCAAGTACAGCAGTTTGCACGTAAATAACACCGCATTGCAAATCAAATAACGCTCATATTCATGCCACATTGACTCTCGTGATGCATGTCAAAATATGCACTACACTACACATTCACATATGCATGAACCTTTTCTTTTCAAATCAATGCAATGCATGTCACAATGTCCGGTTCCTAATTCATTACCTTGTAACGCACCCCGGCTTATATTTCCATCCCGGTTAACGTTACAAGCTCATATGCTCTGTGATGCACCTCGGCTTATATTTCCATCCCGATTAACATCACAGATCTCGTAAAACTCTACAATGCACCTCGGCTTAAATTTCCATCCCGATTAACATTGTAGAGGACTTTATACCCTGTAACGCACCCCGGCTTAAATTTCCATCTCGGTTAACGTTACAGTCTTTTGTGTCCTGCAATGCACCCCGGCTTAAATTTCCATCCTGGTTAACATTGCATTTCACCTTCGCAAATCTGTGCCGAAGCACATCTCTTTTTCAAAACCTTATGCAATGCACGTGCCATGATGCCGACTCCTTGTACATTCACATTTCACATTCACGTATGCAGTACATATTCACATGCGCAAGTACAAGCAACACACACAAGAGTTCACTCACTTACACATCAAAACTTAGGCTTCAACTAACTCGTCAACACTTAGCCTTGATCTTAAGGTTCACAACCTACTGCAAGTGTCTTATCTTTCTTTCGTTGACTCTCTAACACCTCGTACGTTCATTTCCTAACCCACCTAAGTCATTCACACCGAAACCCGATTCGAGAACTCATCGAAGTCACCAAGTTGATTCCCCATCTTAGGTCATGTTCCCAAGGCTTAAACTACCTTTAATCAGGTCTTAAGAAGCATCTAAGGTCACCCAAAGGCTCCCCGAACTTCCCTCTTCCTACCTCTATTTTCCACAAAATTGGCGGACTTCATTCCCTAGCTTCGATCGATCGATGTCCAACTGGGGACATCGATCTCTCCACTTCGATCGATCGATGTCCTACTGAGGACATCGATCTCTCAGGCTTACCCACATCGATCGATCGATGTCCTTCTGGGGACATCGATCTCTCCACTTCGATCGATCGATGTCCTACTGAGGACATCGATCTCTCAGCAATCCTGTACATCGATCGATCGATGTCCAACTGGGGACATCGATCTCTGACATCGATCGATCGATGTCAGCGCTATTCCAAAACTGTTTCTGCGATTTTCTGCAGACCATCAACCAAGTGATTCCAAACGTATCCAAATCCATTCAAGCCTAACACCCTGCTATGGTCACATGCTTAGACTGCAGATTCAAACGCTACGCACCTGACCAAACAATGATTCAATCCTAGTACGCTCTTTCATCAACCACACCAAACCAAAAATCCCACCTTTTTTTCCCTCAAACCCACGCAACATCTAAATCACAACAAGAAGGAGTTCACGGGGCAGGGATTTGCAGGATTTCACATAATCAACAATAACCACGAATGCTTTTCATATACTTCGGCCAAATCTCGAAACCAAAACACATAGATCATATACAAATAATCACAAAACGAAACTACTGCATGGTGATCCAATTTGATATCAAAATAGTCGTTTATCTTTCATGAATCGTAAGAACTTATAAGAAAGTTACTTGCCTGTAATTACTCGAGAACGGATTGAAGATCAGATGAGAGTTGGATGGATTCCTGGGGAAGAGTTCTCCAGGGTTGCAGAGGAGCCTCAATCGCCAAGGGAAAGGAACGTCGTTTCTTTCTGCGAATGAGGGAAAACTGACGTTAGTCAGTTTTTTTATATGGATGGGGGAAGATTTGATGTTTCTAAATTATATCTATTCTCTATTTATCTTAAAGGATAAACTTAATTATTTAATCCTAAATTAAATATAAATAAATTCTAATATTAAATCTCCTCATTAATTTCTAATTAATCCCCATATTAATGTCTACTTAATTTCCGTTGACCGTCATTAATTCCCGTAAAATCTTTCTTTGCCTTTTAATTACCCTACGGAGGGTGCGGGGCATAACATCCCACCCCCTTACAAAAAGGGATACAGCTCTTTCATTTATTCCTCAAGCTCCCACGTGGCTTCATGCTCCGTATGGTTACTCCACTGAACTTTGACATACGGAATGACGCGTCGGCGTAAGACTTGATCTTTCCTATCCACAATCTTTATAGGATGCTCTTCGTAAGTGACATCCTCTTTAACATCCAACGGTTGAGCTTCAAGGACATGGTTTGGATCCGGTACGTATTTCCTTAGTTGAGATACATGAAATACGTTATGGACTTGGGATAAGCTCGGAGGTAAGGCTAGTCGGTATGCTCTTTCGCCAACTTTACCAAGTATTTCGTAGGGTCCAATATATCTATGGCTTAACTTGCCCTTCATTCCGAATCTAGCAACTCTCTTGGTTGGCGAAACTCGTAGATAAACCTTATCGCCCTCCTCAAACTCCAACGGTCGTCTCTTGGTGTCAGCCCAACTCTTACTGCGGTCTTGTGCCACCTTGAGTTTCTCTCTTATCAACTTGACCTTTTCCACTGTTTGCTCAACCAGCTCAGGTGCAGTGATTGTTCTTTCCCCAACTTCGTCCCAACAAACCGGGGACCTGCACTTACGTCCATATAAAGCTTCAAATGGCGCCATGCTAATTGCACTGTGATAGCTGTTATTATATGAAAACTCCATTAATTTCAGCATGCTATCCCAGTTTCCTTTGAAGTCCAAGGCGCATGCTCTTAACATATCTTCCAATGTTTGAATGGTTCTCTCGGATTGCCCATCCGTTTGCAGGTGGTACGCGGTACTCATTCTCAGTTCGGTACCCATTGCCTTCTGAAACGCCCTCCAAAACTTGGAAGTAAACTTGGGATCACGGTCCGATACAATGCTAACTGGGACTCCATGTAGGCTTACAATGTTATCCAAATATATATTGGAGAGCTTCTCATAAGACGTACCATGAGGCATAGCTATGAAATGGGCTGTCTTTGTCAGCCGGTCCACAATCACCCAAATCATTTCATTCCCATTGCAGGTCTTGGGTAGTCCCATTACGAAGTCCATCGTCACGTGTTCCCACTTCCATTCTGGAATCTCTAACGGTATCATCAAGCCACCAGGTCGTTGATGTTCGGCCTTGACTTGTTGGCATACTAAACATCTTTCGACATATGCCGCAATTGATCTTTTCATCCCTATCCACCAATAGTTTCTTTTGAGGTCCTTATACATCTTAGTGCTCCCGGGGTGGATAGACATTCTTGAGTTATGCGCTTCTTGGAGCAATTCCGTCCGGAGTTCGTCTTTACTTGGCACGCATAACCGGTTTTGAAACCATAGACTTCCATCTCCTCGCAACTGGAAGTCCTTTACTGGTCCTGTGGATACCTTGTCGCGGATTTCTTTCAGTGCTGGGTCCTCGTACTGCGCTTCTTTAATTCGGTCTACCAAGTCTGGGCTGATAGATAAAGCTGTAAGGACATTTGCCACTGACTCCACCAATTCAAGATCAAACTCTTCGATCTCTCTTTCCAACGGAGACTGTCTCGCGTGGCTAGACTTTCTGCTCAATGCGTCTGCCACTCTGTTGGCTTTACCTGGATGGTAGTTGATGGTCAAGTCATAGTCCTTGAGTAACTCTAACCATCTTCTTTGTCTCATATTCAACTCCTTCTGCGAGAATAGGTATTTCAAGCTCTTGTGATCAGTGAATACTGCACACTTCTCTCCATATAGATAGTGTCTCCAGATCTTAAGAGCAAATACCACAACTGCGAGTTCCAAATCATGCGTCGGGTAGTTCTGCTCATATGGTTTCAATTGTCTTGACACGTATGATATGACTCGTTCATTTTGCATCAAGACACAACCTATAAACAGAACTTTAGTTAAAGACTAGCATGAGTATATACAATGCATTAATTGAAATGATGTACATACCTAGTCCTTTCTTGGACGCGTCGCTATAGATCACAAAACCGTCGGTGCCGGAGGGTTGTGCCAACACCGGGGCTGTGGTCAATCTCTTCTTGAGCTCGGTGAAGCTTTGCTCACATTCAGCAGTCCATTCGAATTTAGTCTTCTTCTGCGTAAGTCGACTCAATGGTACTGCTATCGTTGAGAATCCCTCCACAAACTTCCTATAGTAGCCTGCCAAGCCTAGAAAGCTTCTGACTTTGGTCACATTTGTGGGTCTTGGCCATTCCGTGATGGCTTCTATCTTCTTAGGATCCACAGAGATCCCATCTTCCGAAATCACGTGACCGAGGAAGGCTACACTTCTTAGCCAAAATTCACACTTGCTGAATTTGGCATAAAGCTGCTGTTGCCTCAGAATTTGCAATACCACTCTTAAATGTTCAGCATGAGCTTGTTCGTCTGGGGAATAGACCAAAATGTCATCGATGAACACTACTACAAATTGATCCAACTGTTCTCGGAACACTGTGTTCATCAAATCCATGAAAGCTGCTGGGGCATTAGTTAGCCCAAACAGCATTACCAAAAATTCATAATGCCCGTAGCGAGTTCGAAAAGCGGTCTTAGGGACGTCTCCTGCTTTCACAAGCAATTGATGATATCCTTGACGAAGGTCGATCTTTGAAAACCATCGGGCTCCTTTTAGTTGGTCAAATAAGTCCTCTATCCTTGGCAAAGGATATTTGTTCTTTATGGTAATCTTATTCAGTTCTCGGTAATCAATGCACAACCTCATACTGCCATCTTTCTTCTTTACAAACAATACTGGGGCTCCCCACGGTGATACGCTGGGGCGAATTAATTTCTTGTCCAACAATTTCTGAAGTTGCCCCTTCAGCTCCTTAAGTTCAGCTAGAGCCATTCTGTAGGGTGCCTTAGATATAGGCTCGGCTCCAGGGATCAAGTTGATCTCAAACTCCACTTCTCTCGTTGGTGGTACTCCCGGTAGGTCGTCCGGAAATACGTCCTTGAACTCATTGATTACCGGTATTTGATTCATAGAGGGAACTTCTTGTTGGGCATCTACCGCATACACCATATATCCCTCTGCTCCCTTCTGTAGGGCTTTAAAAGCCTTAATCGCCGTTAGGTATATTTTCTTAGGAGCTTTGGTTATCTTGATGTTTCCTTGCACCGTGATGTCATTGTTGAGAAATATGTTTGGATAATTTTCAAAGTCATGATTTTAAGTGGCGAATACTTAAAAATGTCATACATGGTGTTATATGTGTAAAAGTTGAAAAAGTTGACATCGATCTCTCAGGTTGTTGCACATCGATCGATGTCTAGGGTTTTTAGAAATAATTTTCTAAAATGTGTTAAAATGTTTTCATTTGTACATGATTTATACATGTTCATTATGTGATTATTATGTATTTTTGGTGATTATTTTTGTCTTGTGACTAACGTGCCTTGGAAGTTTCTACAACTTACCAAAAAGGGCAAAATTGGTATTTTGAGTTTTGTAGGAACATGATATGATGAAAATATTTCAAGGATGTATTATTATCCTATTTATCATGACAAAGGTGATATCATGAGTATTTGTGACCATCCGGGTCATTTCTTGAGTTTTCTTACACCAGGGGTATTTTGGTCATTTTACCCCCAAGGGTATTTTTGGTATTTTCACTCAAGGAATCTCTTGAGTATATTATTATCTTCATTCTGGAGCTGTGTTATTATTATTTTGAAGATAATATGGTGATCTTATATCTTATTCTCTCAACCGATGATATTATTGACTATAGCTGGATATGTGACGATTTGAGATGCCACATTCTATTTTTTCTTGAAGACCCTCTTATATATATATTATAAGAGAACATTTATCATCATTATTCAGAGATATTAAAGGTGTCAAAGGTGTGGAAATGATCTCAACATATAAGAAGAAATATTGGGGAATTTCGGTATTACACGTTGACATAATATTGTCAACTGTTATCTATTTATTTCTTCTTCAAAAATCTGAGTTGCTACACTTATATATATGTGGAAAAACGTGAATATGCTGGTGGATATGATGTGGAGTTCATTTTATGAGTTGGAGACAAGTGGACCAACCAAAAAGGAGCTAGTTGGCAAAATTGCCAACTTGGAGTTTACTAAAAATAGCCAATGGCTATATTGTTTTTCTTGGGTATTTTCAGCAGATTTTTAAAGTCAAATGGAGCTCTCACATGTCCTATTATGATGCTTGAAGTTGGGGATAATTTGGTGGTATTATCCTTTCTTATTTTATTAAGAAAAATCAAAAGGAATTTTTGTAAAATTCTTGGAAAACCAACGGCTAGTTTGAAGTCTTGAAGCTGAATTTTAAAGTTTGAAGTTGTCAAGTCTCACATGCCTATTCTTGTGCCAAAAAGTTGAGAAGATGATGTAGTTGTTGTGGTGCTATTATCTTCACATTTTCAAGATAATTCCAAGTCACTTTTTAGGTGGAATTTTCGACAACAAGGTGATGTCAAGGTGGACCAATCATTGTGTTTTATTTTGCCAAGTGTACAAAGCCAACCAATGATGAGAAGACATTTGGAGTTGATGATGAAGATGATGACACATTGGCATTCTTATCTTCAAGGCTCAAATCACACTATAAATAGAGGCATTGGTGAAGAAGATGAAACATACTTGAAGCTCACAAGCATTCTATAGCTTTCATATTCATCTTCTTGTTCTTGTTGTTGTATTTTGTTGTAGCAAAGTTGTTCTTAATATTTTGGTGAGCTACAAGCCTCTTGAGCTTCATTTGTAAGATTGATTAGCCATCTTTATAAGGCTACATCAATAGGTGTTGGAGGTATTGCAACTAAGTGTTGCTTAGAAGGTGATTATCCAAGTCTTGAGTAGGGTTGGTGTATAACCCAAGGATCAAGCTTGTCTCTTGTTGTAAGGTGTTCATATCATAGTGAAATCCAAGGAAAGGTGTTCCTTGGGACTGGAGTAGGTCACATTGACCGAACCAGGATAAATCCTCGGTGTTCTTCTCTTGTTTCTTTATTTCTGTTTTCTGCCCGTTTTTGACTGCAGTTTTCACCCAACTTCACACAATTTGAAAAAATAGCTAAACATTTTCAAAATTCGTGATTTTTGGTGGAGTTATACTTCAGACTGTTAGCTTTCATTTGCAACAAGAATCACTTGATTTGAGCAAGTAAAAGTTAGTCTTTCAGTCTTTGCAAGATAACTGCTCCAATCTGGCTGCAATCTGACCAGTTTTGAGAAAAGTTAAATTCTGTATTTTTCAAGAATTGTTTGAGGTCAGGGCCTTTTGGAAAATTCATCTACACATCCTAAGGAGTGTTTTGATATAAAGATCAACCTTTTTGGTTGAGTATTCAAAGAGAAACACTATTTTCAAAATCAGCAACATTCTGTCCAATTCTGTCCAGATTGACCATCTAAATCTTTTAATTTGTTTGAAGGGTCAAACGATCTTATTTTTGTCTGATTTTTGGACAGAGTCTTGTTAACTCATTGAAGTTTACTTCTGGAAAGTTTCATAATTTTTGGAGTTGTGTACAATTATTTGTGAATTTTTGAAAAACGGGTTCTGAATCTGAGTTGGTCTCAGATTCTGTTTTCAAGGGGATTTTAACAAAGGGTTGTAGTGTAATTTCCGCTAACCACTATTCACCCCCCCTCTAGTGGTGTTCATTGCAGGTGCACGGTCCAACAGTCATTCATCTCAGGGTCTTTGAGGATCACTTGCTTGAGTTTACAGTCGATGTTGGCATGATTCTTGGTCAGCCAATCCATGCCCAATATTACATCAAAGTCCTTCATTGGGATTGGGACTAAGGTCACTGGGAAGAGTTTCCCCTCTAATTCCAAATCACAATTTTTGTACTGATGGTGAGAAATCAGTACTTGTTCTCCTGCTGCCTGTACCCTAAATGGGTTCTCAAGCCATTCGGGTAAACAGTCTAGTCCTTTAGCGAAACGCTGAGAAATGAAGGAGTGGCTAGCGCCACTATCAAATAACACGTTTGCAGGCACGTTGTTAACTAAGATCACACCTATTCACCAAAGGGTAACACATAAAAGTTTCACATAAGGCACGTATTCAATTATCAACTTAGAAAACTAAAATCCAGCTTAAACTACTATTATTTAACTTAGGTCGTACCTGTCACCACGTTTACATCGTCCTGGACTTCGGCGTCCGTCATCGCGTGGACTCTTGCATTGGGCCTGCCTCTGCTGTGGGGCCGGCCCTGGTCCTGCAGCTTGGGGCTTCGGTTCCACTCAGGGCAATCCTTGATCCTGTGTCCCGCCTTTCCACATTTGAAACATGCTCCGCTAATTTTCCAGCATTCACCCACGTGTCTTTTCTGGCAGTGTGGGCACTCTGCAGGTGCTTGACGATTCTGCTTGTTCTGTTGCGGTGCCCTTTGAGCTGGCCCCGCTTGCCCCTTTCTGGGGATCTTGACCCAACGTCCGGGCCTACTCCCACTTTGTTCAACCCTCGGCCTCTTGCTCGATTCTTCACGAGCCTCTCTGTTCTGTGATCGTCGCATGTCACTCTCCACTCGGTAACATGCGTCCAGCATCTCCTCGAATGTTTTCAGACTTGACCCCGCGATTGCTGTCCGTATGCGGGGGTTCAGACCCTCTTCAAACTTCAGCATTTTCATTCGGTTGTTTTCCAGTACCATGGGCGTGAATTTGCCCAAGGCATGAAACCTATCAGCGTAGTCAGAGACGGACATCCTTCCTTGCTCAAACTTGTCAAATTGCCTCATTTTCTCCAAGGTGGCAGTCTCAGGCACATAATAATCTTTGTAGGCCTTCACAAACTGACTCCACTGAATGGAAGGAGTCATCTTGGGCAGAATGCCGTTCCACCATGCATTCGCTCTGCCCGTCAGAAAAGGTGTGGCTACATCCACCTTGTGTTCTTCAGGCACTTGCACAATCCTGAAGCATTTCTCTATTTCGTCCAGCCAAAACCCAGCCACCTCTGGGTCAGTGGTCCCTTCGAAATTAGGGGCATGCATCTTCCGCATCTCCCCAATGTAATACCTGATGTCGTGCTGAGGCGGTGGAGGCTGTGGTTGCGGTTGTTGCTGCTGTTGAGCAACCCCTTGTGCTATTACCGTGATAGCATCAATCAACGCTTGGGGTACTAGTACTAGAGGTGGTGGTGGGGGAGGGTTATTGTTTCCGTTGCCACCGTTTCCTTGGTTGTCACGTCTAGGAGGCATTTTTCTGCAAGATCACGCTTATTAGTATCTAACAGTTCTAAAATAAGTACTTGGGTCCATAATGTGGTACAAGACGGAATTTATAAATTAAAATAACTACAATTATTGATTACACTTGATCGCGCTCGTACACACACCCATCCCAATCAAACATAAATCTAAGATTACACACTTAGACTTAAAGATCCACTTAAGGTGAATATCATAACTTAAGACTCTACATGTCATAACCTAGGCCTCCGAGGTAGATCTGAAGCCTAGGCTCTGATACCACCTGTAGCGCCCCGACCCGGACAGCGGAATCCGAACCGGTACACCCGTCGTAGCTTACTGAGAAGACTACAAGACGTCTCATCTCTTGAATACACACCATCAATGACGCAAGAGAAATAAGTGCGGAAACATGTATCTTGAAAGTCTAAACCATTACAACAGTACGTCACTGATAATAAAAGTCTCAAAAGGGTAATCACAGTAATAACGACTAATCCTCAAATGAATGAATGAACTAAAATAAATAACAACTATCTCAACTAGCACCCAACACGTCCCTACATATCCCATTCAGCTCACTCGTCGTCGTCTTCAATAAATATCATGTCGTAGCTAGGCTCATCTGCAAAGACAAAGGCAGTACCCTTGGCGAAAAACGCTAGCAAGTAACCCGCTTATAAGACATACGGGATCAACACATGGCAAGACATGAGTAATATGTAATTCAAGGGAATGGTGGGGCACATGTCTTGTAACTTTCAATTATATAACCAAATAACGCAACAGAGCAAGTACAGCAGTTTGCACGTAAATAACACCGCATTGCAAATCAAATAACGCTCATATTCATGCCACATTGACTCTCGTGATGCATGTCAAAATATGCACTACACTACACATTCACATATGCATGAACCTTTTCTTTTCAAATCAATGCAATGCATGTCACAATGTCCGGTTCCTAACTCATTACCTTGTAACGCACCCCGGCTTATATTTCCATCCCGGTTAACGTTACAAGCTCATATGCTCTGTGATGCACCTCGGCTTATATTTCCATCCCGATTAACATCACAGATCTCGTAAAACTCTACAATGCACCTCGGCTTAAATTTCCATCCCGATTAACATTATAGAGGACTTTATACCCTGTAACGCACCCCGGCTTAAATTTCCATCCCGGTTAACGTTACAGTCTTTTGTGTCCTGCAATGCACCCCGGCTTAAATTTCCATCCTGGTTAACATTGCATTTCACCTTCGCAAATCTGTGCCGAAGCACATCTCTTTTTCAAAACCTTATGCAATGCACGTGCCATGATGCCGACTCCTTGTACATTCACAATTCACATTCACGTATGCAGTACATATTCACATGCGCAAGTACAAGCAACACACACAAGAGTTCACTCACTTACACATCAAAACTTAGGCTTCAACTAACTCGTCAACACTTAGCCTTGATCTTAAGGTTCACAACCTACTGCAAGTGTCTTATCTTTCTTTCGTTGACTCTCTAACACCTCGTACGTTCATTTCCTAACCCACCTAAGTCATTCACACCGAAACCCGATTCGAGAACTCATCGAAGTCACCAAGTTGATTCCCCATCCTAGGTCATGTTCCCAAGGCTTAAACTACCTTTAATCAGGTCTTAAGAAGCCTCTAAGGTCACCCAAAGGCTCCCCGAACTTCCCTCTTCCTACCTCTATTTTCCACAAAATTGGCGGACTTCATTCCCTAGCTTCGATCGATCGATGTCCAACTGGGGACATCGATCTCTCCACTTCGATCGATCGATGTCCTACTGAGGACATCGATCTCTCAGGCTTACCCACATCGATCGATCGATGTCCTTCTGGGGACATCGATCTCTCCACTTCGATCAATCGATGTCCTACTGAGGACATCGATCTCTCAGCAATCCTGTACATCGATCGATCGATGTCCAACTGGGGACATCGATCTCTGACATCGATCGATCGATGTCAGCGCTATTCCAAAACTGTTTCTGCAATTTTCTGCAGACCATCAACCAAGTGATTCCAAACGTATCCAAATCCATTCAAGCCTAACACCCTGCTATGGTCACATGCTTAGACTGCAGATTCAAACGCTACGCACCTGACCAAACAATGATTCAATCCTAGTACGCTCTTTCATCAACCACACCAAACCAAAAATCCCACCTTTTTTTCCCTCAAACCCACGCAACATCTAAATCACAACAAGAAGGAGTTCACGGGGCAGGGATTTGCAGGATTTCACATAATCAACAATAACCACGAATGCTTTTCATATACTTCGGCCAAATCTCGAAACCAAAACACATAGATCATATACAAATAATCACAAAACGAAACTACTGCATGGTGATCCAATTTGATATCAAAATAGGCCGTTTATCTTTCACGAATCGTAAGAACTTATAAGAAAGTTACTTGCCTGTAATTACTCGAGAACGGATTGAAGATCAGATGAGAGTTGGATGGATTCCTGGGGAAGAGTTCTCTAGGGTTGCAGAGGAGCCTCAATCGCCAAGAGAAAGGAACGTCGTTTCTTTCTGCGAATGAGGGAAAACTGACGTTAGTCAGTTTTTTTATATGGATGGGGGAAGATTTGGTGTTTCTAAATTATATCTATTCTCTATTTATCTTAAAGGATAAACTTAATTATTTAATCCTAAATTAAATATAAATAAATTCTAATATTAAATCTCCTCATTAATTTCTAATTAATCCCCATATTAATGTCTACTTAATTTCCGTTGACCGTCATTAATTCCCGTAAAATCTTTCTTTGCCTTTTAATTACCCTACGGAGGGTGCGGGGCATAACAAAACTTCTCCTGTTTCTTCACCTGGGTCGCTGCAGGACCCTGTGCAAAAACATTCTTTAACACCCCACCATTTGGTGCCATTGGAGCAGAGCTGTGCACGTCTGCGCCTTGAACTGAGTTTGAACTCGTGTTCTCCATTTAGTCTCTATTAATCAGAAACACACAGGAATCAGTACAGAATCAAAATCAATAATGTCTTAAGAATTGTTGGAAATAATTCAAGTCAGACAAATTGACTTCCGTACAGTAATGACCGACCTGCCGAGCTCAGACTAGACTCGATATATCTGCTAAGCCAATACAGTTCAGATAGCGCAATTGAGTTTGCGTTCTGAATAGTCAGCCGACCTGCCGACTTGAAGTGAGCAACACTCCAGAACCACTGTTCTGTATTGTTAGCCTTCCAACCGAAGTGAACTAAAGTCAGACTGATTGGTCAGATCAGATCACTCCAGTCGGCGTAATTGCATTTGCATTCTAGGCTAATCACCGATCTGCCAAGCTTAGCACTCAGCACAACAATCGAGAGTTGTGCTTTCAACCGCTTCTGCCGAGCAGAGCTCAGCACGACAGAGCTGCAGAACAACAAATGTCCTCAGCCAAAGCAACAGAGTTTAGCATAGAGCAGAGCTCAGAACAACGAAGGTTCTAAGCACAACATCAGAGCTCAGCTCGGCAATAACCTCAACAGCTCAGCTGAGCAGAGATCCGAAGTGAGTCCAGGACTCTGTCCTTAAGACGTTATTTCTCCAGTATTCTATGCCCAACCAGGGGAGCAACCGTATCACAGGATACAACGGAGATCAGTTCAGACGAGCGGCACTGCAGCGTTGAACTCTACAAACCAGTTAAGATGTCCTGAACTTCTCGGTATACTGATGCAGAGTATAGTATGAGAGAGAATGAATATGCAGCAAGGTAGATTGCAGAGAAAGGGAGGAACTTCAGAATTGTTCTGAGTGTGTGACCACAGAGGTCACCTTCGGCCACTATTTATAGGAAAATTCTGAGGTCAGCAGTTACAGCCAGTCCAATATCAGCCGTAGGATCAGATACCAGCTCGGCATGAACCATTGGATCAGATAACCGTGCCAGGTCTGCCCTCAGCCGTAAGATCAACTAATTGTTCAATCTGAGCCATCAGATTATAACAAATTTCAAGTCAGCTTGGCCGGTTAAGGTTCAACAACTTTTCAAATTTTAACCTTATTCTATCTTAACAACTTGAAAGTTTGAATTGAACAAACTCCTTCCTAGCTGATAAGATCCAACCGGTGCTATAGGACTTGGCCTGCAGTCTGCAGCATGTAGTCTGGCTTGTAGCCCAGTCCACAACCTGAACCTATCAGGTACGCAGCTCAATCCGCAACCTGAGTCCACGCCCAGGTACGGACCGAACTGATCTGACTTTTCCTTTTACTTTGAGCATTAATTTCTCATTCATCCGGCATCGGAATCGAGTGATTCAAAAGCCTACAATTATTTACTCGTTGTGTAGATAATTAAGGACTCATTAGTTTCTATTTATTAATATTATAACTAACCATAACATTAGTTCAAAGTTCGTTACTAACCACAATTTGCAATTTGACCCAATTTCAATCTCTTTCCATTTTCTCCAATAGTTTCTTAAATTTTCAAACACGGATTTCCCTCTAGATAGTTCACAAAACTATTATGCTCTTTTATTTTTTTTTTCTTTTAAATAAACTTTTACACATCTTATGTTTTTATATTCATAATATTAAACGCCAAAGTAGAAAAGATTCTTTCTCCTGTCTCCTCCATAACCAAATGAAATATATAAATCTTTCAACTCCACTCTCCATTTACCTTCTCATTCACTCCTCCACTTCACCTTACCAATCCCTCTCACCCTCCCCCCCCAACCCCCAACCCCAAGAAAAAGAAATCCATAACCAAAAGTAAATCGAAAGAAATGGCAAAAGCATACAACAAGCATCATCTTCATCATCAACAAAGCTTTTTCAACAAAACCACATTCTTCCCATTAATATGTCGAACCTCCGTCAAAGAAGTGAAGCTAAGAGAATCTAAAGACGAATCGTCTTCTCCCTCCGCCGACCCTTCTTCCCCCAAAATCAGCTGCATAGGCCAAATCATAAGGACCCAAAAGTTTTCTCCTACACCTCCTCAAAATCCCATGACTTCTGCCGTTGTTTCTACCAAAACCAGAGATGGCCAGGTGAGATACACCGCCCTGAAGAGATGGTTTTCGGGGAGGAAGACCGCGGGAACATGCATTGGTGGTGGGTGTTGCAGAAGTGGCGGGGAGATGATGGTGATGATGAGTAGTACAAGGAATGGATCTAGAAGGTGTTCGAAGATCAACAACTTTGATGATGGGAATTTTGTTCAAAATATTGAGAAGCTTGATCCGCCGTTGCCGGTGATCAAGAATCTTATTCCGGCGGCGGCGGTGGAGGTGAATTTGTGGAATAGAAGATGCGGTGGGGTGGCATTGACAAGCTTGCAGATTGAAAACCATATTCAGTTAGCTAAGAAGAACTACCAAATTGCATGAGTATCAAAAAGAGATGGGATACCCTCACCTTCACCCTCACCCTATTTTCCACGTGGCAGCAAAGAAGGATGGTGAAGCTAGATGGGGTGACACTCATCTAGCCTCACCATTCCCCTTGCTGCCACGTGGCAAGCGATGGACAATGGAGTGAGGATGTGGAAGTGAGTAGATCCGATTCCGTATCAAAATCATATAATTTTATAATGGTTCAATAGTAAGTACTATTGAACGTAATACTTATTTTTAAATAATAAAAAAATAGACATATATAAAAAGTAATATCGCTCTTGATACTAGATATTCACTTTGTATATCTATTTTTTATTAGTTTAATAATAACTATTAGAGTACCGAATAGTACTTCATTATTCAAAAAAGATAGAGAATTTACTAATAAATCATTTCAATTTTTTCTTTTTCACTGGATATTCACAAAAATCTTCATTCAATGTTATATTCAATGCTTCAGGCAACTCTATAACAATTGATTATGTAACATGCTAATTTACATGTTATTAAGGTTTTTAGTGTAACGGAATTTTTCCATCTGACGGAATGGAATGAAACCAAATCATATTGTATGCGATATTTTTAAGTCATGAAAATTGTGTAAATTTCCTTTTTTTCCCCTTTTTCGCAATTTATTGGTAATTTTTACAACTTCATCGACATAGCTTGAGCAATTTTCACATGAGTTATATCTCTGTGTTTTTAAGACATAGGTATAGTTGCATATATCCGACTTTCTTATATCTAGCTATAAACAGAAGCTGGGGTAATTTTGTTGTTGTATGGGTAAACTTTACAAGCCGTGCCTTCAAGGCATAGTCCAATTGGTATTCGGGTTGGAGATTGCCAACAAGAGGTCATGAGTTCAAATCCAGGGACGCGTACAATGTAGGTGTTCCTCTGTTGCCAGGCCAAATGCTTGGTTTGTGGGGTCACCTTGTGTGGGTAACTGTGTAAGATCTCACCCAATCTAGAAGACTGCTGTACTCCTGATTTACATCTTCAAACAGCTCCTTAGGGCTGGAGCACTGAAGACCCTTTGGGTTGATGTTCAACCTTTTGCCAACAAACTTTACAAGACGTAGCCAGGGACCAATAACTTGTCGCAAACGTACAAGTTGAATCCGCGAAAGAGTTTAACAATAGTAGGATTTTTAATTTTTTTTTTTTGGATATTTAACAATAGCAGACTTCATAGTTATGATGTGTCTCGTATTTGTCCTCCGGGCGTTTTATTTGTCTAATGAATTAAAGCAGATCCTCTGTCCATTGCAATGGTAACGATTGGGGTTACACGATATATTATTTTCACTAGGTTAAAGACATATGCATACCCTTTTTTAATAATACACATCTTATTTTATGAATGGTCCAAAACAAATAATGAGATAAAACTATTTGTGTAAAAATATTGGGGTTACACGATATATTATTTTCACTAGGGTAAAGAAATATGCATATCCCTCTTTTTTAATAATATACGTCTTATTTTATGAATGGTACAAAACGAATAATGAGATAAAATCATTTGTGTAAAAATAAGAAGAGTGTGTATTTATAAAAAAAACGTATGTATTTATCATTCCATTTTTATTTTATTAAATGGATATAAATAATGTCATAGTTTAAATCTGTAATCAATTTATTTTGGTATTTTAGCAACTAAAACGTATGTTAAATATTTTTTTGTTGTAAAACTGTGAAGATAGTGATAACATAGAATTTGAAGTATTTTTATATATACATCGGTCAGGACATAGCTTAGATGGTATTCGGATTGAGATATTGCAACTAGAAAAATGCAGGTTCGAACCAGGATGTGCACAGCGTAGGTGCAATCTGCTATTTGAATAAATAATAGTTTAAGCCATGGTATCCGACCTAATTGAGTTAAAAGGTTGCTGTCCCAGCTGGTAGTTGACACCTTATACTGATTGTTTGGTAAAAAGTCTTACCAATCCAAAAGACCGTTGACTTTTCTTATTTAATTCCTTCAGGAAACTTTTTACAGCTGAAACAATCAACTTCTGTGTCAAAGTGAAGTATTCTTATGTATACACCATGCAAGACCATTGAATCGATCCATGCGGTGAACCAATTATAGGGTCAAGTCAGTCTCTAAGTAGATATTTTTGTTTTCAGTGTCTTATGTTTGACGCTTGTACTATTTTTTGTCCATCGACTCCATATTTGGAGTATCTATTCTTTACACAGTACTTGTCATGATATAAATCTGCTTCATATCATTTTTTTAAATATTTAGAAATGCATATGTTGGGCAAATGGCACTTTAACAACGAGAAATATTGGAAGTGATAAATGAATAAATACATAGATTTTAAATAGTTGGTCACTAAATTAGTTGCGCTTCTTATATTGTGAAATAGCAGTTGATCGACACAGCTTGACGCAATTTTTGTTATTGGTCATCGGGAAACAACCTCTGTTTGTTCTAACACATGAGTATGTAGTTGCATACATCCGATCTTACATAGTCTGTCATAGGCGAGAGCCTCTAAGTCAATGAAGTAATATTATTGTTGTATGGTTGGGTCAAATTTCTATATCCACGAGAAAGATACTTTTGTTTGTCCTTGAAAACGACGGTGCAAGGTTGCCAAGGTAAAGAGATGCAATAGTCTAGATGATTGAATATTTATTTGGACTCAAAGCACCATTCGATGCTATGACTATTAATTTTTGATTCGTCCATAAATAAACCATAAGTCAACAACCAAAATACTAGTTAAAAAGGAACAATGTTGTGATCTCCTTTCTTGCAATCAATTTAAATGGTGTATTTTGGAACAAGTACGCACTTATTTTCCGTTCTTCCAAAGTGGATTTTACGTTAATAATTTGAACCATTTTGACATTTACAATTTAATTGAACTTTTTTATTATTCCACAAAACCTGTTACTTCAACTAGTCAGCTTATAAAGGAAATGATCATCAAGCTAAGTTTCATAACTATGTGCAAAGGTATGGTAACCTATGTCTATGTGTGTGTGTATATATATGTATAAATATATGAATTATATATATGTGTGTGTCATTCAAACTATAATAAAAGTAAAAAAAGCTCATATTCTATACCAAATAAGTTTTGTACGATAAATAATGTAATATATAGATATAGATATAAAGATATTCAGATTTGTTCGTGGATTGCTTGATTAGCAGCCATCACCATTGCAATAAATTTATGTTACTCGATCACATAGCATAGATCAGTTCGTACTCGAGTTAGAAAATTGCTCCAAGAAAGGTTACAGGTTCCAAGCGAGACACACGCAGCGTGTGTGTAATACAGCTGTCTGAGACAGTAATGGTTATGCCATTGTATCTGGCGTAACTGGGTTAAATGGATTCTGACAAAGTCTTATCGACTTAAGAGGCTGCTGAACTCCTGATTTGCATCCTCTATCAAGCTCCATGGAGCTAGAGCATTCTGTTGAACTCCTGATTTGCATCCTTCATAGAGCTAATACATTAGAGACGTACTGTTACAACCGGTAAAAAAAGAAAAGGAAATAAATAAATGAGAATGGATTTAAAGGGGGCGGGTGGATAAAGTAAAACAAAAAAAAAGAAAAATTTGAATTACCTAATCTAATTCTAACCGCCCCCATGTCGTCGTAACTGAAGAAGGAGAAAGAATTAAAACCCCCCAGGCTTAATTTCGTACGGCAGCATCAAATAGATAAAAAAAGAAAAGAAAAGGGTAAGAAGGGAGACGGCGGCATGAGAGAAAGGAGAAAGGAAGGGAGAGAAAAAAGAGAGGAGGAAGAAGAGAGAAAAGAGCATAGAGAAGAGAGAAGAGAGAAGAAGGAAGAGGGAGAAAGGAGAAGCGCGCAAAACAATTCCCAACTTGTTCACGTTTTTTGTTTAATCGTATAATTGTCTGCATTTACGTAGGTTTCCTTTTCTCCTCCCAATTGGTACAATCCAAACATGTCTTAGTGGTATTTTATGTGCTTTCGTTGTTTTTAGTTGTTGAATTTCATAGGATGTTATTTATCTATGAAAATCATGTGCACTGTGGACTTCTAAGAGCGTATAAACATGCTGTGTATATTTGATTTGATGTTAGGGTTAAATTTGATATCAAAAGGGCACACATTTTACATGATTAGGACATTTTAGTTTCTGTTTTGCCATTAGAATAGGTTCCCATAGACTGGAAATAAGCGGAAATATAGATCGAAGTCAAAAAACGGCCGTCGGAGGCGGCAAGTGCACCTCACGCGCCGCTGGAAGGACCGCGCGCGGTCTCCACACGCCCGCGTGGGCACACACGCGCCCTGGCTGTTGCAGCAGTCGAATTTATTAAAAACACATTTCAGACTGGGCCGGACCTGGCGCAGGTGGCCGGACCCTTAGCGGGCAGGTTGTGCACAAGCCCAACCTGTTTTATTAGAGTATATATAAATAAAAGAAACCAGATGGAGCCGACCGCGGGCCGGGCTGAATGGCCAACGGACCGGTCACTCGCCGGCCGGCCCATTTAACCCGGATATATAAAAAAATAGACAGCAGTGGCAAGCCGGGCCTTAGCATTAACGGGCCGGGCCAAGAGACAGAGCAGGCCACCGGCCTGGAGTAGTAGAAAAATGAAAAATGAAAATTTTTGTCCATTATTATTAATTCTTTAATTTCCAGAATATGGATAAGTAATTGGAAATAGTAGGAAATTAGGGAAAATAAAGCTAAATACCAGAAAAATTATAATTAACTTCCAATAATTATAACATGCTGAAATTAAATTATTTTTATTAAATTTCTATAATTATGATAATTTATTTAATTCGGATAATTAGGTAATAAATAGAAATAAATAGGAGAAAATGAGAAAAATATAGAAATGCCCGATAAATATATACAAGCCGTGGAAAATGGATTTGATGCCGAACAATGTTTAGCTAGCATTTGAGCAATAACTGAACCTAGATTTAAGTGCCGGAGGATGGTGAGGATGTGCCAGAAGGCCCCAGGCGATGTTGTTTTTGCATTCATGGCACATGCATTGCATTTATGGTGGTCGTGACGTACGTGTCACAGGCACTCAGTATAGTGTACGGTGGCGGGCCAACTACGCTCAGTATGACGACTGTGGGTGGGTACGACCCACAATCACTCAGTAGGACCCGAGATCATGCATTGCATGCTAGAGATATCGACATCCTGTATGACATGATTTCGTTGCGTGTGACATGCATAGCTGGACATGCATCATGATGTTGTGCATTCTTTACCTGGAGTGAGTTACTTTTCCTCATTCTTTCATATGCTTATCTATCTTATGTTTTATATGCTATGTGTTATATCATTTTGGTATGCTTGTTTGTATTAGTTGAGGCATGTGCCTACTAGGTGATTTTCTGTCACTCACCCCTACTTCCCCCCACCAGGTGAGCACGAGGAAGAGTATGACTATGTCTTTGCTAAAGACAGGGCTGATACGGTAGTATGGACAGGCTGACGGTCGCACCTAGGACACGAGAAGACCTTGCGGCTGTCTTTCATTATTTTATTGGGATTCACCAAACATTACCTTATTTAGATTATAGCACTTAGATGTTAACACTTGACATTGTTGCCCGGACTTGTTCACTCTTTTGTTGAGGACTTTATATTGTTCATGGAATTTAATGTTATGATATTACGTTTCTGCGAGAAAAATTTCTACGTCACTTTTGAAATTTGATGTCCGGTGCTGAGCCAATATCAAAGGCACCATACAGAATGGCTCCGGTTGAGTTAAATGAGCTAAAAGAGCAGCTACAGGAGTTACTGGACCGGAAGTTTATTCGACCCAACATCTCACCATGGGGAGCTCCGATTTTGTTTTTGAAGAAGAAGGGCGGCAATATGAGGCTTTGCATTGATTATCAGGAAATTAACAAGATCACTATCAAGAACAAGTATCCTCTACTCCGGATTGAGGACCTCTTTGATCAATTAAAGATACCCTTTAATCAATGTAACTCGTAAGCAATATTATAAAATTTTCCAATTGATCTCTCAACTTTGGCATTCTTCAGGGTGCTGAGGTATTTTCAAAAATTGATCTTCGATCCGGATATCATCAGCTGAGGATTAAAACAGAGGATGTAGCAAAGACTACCTTCTGCACTAAATATGGCCACTATGAGTTTTTAATGATGCTATTTGGTCTGACGAATGCTCCCGCAACCTTCATGGACTTGATGAACACGGTGTTCAGGGACCAGCTTGACAAGTTTGTGGTGGTCTTTATTGATGATATTCTGGTCTATTCTCCGGATGAGGAGTCGCACGAGAAGCATTTGAGGGAGGTTTCAGAGGTTCTCAGGCAGAAGAAGCTATATGCTAAGTTTAGTAAGTGCGAGTTTTGACTGAAGAGCATTGCTTTCTTGGGACACATGGTTTCAGAGGAGGGAATTTCGGTGGATCCCAAGAAGATTGAGGCTATCATTGAGTGGCCCAGGCCGACTAACGTGACTGAAGTGAGGAGTTCTCTAGGTTTGGTCGTGTAGCGCCCTGCTCTGAGCCCTAGCATCGGGAAGAGTGCACCCACTGTAGCTTGCTACGAGGACTCCCAGGTGTCGTTCAAACTTCTTTACACGTCAGAACTGACGTAGAAATTTTTCATGGAAACGATAACAAAAGAAATAAACGTCTCGATTAAATTAAATCCATCAAAAATAAAATCGAGTACAAGGGTTGACGAAACCCGCTAAGTCAAGTATGAAATACTAAAATCAAATAATAAGCCTAGGTGGAAGTCTATCTAACTATCCCAAGAAACAAGCTCCCGGTCAACAAGATCCCGTCTAGAGCCCAGCTCACTCTTCCCAGCTCATGTAATCTGTTCCATCCTCGCTAAATATATATACCATAATCCTGCTCACCTGTGGAAGAGAGGTAGGGGGTGAGTGATGGGAGTCACTCGTTGGTTTTCCGTCTGTCCCAAAAAAAGACTGTCACATACTATGTCGGGTAAACAGATAGAGCATATAAAACAGGACAGATAAATAAAGCAATAAAACATAAATAGAGAAATAACACATACCCGACCCGATCCGTATCCCGAAACGTGGCACTGAAACAACTTAATAACAATATCCACGATAATCACAACAATAACAAATGCAAGGGGCAACTTCATGATGCATGCTCTTCTATCTCCATGTCACACGCAGTCTTTCTTTTCCATGTTATGCTATGCATGTCCCGGGTCCTATTAGGTGAAGGTAACCATTATTACCAAACACCCATCACATGCCTAGTCAAACCACATGTCATGTATGACCACACGGCTCATAGGTCAAATGCAATGCTCGTGCCATGAATGCTTCACACTTTCACGCTTTCGTTTCTCCTATGTTGCATGCTCGTTCTATGTTGCGTATTACCTATATTGCTTACCCTATGTTGCATGGAGTTCATTACTGTATTTTATCTTCTACCGTTAATTTATCTTTCTAGACTTTATTTTAGGTTTCTAGGCTTTATTTTCTTTTTTCTAGGCTTTCACGCACTATAATTTTTTATTTATATATTTTTTATCTTCTCCTCCTATTTTTATTTCTTTTATTTTAATTTATTAAACGAGTTTCTAAATTTTCTTATGTATAAAACACTTTTAATGTTAAATTGATCAATTATATATATTTATCTATATTTTATCATTATTATTTTATTAATATTTGTTTTTATTATTTTTTTCGGCCGCAGCCATCAGCATATATAAATATATATATTTTTATTTTCTTTTTTATTTATTTTAGTATATTTGAATTACTGAGTTTAATTAATGAATAAATAAATCACCTTTTTTATTTAATTTAATTATTATTTTATTACAGCAACATGCCCCCTTTTTTACCACGTGGCCCTTTTATCTTCGGCCTACTCCTTTCTCCAGCAGGCCCACTTAATTGCGGCCTGCCAACAACCTCTCTTTCTTTTTTATATTCGTGCTTTTCTGGGCCTTCATCTTCCAACAGGCTCGGCCTGCTAAGGAGGCAGCCAGCCTGCTGGCCTTCCAGTCTGCCTCCATTTTACACCCTTCTTTTTTCATATATATTGCAGGTTTTTGTGCCGGATTCGCCTGGCCTGCTGTGGCAGCGGCCGGCCTGCTGGCCCTGCGGCCGCCAGGCCTAATCCCTTTTTTCCCTCTTTTTTCCCCTTTAAATTATAATTTCTTCAAAAATCCATAACTTCTTCGTTTTAACTCCGATTTATCCCAAACTAGTTCCATTGGACTCCGTTTAACGCCTTGTACGTAGCGCCACTAACAACGCCAGGACATGTAGTGCACGCGATGGGCAACCACGCATGTATCTCTGGGCACGTTTTTCGACGAACCGAACCCAATCCAACCTATTTCCGTGCTATGTGATCTATATTTAAGGCCAATCTTGCAATTTCCATACCAAAGCATAAAAAATTCATGATAAACATATAAAGAATAAACATATAGTGATAAACAAAAAATCCTAATACAGAATGCGAGGGAATCCAAATCAATCCGACAGAGGGGAGGGTAACCTACCTTTCAACGAAGAGTTACTGATTACGGAGGTTGAGTTCGACGCGATGTGTCAAATTTTCTTCTTCTCCTTTTTCTCTTTTATTTCTCTTTCTTTTTCTCTCATTCTCTCCTCTCTTTTTCCTCACTGTGCACTCTTTTTTTCTTCCTCGAAGTGTGGCCGATCCATCTGGCTGGGAGAGATTGATTGGGATTAAATTTGGGGGTGAGAGATTTAATTAGGGTGGGCGGGGTTCATGGGGAAGTGGGGGCAAAATTATAGGGATTAGGGAGTGATTGAGGGAGGGTGAGTTATGAGTAGTTAGGATAAGTTTAATTTAGCTTTCTTTTTTTTTTTTAAATTTCTGATTTTAGCTTTAACTTAATTTAATTTAACTAATTCTTTTTTTTCTTCTTTTGAAATTTTACGGTTACAACATTCTACCTCCCTTACAAAAGGTTTCGTCTTCGAAACTTGCGTATTACATAATCAACACTTAGTTTAGTTCTACTTGATCCATTCATCCATACAAGGATCAAGCTAAATATCCCTTGTGTTTTCCAATATGCTAACCACTTCACTTCTTTATCACAAACTAAGGCCTCAAAATCATTTCTTGTACATCAACAGGGTAATTTCCTATCCATTGCCTTTTGTTTATTAAAATCATTACATAATCTATCTATGATTATCGAATCAACCTTAAAGGTATTGTCATCATATTAAAGGTCCTACAACCCAAAGCATCAGTTTACAACTTACTTATAAATGCGGTCATCAGCAGCCTTCGTAAATCAGTTCTTAGGTGTACTACAATCTTTAACTTAACGCCTTATTCACAAGACTCATCTCTTGAATCGTATGTATCTTCGGAATATGTTTTACTCTAGTATGATTCAATTTAGTCATCGCTAGTATCCCACAAGGCGATCTAGTCCTTATAGAGGTCCATCATTAACTTAATTCTCTATAATTAGTATGTATATACTTCCACTTATACCACTTGATGTGTATTATTCAACTTATTGCAGTCTACAATTTTGGATTCTTAAACTCATTATATATGATTCATCCCCCTAGATAATTAACCAACTAATAATCTTGATGTACGCTAATATGGTACTTGTTACACAAAGCCAAACTCTCAAAATCAATTCTTATATACTTACGAACTAACTCTATGATCATGGCCTTACCTCTATAAAAATATCATCAGCCTAATATACGAAATATGTGTATGAACAATACTCAAAGTCTTAACATAAACTGTTCTTCCTATAACGAAAAAGTAATTTGTGGATGCTTCTTGTTCTGGATTGTTATTGAACTAAGAATCAGGTTTTGTCTTTCAATTCTTCAAGATGCTCTTATTCTAGGAATCTTTACTGGTGGAGGCTCAACCTTAAATGGTGTTTTTTCTTTTCTGGTTGAATGTTCATGCATATTCACCGACTTTGGTTCACCTACCTTCATGTCTCGAATTAAACCATTAAGATGAGACAACACTTGGTTATAGTTGTCAGTAGTCGCACCTGAACTAGAAATGTGGCTGCACTATGTTTGCTTATGTAGCAGGGATGAATGCTAAACACTGTATTCCATTTTTTGAACATTATCTTGTCTTTTGGCAGTACCTTATTCTTAAAATTGTCCACTTTAAACAACCATAGGTATTTGACTTGTTGGTGCGTTGAAGACATGATCATGTTACATAAGCCAAGGAAAGTTAACGTCTAATGAACTTCATGTGTGGACATGAGATCTTTATGCTTAAAATGAAACAACTAAAAGCAGTTGACTTTTTTGATTTCGTTTTCTGTATGAAATTAGCTCGTATCATGTAGTCTGTGTTAAAAGGAAAAAAGAAGAAAGAGAAAAAAGTGTTTCCCCCTTTAAGGGATTTTTTCTCTCGCAAATCTAACCTTTCCTTGCTGTTTATAAAAGAAAAAAAGGGAAAAAATCTTTTCCTTTCAGGAAAATTAGTTCACTTGTTTCCATTCCCAGGCGTGTCATAACGATCCCAACCTTCGTTGGTCTTGTATTATCTCTAAGGCAATATTCACCTTCTTGTTATGTGACAAGCAGTTTGGATTTTTTTTATGGTAAAATTTCATATATAGGTCAAATTAGACAGATTTAGAAAAGTTGTTGCCAATAGAGCGCAACATCAAGTATACTTGCTCAGGATTCAATGTGGCTACAAGTTTCTGTTAGAAGGAAATTGTCATACCCCGTAATTTTTTTAGGTCCGGCTTTTAATAATTAGAAAACAATTTAAAATGTAATTTCAATAAAGGTATAGGTTATAAAGTTTAATTAAACAAAACATAAGGGGGTAAATAGACAAAAAGGGGAAATTGAGGGAATTTGGCCAAAATGCCAAAAATATTGCCCCAACTGCATGTGGGGGGAAGTTACACAACAATTGTATAACTTCCCCATTAGCCAGCCGTAGGTTAGGACACCAAAAGGGGAAGGAAAACACCTGGAGAAGGAGAGAGAAAAGAGAAAGAGAGAAAAAAAGAAGAAGAGGAAGAAGAACTTGCGGTCAACCTAGGTTCAATCCTTACCGAAATTCTGCATTACACTCGTAAGACTAACTAGAACAAAGGCAAGTAATCTTTCTATACGCTTTACGCAAATTTTGATTATATAGGCCCTATGTTCTTATAAAGAGAAAATTTGGATCACACATTAGTAGCTTTGATTTGTTTATGTTAAATGCCTTACTATATGAAATTGTTGTTGTTGATGGTGTAAAGTCATGATCTTTGGGCCCGATATCTGAAAATGGTTATGTTGTGATCTTTGTTGTTAAATATGCCCATAAAAGTGTTATCCTTGATGTGTTCATTGTCTTGGTATAAATTCTTAAGTTTATGAACTATACCTTAGATGTTTGAGAGCATTTGCAGGAGGTTGATGAGTTAATGATGACATTGTTGTAGACTTGTTGAGTTGGAAAGTTTGAAGATATAATATTGAAAGTTGTGGGTGATAGAATATTTAGAGTGGATATTATTTGACATGTTTAAGAATCAATTCATGTTAGTTGTGTGTTAAGCATGATAAATATAGATTGTAAGATGGATCTTGAAGTGTTTAACATGGAAGGGGTGAAGAAGAAAGGTGATGGAAGGAAGTTACTGCAGAAAACTACAGTTTTGGAACCGTCAGAACACTTCGAACACCTACTTTAGGTGCTTCAAGTCACATTAGGCGCCTAAAGTAGGCGTTCAATGTGTCCCAGTGCATCCCTGTACACTGCGAACACTACATTAGGCGCTTCATGTCCACATAAGGCGCTTCATGTAGGCGTTCGATGTATACGGCACATCCCCAAACACTTCGAACGCCTAGTATAGGCGCCTCATGTCCACTTTAGGCGCCTCATGTGGCGTTCCAAGTATACTCGAAGTCTTTTGACCCATTAGGCGCCCTATGTATGTGTAATAACTCTATACACTTCCTTTGAACATAAAATGCAAGGGTATTTGAAGTGTAATTGAGGAATAGATGTTAAGTTTGACTAAGTAAGAATAAGATTGAATCCCAAGTGAATTAGTGAGACGAACAGACTTAGAAAGATACGAACATGGAGTGTTTGAGGTGCAAGACCATATACTTGATATGTAAGAAGTGTGTGTGTGTGTGTGTGTGTGTTACATGTTTGATATGAAGTTGCATGAGCATCCTGCATCATGACATGGGCACTCTGCATTTGATTTGAGAATTGCTTTGCGAAAGAACATGTGTTTACAAAAAAAGATTAAAGTTTTCGAAAATCAAAACTATGGCTGCTGGTTGATCGCAGGGTATAAAAGTCACGCATGTGAAAGCCGGGTATAAAAGCGTGACCTGTGAATCAACAGCAGGGTATAAAGTATTTTATGGGGCTGTGGACTTATCAGCACGGATATATGATATATGTAATGGGGCCATGGACCTTTCAGCACGGGGTATAAAGTTATATGTTATGGGGCCGTGAACCTTTCAGCATGGGGTATAAAGTTATGTTTGCTGTGGACTGATCACCCACAGGGTATAAAGTTCTGCTACGCGAAGAATATGATAAGAAGAGTTATGAAACGTTTTGTGAAATGACACGCACGACATGTTTACGAAAAAGACATATGCATGGGTGTTGTGTGTGGTTTTAAAGAGGTACATGCATCATGATACACGAAGCATAAGATTTGACATGCAAGAAATGTGACTAGCTTATATTCTGTTTATGTGGTATGTTGTTTTAGTTACATGTTTGTTCTCGTATCCGCGTATCAATTATGTGATTTATCTGTTTTAAGGAATTGTTATAAAGATGCTATTTGTTAACCCGAGCACCTTATTTTGGGCAATGACTTATACACTGGTGACTCGTCGTGTGTGATCCCGTAAGGTGTATAGACGGGTTACTTGCTGGCGATATTTTCGCTAAGAACAGATACTCCATTTCCTTTTCAGGTGAGCCAGAATACGAAATGATATTTGTCGAAGACGATGACGAGTGGGCTCAATGGGATGATGGTCATGGAAGTAGATAGATGTTTGATTTCTCTCTTTAAGTTGGAAAACTCGATGTTTATTATGTTGTACTGGAGGATATGTTAGACCATTACTGGACACATTTCATTTCCGCTGTATTGTTCTGGTTACATTAATGCTGGTGAAGTTTTAAATTTTACGACGTTTCCGCTGATTTATCTTATGTCATAAATGATGTATGCTTGATCTTCTTTGACGCTTCGTAGTCCTCGTAGTAGACTACGGCGGGTGCACTGGTTCCGATGACAGTATCGGGCCGGTGCGCTATAGGTGGTATCAGAGCCTAGGCTTCAGATCTATCTCAGAAACTTAGGTTCATGATCTTTTAGACATTTAAGATATGATTCTTCCTTAAGGTTGATCCTTAGTTATAAGTACTGATTTCTCTAGAGTTTAAGTCTGATCTGGGTTGGGTGTGTGCGAGCGCATTTATCATCTAATTTCGAATTAATAGTTTTATTACATACTCCACTCGTCCTTGTGCATTCAAGCTTTCAGTAACATCATGTATCTACTGAATGCTAATGAAACGTTAACCTTTCAGAGAAAAATGCCTCCAAGAAGAGACAACACAGGAAACTCTGGCAATGGACAGGAGAACCAGCCACCACAAGTGGTTTTACCCCAGGTACTCACTGATGCACTAACAGTGATTGCCCAAGGGTTTGCTCAGCAGCATCAGCCTCCGCTGCCTCCACCACCGCAGCATAATATCCGGTTCTTCTATAGAGAGATGAGGAAGATGAGAGTTCCGGAGTTTGGAGGATGTACTGATCCTGAGGAGGCTCAGCATTCGGTTGGATGAGGTAGAAAAGTGTTTCAGGCTGGTGCAAGTGTCTGAGGAGATCAAGGTGGATGTGGCCACACCTCTTCTGAGTGGTAAGGCAGGAGAATGGTGGGCCAGTTTAGTATTGAAGATGACCTCGCCGATCTTTTGGGCTCAATTCTGTGATGCCTATCTGAAGTACTACGTGCCTGAGACGGCAATACTGGACAAGATTAGGGCATTTGACCGACTTGAGCAGGGTCGGATGACCGTATCAGAACACTGATTGTTTTCCACGTCGAGAGTGATTTTCGCCGAGTAGAGGTAAGAGAAGCTAGTGCAGGATCGTCTGACAAAGGCAAAAGGTCAAGAGAAGATGTGAGAGTTGGTGGTAGACCTGGACGTTGGGTCAAGATTCCGAAAAGAGGTCCAGTTGGAAATTTTCAGAGACTCCCACCCCACAATCCAGTAGTTCAGCAGGCTATGGGAGCTTGCCCACACTGTAACAAGAATCACGTCGGAGAGTGTAGAAAGATGGCTGGAGCATGCTTCCAATGCGGTCAAGTGGGTCATATGATTAGGGACTGTCCGGAGATGAAGAAAAATACTCCGAGAGAAGAGCCTCAGCAGCCGAGAGCAAAGCCACGAGCAAATGTGCATGTACATCTCATGACGGACACTGATGTGCAGGAGGCTACCGATGTAGTAGCAGGTATCATTTAAATTAAGTAAATTAAGTTTAATCCTCATTGAATTAAGTATTGACGTGCTTAACCTTCTGTGTAAAACTTGATATGGCCTTAGGTGCGATTTTAGTAAATAAGATACCTGTCAACGTGCTCTTCGATAGCAGCGCAAGCCACTCCTTTGTAGCAAAAAGATTCACTAAACGCCTTGGTAGTTTGCCTGAATGGTCAGAAACTCCGTATCGTGTTCAAGCGGCCAGAGATCAAATTATGGTTTCGTACCAGCAAGCGAATTAGAGTTTGAAGGACAAACATTCTCCGCCACACTGATCCCTATTCAGATGTACGACTTTGACGTTATATTAGGAATGGACTGGTTGGCCAAGTATCTGTAAGATTATAAAATGTTTTGATGATATAAAAAAAGATGTTTTTAAAGAGCTAAGATGAATTTTCACACTTTAAGTTCGAAGCAAATTAAGAAAAACATGTGGAGACGTAAATCTCTCATAGACCGGATGAAGAACACATCAGCCCCTCAGGTGTCACATGGCAAGATCTATGAAAAGCCTGGTAAACGTTTTGAGATCTTAGATCCACGTCAAGAGACATGGATCAATCGATGTATAACTGAGAGACGTAGATCTCTCAGCATAATGTATGTCAATCGATCGACGTCTGACTGAGAGACGTCGATCTCTCAGCCAAAGATACGTCGATCGATCGACGTCTGACTGAGAGACGTCGATCTCTCAGCTAGAGATACGTCGATCGATCGACGTCTGACTGAGAGACGTCGATCTCTCAGACAGGCATACGTCGATCGATCGACGTCTGACTGAGAGACGTCGATCTCTCAGCCAGACATACGTCGATCGATCGACGTCTGACTGAGAGACGTCGATCTCTCAGCTCTGGCACGTAGATCGATCGACGTCTCCAGAATTCAAAATTTTTCAAACGTTGGAACAAAATCCAAGGGAGATTTATGTGTTTTCTCTCTCCAATCTTGCTCAAATTTCTTGTGGACTTTAACCCAACATACTACATGCTTCCTTGACTATTTTAACCATGTCTAAGATTCTCTAGGGTGGCTATCCAAGATCAAATCACTCCATAGGTTGGCTAAAGACTATTTGGGCACTATCTTGACATTTTTGAAGAAGAAGACTTGGTGGAGAGCCTCAAAAACGTGGTGAACTTCATCTATAAATAGAGGAGGCTTGGATGAAGCAATTACATACTTTCAACATCATCTAGCTTCATTTTATATTGTTGTATATTTCTCTCATACTTGTAAATTTGTTCAAAGCTTGTCTAGCTTTCTTTGATCTTCATTGTTGTATATTGAGAGAAAGAGAGTCAAGCACAAGAGGAACCATAATTATTTAATCTCTAGCTTGTGCTTAGACTTGTGAGAAAGTGTGAACCTTACTATATCTCTTCAACCCACTGTGAGAAGTTCTTGAAAGAACTTTTGTTGAAGTTGTGAGGAAGCAAGAAATTGTTCTTGCTAAGAGCTGTAGTTGTTGTAGTTGCACAAGTGTTTTGTGCAAGAAGTTGCTGTTGTTGTTGCTTACACTAAAGTGTTAGTGTAAGTATTGCTGTGGTTGTTCTTATTGTTCATAATAAGAAGAGTAGTTGTTGAAAATCCACTTTGGAAACAAAGTGGTAGTGCAGTAGAATCATTTACGATTCGAACCACTCTATATCCGGTGTACTCATTCATTATCTCTCATCTCCAATTCTTGCTCTGATTTTGAATATCCTTTTTGAGTTGAGAAAAACAAGAAAATTCCGCAAAAGAGCCAAACACTCTATTCACCCCCCTCTAGAGTGTATTTCGGACCTAACAATTGGTATCAGAGCCTAACCTTGATTGCTTGGCCAATCTTTGCAAGTAGCAAGGTTAAAGATCATGGCAATGACAACCTCAACCTCAACTTCGACTTCTTCATCTCCTAAGCCTACTGCTCTATTTTCCGGATCAAACACTAAAGCTCCTATGTTTGATGCCCAAAACTATTCTTTATGGAAATTTCGAATGATCAATCATTTGAAAGGCTGTGGATTTGATATATGGAGAGCGGTTGTCAAAGGAATTGAAGTTCCTATGATTACCAACTCAAAAGGAGAATCAATGTTTAAAGATGAGGATGACTACACCGACGAAGAGAAGATAAAGTTCGCCATCAATGGCAAAGCTTTTGACATTCTTTCAAGTGCTCTAACCACCACTGAGCTCATTAGACTCCAAGGTCTTGAAACAGCCCACGAGGCATGGAAAAGGCTTGAAATGATACATGAAGGAACTGAGCAAGTAAGAATGGCCAAAAGACTCATGCTCATGAAGGAGTATAAGATGTTCGGAATGAAAAGCGGTGAGAAGATTGAGGAGACAATCGATCGATTCACACGAATAGTGAATCAACTCTCCATGGTTGACAAGAAAATCTCAAATGAAGACCTTGTCTCAAAACTCCTCAACTCTTTGCCAAGAGAATGGACACCCAAAGTCACCGCCATCACCGAATCAAAGAATCTCAAGACTCTCACTCTTGATGAGCTATCCGGTAATCTTCTTACTCATGAAATTCTTATTGATGAACAAAATAGGATGAATCCCATCAAGCCTACACAAACATCACACAAGGGATTGGTGGTAGAGTCCGATGATTCGGATGAGGAAGTTGCCCTACTAGTAAGAAAATTTAGAAGAATGGCAACTAGAAACAAAGCTCAAGCAAGAAATTTTTTCAAGAAACCATCTAAAGAAAAGGAAGCAAGTGAAAATTGCTATAGATGTGGTCGACCCGGTCACTTCATTGCCGATTGCCACGTAAAGGAGCCACAAAAGCAAGAAAAGAAGGTCTTTCCTCAAAAGAAGAAAGCCCTCAATGCGGAGGTAACCACGTGGGATGATCTCCTTTCGGAATCGGAAGGAGAAGAGAGTGAAGATCAAGGTGTTGGACTTGTAGCAATGATTGAAAATCCAAAGGTTCAACATACTTGTCTTATGGCGATTGAGGATGACCTTGAGGTAAATTCTAATCCTTCAAATTTGCATTATGAAATAGGAGATTTGCAAGATGACTTTGAAAAATTAAGTTTGAAATATAATCATTTGAAGAAAGAATTCAAGAAATGCATTTTAGAAAATAAGAGCTTGCATGACAAAAATATTTTGATGTTTCAAGAGCATGATATCATACTTACTATGCATAAAACCGTAGCTCTTGAAAATGAAGAAATTAGAAAAGAATGTGAAAAACTAAAATTAGACTTACAAAGACTAACAAATGGCAAAAACAATTTAGACATACTTCTTGGAAATCAAAGAATTGGAAATGATAAATCCGGTTTAGGATTTAACTCATCATCTTCCTCTACTAAACCTAAGTCCTTAAAGAAAAAGGCAAACAATAGAAAATCACAACAAAATTTATCATCTTCTAAACCAAAGCTTGTACCTACTTGTTTTTATTGCAACAAGCTAGGACATGTAAAGAAAGCATGTAGAGCTCGATTTGAGAGCACATACGTTTGGAAGCCTAAGGGTCGAAAAACTAACCCTAAAGGACCCAATCATCAAAGGGTACCAATGCATACATCTTTTGGTTTTGTAGGCTCTCAAAATAAATGGAGTAGCCAAAGAAGAAGGAACCAAATGGCTTATGGACAGCGGATGTTCAACTCACATGACCGGAGACGAGACATTGTTCACCAAGCTCAAGCTCCAAGATGGTGGAACGGTGCATTTTGGCAATGGGAGAGCCAAAATCCTTGGACATGGAGAAATTGGTAATTCTTCCTTTACTATTAATAATATCCTATATGTAGAAGGGCTTAAGTATAATTTGATAAGTGTTAGCCAACTATGTGATGCTAATTTTCAAATTGAGTTTGTGAAAAGAAAATGTGTTGTGAAAAAGAACGATAAGATTGTTTTCGAAGCTATTCGTAAAAATGATGTTTACAAATTTAGCACACATGATTTGATATCACAAAATATTTCTTGCCTAGTTGCCAAAAATGATTTGACTCAACTATGGCATAGACGACTTGGACACATTAGCTTTAAGAATTTCAAAGAGATTTGCAAAAATGAAAAAGTCCAAGGTCTTCCAAAATTAAATTTCGAAAACCATGGCTTATGTGACACTTGTCAAAAAGCAAAACTTGTTAAAACAAGTTTCAAGCCCAAAAGTGAAATCTCCACCACCAAACCTCTACAATTGCTTCATATGGATTTGTATGGGGATATTGGTACAGCAAGTCTAAGTGGAAAACATTACACCTTTGTGGTGGTAGATGACTACTCTAGGTACACTTGGGTAATGTTCTTAGCTAAAAAGAATGATGCATGTCAAGAATTTATAAAGCTTTGTAAAAGATTAGAAAATCAAAGAGAAGACACAATTAAGGAAATTAGAAGTGATAGAGGTGGTGAGTTTGATGGAGAATTTCAAGAATTTTGTGTATCCAAAGGGTATGGACACAACTTTTCAGCTCCAAGAACTCCTCAACAAAATGGTGTTGCGGAAAGGAAAAATAGAACACTTCAAGAAATGAGTAGAGCCATGCTAAACGAATTTGAGCTACCCAAATATTTTTGGGCCGAAGCGGTAAATACCGCTTGTCATGTGATCAATAGAGTTTATTTGAGACCATTTCTCAAAAAGACTCCTTATGAGCTTTGGAAAGGTAGAGTACCAAATATTGGTTATTTCAAGGTTTTTGGTTGTAAGTGTTTTATACTTAACACCAAAGACAACTTGGATAAACTCGACTTCAAAGCGGATGAAGGAATCTTTATGGGTTATGCTCAAAATAGCAAGGCATTTAGAGTATATAATAAAAGAAGTATGAAAGTTGAAGAATCAATTCATGTCAAGTTTAGTGAACTCATTGATGATAAATCAAACGTTAATAATGATGATGATGAAGATGAAATAATTGAAGTAAGTCATATAGAAAAATTTGAAAATCCAAAAGGTAATATTGTCATCGACCTTAGGATTGATCCACTTGAACCTAAGGTTGAAGATGAAGAAGTAGGAGGGGATACCTCAAATTTGCCGGATTCATACAAATATAGGAAAGATCACCCTAAAGAGTTGATACTAGGTGAAACTAGCCAAGGCATAATGACAAGGAGAAAATTCATTGAAAATGCCTTTATTTCACAAGTTGAACCTAAAAATATAAAGGAAGCAATAAATGATGAAGATTGGGTATTAGCTATGCAAGAAGAATTAAATCAATTTGAAAGAAGTGATGTTTGGGAATTAGTTGCTAAACCTAGTGATCATCCCGTAATTGGCACTAAATGGGTATTTAGAAACAAAATGGATGATAAAGGAAACATCACTAGAAACAAAGCTAGGTTAGTAGCCCAAGGCTATAGGCAAGAGGAAGGCATAGACTATGATGAGACTTTTGCTCCCGTAGCTAGGTTAGAAGCTATTAGGATGTTATTAGCATATGCATGCTATAAGGATTTCAAACTATATCAAATGGATGTGAAATCCGCATTCTTGAATGGAATAATTCAAGAAGAGGTCTATGTAGCTCAACCTCCGGGGTTTGAAAATCATGATTATCCAAATCATGTTTTTAGACTCAAAAAGGCCCTTTATGGACTTAAACAAGCTCCTAGGGCTTGGTATGATAGATTAAGTAACTTCCTACTTGAAAATGAGTTTTCAAGAGGAAAAGTCGACACTACTCTTTTTATTAAAGAACAAGGAAACCATCAATTGCTTGTTCAAATATATGTGGATGATATCATATTTGGTGCTACTAATGATTCACTTTGTAAGCATTTTGCTAAATTGATGGAAGGAGAATTTGAAATGAGCATGATGGGTGAACTCAACTACTTTCTTGGTCTACAAATCAAGCAAACTCAAGATGGAGTGTACATATCTCAAACAAAGTATACGAAGGATTTGCTCAAGAAGTACAAATTTGAGGATGGAAGAAGTGTGAGCACTCCGATGAGCACAAGTACAAAGCTTGACAAAGACGAAAAAGGAAAGCCGGTTGAGGTAACAAAATATAGGGGTATGATTGGTAGTTTACTTTATTTGACCGCTAGTAGGCCGGATATTTTGCATGATGTGTGCTTATGTGCTAGATTTCAAAGTATGCCTAAGGAATCGCATTTAGTTGCCATTAAACGTATATTTAGGTATTTGAAAGTAACTTTGAACTTTGGATTGTTTTATCCCAAAAATGGATGTTTTGATTTAAGAGGGTATAGTGACTCCGACTATGCCGGAAATCTTGTTGATAGGAAAAGCACCTCCGGGACATGTCAATTCCTTGGAGATTGCTTAGTTTCTTGGTTTTCCAAGAAACAAAATAGTGTGTCACTTTCAACGGCGGAATCCGAATATATATCGGCCGCTTCATGTTGTGCACAACTACTTTGGATGACAAACACATTGAATGATTACAATATTAAGTTTGATAAAGTTCCCATCTTATGTGATAATACCTCAGCCATAAGTATAGCACAAAATCCGGTTCATCATAGTAGAACAAAACACATTGAAGTAAGGCATCACTTCATAAGAGATTGCATCCAAAAAGGTTTGGTATGCATTGAGTTTGTTTCAACAAATGACCAATTGGCAGATATCTTTACCAAATCTCTTCCCACCGAGACATTCGAATCAATTAGAACAAGATTAGGAATGATAAACATCAGTTAAGGGGATGAAAATTGAAAAACTCAAAATAAGGGGCACGTCGAACGATCGACATATCTAAAACGAGAGATCGACGTACGTCGATCTCTGACATCGATCGATCGACGTGCGTCGATCTCTGATGTCGATCGATCGACGTCATCGAATTCTGAAGCTATAAATTTCTGCAAAAACGCGAACCTCCCTCATTTCTTCTCTGTTCCAGCATCAAAAACCTAAGAAAAAAAAGGCGCCCCCTTCTCTCCCAAATCCTTTCTATCTTCAATTTCATCTCTCAATCAGGATTCAATCCATTCCTGCTCTTAAATCTTGAGTTCCTCTCTTCAAATCTTCCATTTTCAACCTAAAATCCCAAATTTCTCAAGCCCTAAAAATCTCAAAAATGTCTTCAAGGAGCAAGAATACAACCAAGAGGCCAAGATCTACTAGGGGTGGAGGAGAAGGCTCTAGTTCCTCTCAAGGACGACCCTCTCAAGCAAGGATGAAGCAAACAGTGGATTTGAGTCAAGGGCGAGTTCTTGCCGAACTTAGAAGTGAACTAACCCTCAACAACTTCACTTGGATCAAAACCAAAGATGCCAAGGAGGCTTTGAAGGAACCTTTACCCCCGGGGCAAATAAGGTATATTACTCGACATTCTCAAAAGTTATACAATAAATGAGAAGATGATGAAAGAGCAACCATCCCACTCAAGTTGCTTAGAATTAATGATATTCTAAGCAATGGTGAACTACGCCCTATAATTGAGTGGTTAGATGTTCAAGGGTGGAGAAGTATATGGAATGAAAATGAGATGTCGAAAATGTCCACTAGGTATACTCGCCTATTTTTTTGCAAATTTATGGATTGAATACAACAACAATCTCCCTTTAGCTTTACATTCCGTTGTAAATGGACGTCATATCAAATTGAAAGTTGAAAAGATTTGCAACTTGATTGGTGTACCCAACGAAGGGTACAATGAGTTTGATGCATGGAAATGGGATACGACTAGGTGGAAAGTTTCTGAAATGAGGTGAAAACTTTCTTAGGCTTTCATCCTAGTAAAAACACCAATGATATGCCTTTGGTTTACCGTACACTTCTTGCCATTGTTACATTTTGTGTCAATGGTAAATCCGCAAAACTGCCTAGTAACCTCGACTTCTACATAGCATACCGCATAGCTAACCGCGAAAAGGTTAACTTTGGGGATCTTTTTATGACAAACGTTGTGGAAGCCGCAACCAAACAAAACAAAGCCCTTCCCTATAGTAACCTGATCTATCGAATGCTTGTGAAGTCGGGTTTTGAAGTGGATGACACGGATGTTGACTACATCACCCACAAGGACTTCTATGATAAAGTCAACGTCCAACAAATACTGAAGTCGAGAAAAGAAGCGATGCGGAGAGAACGAGAAGAGGAAGAACGAGAAGAAGAAGACATTCCGGATGAGGCACCCATTCCTGAACCGGAGACTCATGCAGAACCAAGTCGCTTGAGCTCAAATGTCCCGGAGCTCCAAGCTCAAGTTATCAGTCTTCAACAGGAGGTTGGCGAGCTAAAGGGCAAAGTGACGATGCATGAATCAAGATTTGCCAAGTTCAAGGCCAAAATGAAAGCGTGTATTCCTGGAGTCACGTTTTCGTCAGATGAAGACTAGACTGTTTTTTTTATGTTTGCTTCTTGTTCTAGCTTAGTTTGTGTTGAACCTTGATGTGCTTTAACTTTAATATTGTTTGATGCTTTCAAAAAGGGGGAGAAAATGACTTAAATTTTTTTTTGGCTTATTGGCATTGTTGAGTTGTTGCATGGTTGAGTTGTTAGCATTCTTGGCATGTTGACTTATTGGCTTGTTGGTTATTGGCATGTTGCTTAAGTGGCTTATGTGTTAAAATGGTAAAATGCATGATGAGGTTGTTTGATAAAGTAAAAATTTTTTGGCAAAAAGTTTGAAAATGTAAATCGTTGTAAATTGTTGATTGGTTGAGGGGGAGCAAATTGTTGAGGGGGAGCAAACGTAAGGAAAAGTATTTTGATTGGGTTTGAAATTGATTTTTGTTGAAGATATAGAGTGCATATACTTAGGGGGAGATTGATGTTTTTCAATCTTGAAACATTTAGACAGTTAAAACGAAGCAAAAACATCTTTTGGAATCTTGGTTTTGAAATCATCAAAAAGGGGGAGATTGTAAGATTATAAAATGTTTTGATGATATAAAAAAAGATGTTTTTAAAGAGCTAAGATGAATTTTCACACTTTAAGTTCGAAGCAAATTAAGAAAAACATGTGGAGACGTAAATCTCTCATAGACCGGATGAAGAACACATCAGCCCCTCAGGTGTCACATGGCAAGATCTATGAAAAGCCTGGTAAACGTTTCGAGATCTTAGATCCACGTCAAGAGACATGGATCGATCGATGTATAACTGAGAGACGTAGATCTCTCAGCATAATGTATGTCAATCGATCGACGTCTAACTGAGAGACGTCGATCTCTCAGCCAAAGATACGTCGATCGATCGACGTCTGACTGAGAGACGTCGATCTCTCAGCTAGAGATACGTCGATCGATCGACGTCTGACTGAGAGACGTCGATCTCTCAGACAGGCATACGTCGATCGATCGACGTCTGACTGAGAGACGTCGATCTCTCAGCCAGACATACGTCGATCGATCGACGTCTGACTGAGAGACGTCGATCTCTCAGCTCTGGCACGTAGATCGATCGACGTCTCCAGAATTCAAAATTTTTCAAACGTTGGAACAAAATCCAAGGGAGATTTATGATGTTTTCTCTCTCCAATCTTGCTCAAATTTCTTGTGGACTTTAACCCAACATACTACATGCTTCCTTGACTATTTTAACCATGTCTAAGATTCTCTAGGATGGCTATCCAAGATCAAATCACTCCATAGGTTGGCTAAAGACTATTTGGGCACTATCTTGACATTTTTGAAGATGAAGACTTGGTGGAGAGCCTCAAAAACGTGGTGAACTTTATCTATAAATAGAGGAGGCTTGGATGAAGCAATTACACACTTTCAACATCATCTAGCTTCATTTTATATTGTTGTATATTTCTCTCATACTTGTAAATTTGTTCAAAGCTTGTCTAGCTTTCTTTGATCTTCATTGTTGTATATTGAGAGAAAGAGAGTCAAGCACAAGAGGAACCATAATTATTTGATCTCTAGCTTGTGCTTAGACTTGTGAGAAAGTGTGAACCTTACTATATCTCTTCAACCCACTGTGAGAAGTTCTTGAAAGAACTTTTGTTGAAGTTGTGAGGAAGCAAGAAATTGTTCTTGCTAAGAGCTGTAGTTGTTGTAGTTGCACAAGTGTTTTGTGCAAGAAGTTGCTGTTGTTGTTGCTTACACTAAAGTGTTAGTGTAAGTATTGCTGTGGTTGTTCTTATTGTTCATAATAAGAAGAGTAGTTGTTGAAAATCCACTTTGGGAACAAAGTGGTAGTGGAGTAGAATCATTTACGATTCGAACCACTCTATATCCGGTGTACTCATTCATTATCTCTCATCTCCAATTCTTGCTCTGATTTTGAATATCCTTTTTGAGTTGAGAAAAACAAGAAAATTCCGCAAAAGAGCCAAACACTCTATTCACCCCCCCTCTAGAGTGTATTTCGGACCTAACAGTATCACGCCAACATTGATTGTCGGATGAAGCAAGTGACAGTCAAGAGTGCTAAGATGGAAGATGTAACGTTTCAAGGGGAACCGGAACGAAAGAAAGTTCCCAAGAAGGTGTATATGTCGATGGCACAAGCGTCCAAAGCCTTAAGGAAAGGTGCTGAGGGAATCCTAGTGTATGCCATGGATGTTACTCAGGAGGTACCGTCTATTGAGCAAATTCCATTGGTTAATGAATTTCTTGATGTGTTTCCTTAAGATTTACCAGGAGTACCACCCCCAAGGGAAGTCAAGTTCGAGATAAACTTGATTCTGGGAATTGAACCTTTTTCTAAAGCTCCTTATAGAATGGCTCCGGCAGAGTTGAGAGAGTTTAAGGAACAACTGCAGGAGTTGTTGGACAAGAAGTTTATCCGCCCTAGTGTATCACCTTGGGGAGCACCTATTCTGTTTGTGAAGAAGAAAGATGGTAGCATGAGACTTTGTATTGATTATCGAGAGTTGAATAAAGTGACCATCAAGAATAAGTATCCCCTTCGATGAATTGAGGATTTGTTTGATCAACTCAAGGGCGCCAAGATCTTCTCTAAAATTGATCTCCGATTAGGGTATCATCAATTGCGAGTGAAGGCCGAGGACAGCTTTCCGCACGAGATATGGCCATTATGAGTTTTTGGTGATGCCGTTTGGATTAACAAATGCCCCTGCAGCTTTTATGGATCTTATGAATACCGTCTTTCAGGAACAATTAGACAAGTTTGTAGTGGTATTCATAGATGATATTCTAGTGTATTCTCCTGACGAGCAAACTCACGCTGAGTATTTGAGAACCGTTCTAGGTATTTTGAGGCAGAAACAACTATACGCTAAGTTTAGCAAGGTATAAAAGCGTGACCTGTGAATCAACAGCAGGGTATAAAGTATTTTATGGGGCCTTGACCTATCAGCATGGATATATGATATATATAATGGGGCCGTGGACCTTTCAGCACGGGGTATAAAGTTATACGTTATGGGACCGTGGACCTTTCAGCATGGGGTATAAAGTTATATGTTATGGGGCCGTGGACCTTTCAGCACGGGGTATAAAGTTATGTTTGCTGTGGACTGATCACCCACAGGGTATAAAGTTCTACTATGCGAAGAATATGATAAGAAGAGTTATGAAACATTTTGTGAAATGACACGCACGACATGTTTACGAAAAAAAGGCATATACATGGGTGTTGTGTGTGGTTTTAAAGAGGTACATGCATCATGATACACGAAGCATAAGATTTAACATGCAAGAAATGGACTAGCTTATGTTCTGTTTATGTGGTATGTTATTTTAGTTACATGTTTGTTCTCGTATCCGCGTATCAATTATGTGATTTATCTGTTTTGAGGAATTGTTATCAAGATGCTATTTGTTAACCCGAGCACCTTATTTTGGGCAATGACTTATACACTGGTGACTCGTCGTGTGTGATCCCGTAAGGTGTATAGACGGGTTACTTGCTGGCGATATTTTCGCTAAGAACAGATACTCCATTTCCTTTTCAGGTGAGCTAGAATACGAAATGATATTTGTCGAAGACGATGGTGAGTGGGCTCAATGGGATGATGGTCATGGAAGTAGATAGATGTTTGATTTCTCTCTTTAAGTTGGAAAACTCGATGTTTATTATGTTGTACTGGAGGATATGTTAGACCATTACTGGACACAATTCATTTCCGCTGTATTGTTCTGGTTACATTAATTCTGGTGAAGTTTTAAATTTTACGATGTTTCCGCTGATTTATCTTACGTCATGAATGATGTATGCTTGATCTGCTTTGACACTTCGTAGTCCTCGTAGTAGACTACGGCGGGTGCACTGGTTCCGATGACAGTATCGGGCCGGGGCGCTATATAAATAACGTAGAAAAGGAAGGAAATAAATTGTAATTATTGTAGATTGATTGTGATTGATTGTGTAGCGTGATTATAGGAGAAAATTGTGTAATTTACCATACATAGCATAGTTTACATGTGTATAAGAGTGATGTACTATGAACGATGAATACACACAGAAAAATTTCCCAATTCTTGAGTTGTATATTTTTATCTTCTCTGATTAACATGGTACATTGGTGATCTCTTTTGAAATTAAGGCTCAAAATTGTTTCATCACTGCCCAGAATATCTTTCTCGGCCCTTACCTTTCTCAGCCAGTATAGACTGTGAAACGATCAAACTTACCAGTACGTATCTACTTCATACCTGCCCAGAAAACAAAACACCATGTCAAACACTGAACCACAGACACCTCAAATTCCCAGCAATACTGATATATTGGATATGGCAGTCCAAGTTGCCAGTATGCTTCGCCAAACACCCAACAGAGTACCAAAAATGCCCACAATACAACAACCAGTATCATTTTCAACCGAAAACCTTACTGTAACCATCAAATTGAATAGAGATAATTATGCTCTTTGGGCTCCATTGGTCCTACGAGCAATTACGGGCAGAGGGAGGAGAGGGCACCTTACTGGTATCCCTCCTCCTCAGGTCACTACAGATCCGAATTATCCAACCCAGGAACAAGCAGATAACTCGGTTTTTATCGGGATAATACAAACCATTGAGCCTTCTTTGGTCACGAATGTAACTAGATATCCAACGGCAAAAGCATTATGTGATGGTCTTGCCTTGACTTATGGAGCAGAGAGTGATTCTCTGCAAGTGTATGACCTGCATCGAAAAGCCAGCCTGGTCAGACAGGGGGAGGAAAGTGTAGAACAATGTTGGAATCGATTACAAGATCTTTGGACATCTATTGATGCCCGAAAGCCTAATCCAATGACATGTGCGTCTGACATCAGTACATACATCAGAGAGATACAGGATCTTCGCCTGTATCAATTTCTTAAAGCCTTAGACGAAAAATTTGACAGGGACAGAAAGGATCTGCTCAAGAGGGATCCTTTACCCAGCCTTGAGGCAGCCTACCGTGAAATTAAAAGGGCGGAAGAAAGGGCTGCTGTGTGGAAGAGAAACCCATCAAAAAAGGATTCCTCATTGGGGTTAGGCCAAGGCCTGGTAGCACGTCCACCGGCTGCCTAAGGCCTCGGCCAGTCACAGGCGAAAGGGACGGGTCAGACTCAAGGAAGGACTAGCGGGACAGAGCCACGCTCAGCTGCTGCATCATAGCGTGGGATTGACAAACATAATCTGGTCTGTAGCCACTGTGGCCATCGGATACTGTAAGGAACAATGCTTCAAGATAATAGGCTATCCAGAGTGGTATGAGGGTAAAAGGAAGCAAGGGAGACAGGCAAAGGGAGAGCAGCTGCCATGGCTGGAACAGCTTCCAGCATGTTCGTCGAAGAAGAAAAGGGGCAGAAGGATCTGGAACCGCAGGCGGCAACTGGGCATGGAGGTAAAACCCAACCCTACTATTTCTTGTTCTTCCTAATTTACCCCCAATGTTCCCCCTGAAATGTCGTTATTACCCTTGACAGGTAAATATATTACAGAGCCACCCTCAAATATTACTAAGCAATCCTCTGATTTCCTGCAGGCTGCCAGTTTGGTCCTCTCACTTTTGCCCCAAAGTCAACTGAGCCCTAAAGTTACCAATTACGCCAATTTGACCCCTCAGCCTTCAAAAATGCCCAATTCCGACCCTAATGTTTCCCCATATGCCAATCTGACCCCCGAAATTTCTGAAATTAACAAATTGACCCCTATGGATTTTTATACTCATGCTTCCGCAAATACTGTTCCTTCCATCACTCATAATCATAAATTCGAGCGGATCCTTGATAGCGGCGCAACTGAAACCATGACCAACGACCCGAGTGATTTTATACAATGGACCCCGCCTACCAAAACCCACATTGAGACAGCTAATGGAGAATTAGTTCCAGTTACTGGCGGGGGCAATATTCTCTTTAATTCACATTTGCATCTGTCTAATTGCTTATATGTTCCATCCTTATCGTCAAAACTTCTATCTATTAGTCAAGTTACACGAGAACTTGATTGTGTCGTACTCATGTATCCCAAATTTTGCCTTTTGCAGGACATTTGTTCGAAGGTGATTCTTGGGCGTGGCACTGAGAAAGGAGGCTTGTACTACGTAACAGATGTGGTACAACAGGGCCGGTCCAATCTTGCCACCGGAACGGCGCAAATGCAGATTTGGTTATGGCACCGTCGCTTAGGTCATCCCTCTTTAGGTTACTTAAAATTTCTGTTTCCTTCATTAGTTGGATCACAGTCTACTCTATCTTGTGAAACATGCATTCGAGCAAAACAGCATCACTCTTCTTATAAGCCAAATAATACCAAAATGAATAATGCTTTCAGTTTAATACATTCTAATGTTTGGAGACCATCTCCATATACTACTCCGATGGGTTTTCAGTACTTTGTTATTTTTTGTTGATGATTGTACTCGTATGACTTGGGTTTACTTCCTTAAACACAAATCTGAAGTATCTACTAAGTTTACTGATTTCTATAACATGGTTGTCACTCAGTTTCAGAAACAGAAACAGATCCAGATTCTTCGATCTGACAATGGTGGAGAATACATATCTAGTAATCTCCAAATATTTTTCCGTGAACACGGTATTCTCCATCAAACCTCTTGTCCAAATACGCCTGAACAAAATGGTGTGGCCGAACGAAAAAATCATATTCTTCTCGAAATGACTCGAGCTATGATCTTGATTCCCTAGTCCCAAAACATTTCTGGCCCGAAGCTGTTGCTACTGCCACATATTTACTAAATCGACTTCCCACCAAAATACTTGCCCATCGAACCCCATTATCCGAACTAACCACCAAAGTCTCAATCCCATCTCCATTAACCTTAAATCCAAAAGTATTTGGTTGCTCCGTGTTTGTCCACATACCACCCTCTCAACGCACAAAGTTTGATGCGTGTGCCGACAAATGTGTCTTCGTTGGTTATGCCACGTCTCAAAGGAGGTATCGGTGCTACAATCCCCGCACTAGGCGGATTCATGTTACCATCGACTGTACTTTCCTAGAACATGAATATTTTTATTCCACTCGTTCTTGGTCTCACGGGGAGATTTTGGGAGAGACCTACGACTGGTTACATAACTTAACCTGTGATTCAGTTCCTGTTCCAACAGGGCAAGTAGGTGACGCCGACTGTACTTTTCCTGTCGTATCTACAGGTTTACTTCCAGAACAACCCAATGATCAGTCTTCGATGGGTGTTCAGCAAGAGGTAAACCAAGTTAAGTCACCTTCACCCCCCATAGATAAATCCTTTGACTTGCCAAATTCATCTATGTCCCCATGCCCTGTTATATATGAATCTGTTCTGGATAATACTGACATTGCAGGAGAATAGCGGGGGAGGACTCTTTCTCCTCGTACTACTAGAGGTGTTCCACCAGTTCAGTACTCACCAGGAAAAATGTCAAAAGGTATGAAATATCCAGTAAAAGAGGCACGAGGTTTCTTGGCCTCAAGTGGTGATAATATTGTTCCACAGACAGTAGATGGGGCCATGAAAAAACCAGAATGGCGTCAGGCATTGAAGAAGAAATGAATGCATTGTTTAAAAACAATACTTGGAAAAAAACAGAGCTACCAGAAGGGAAGAAAGCAGTAGGGTGTCGCTGGGTGTACACCATCAAGTATAAGGCAGATGGGAGTATTGAAAGATACAAGACAAGATTAGTAGCTCGAGGATACACTCAGACCTATGGCATTGATTATGATGAGACTTTCTCACCAGTTGCCAAACTTGATACCATCAGAGTATTATTATCTGCGGCAGCTACCAAGTCTTGGCCTCTCCATCAGTTCGATGTAAAGAATGCTTTCCTACATGGTGAGTTAAAAGAGAAAGTGTACATGACCCCTCCCCCAGGATTCTCAACTCTTTATGCAGATAATGAAGTATGTCAATTAAGGCGATCTTTGTATGGGCTTAAACAATCTCCCAGAGCATGGTTTGGAAGGTTCACGTCCTTTATAAAAAACAGGAATATCTCCAGAGTAATGCAGATCATACATTGTTTGTCAAGAAACGAGGTAACTTGGTTACCTGTCTTATTATATATGTAGATGACATTGTTAGCACATGAAACGATGTGGAGGAAATAGCGGGGTTAGAACAGCGGTTATTTTTTGAATTTGAGATGAAGGACCTGGGTTCCCTCAAATACTTCTTGGGTATAGAAGTTGTAAGGTCAAAACAGGGAATATTTATTTCACAACACAAGTACATCCTTGATCTATTAACCGAAGTTGGCATGACAGGGTGTAAGCTTGCAGATGCACCTATGTTGATGAATCACAAGTTGGATTTTGTAGAAGGCAAGCCTGAGGTAGAAAGCGAGAGATACCAGAGGTTAGTGGGAAAACTGATCTATCTATCTCATACTCGACCAGACATAGCATATGATGTGGGCGTTGTTAGTCAGTTTATGCATCGACCTCAGGAACATCATATGGAGGCGGTTATGAGGATCTTGAGGTATCTGAAGGGGACGTCAGATCACGGAATTATGTTCAGAAATAATGAACATCTTGACATTGAGGTGTATACTGATGCTGACTGGGCTGGAAACCTTATAGATCGTCGATCCATTTCTGGGTACTTTGCACTAGTAGGAGGAAATTTGGTAACGTGGCGAAGTAAGAAACAAAAAGTTGTAGCCCTCTCAAGTGGTGAAGCAGAATTTAGAGGAATTGCGAAAGGAGTAATGGAGATATTGTGGTTAAAGAAGTTGATGAAAGATATCGATTTTCCAGTTTTGAGTCCGTCTAAGCTGTGGTGTGATAACAAAACATCTATTCATATTTCTGAAAATCCAGTTCAGCATGATCGAACAAAACATATTGAGATTGATCGACATTTTATCAGAGAAAAGTTGGACGGAAAAATTATCGAGTTGTCCTTTGTGTGTTCAGAAGATCAACTAACAGATGTTTTGACTAAAGCAGTAGCGGGAAGGGCGTTTGATACAGTATTGACCAAGTTGGGCATTGTGGATCTCCATGCTCAACTTGATGGGGAGTGTTAGAAGGAAATAATGTAGAAGAGGAAGAAAATAAATTGTAATTATTGTAGATTGATTGTGATTGATTGTGTAGCGTGATTATAGGAGAAAATTCTGTAATTTACTATGCATAGCATAGTTTACATGTGTATAAGAGTGATGTACTATGAACGATGAATACACACAGAAAAATTTCCCAATTCTTGAGTTGTATATTTTTATCTTCTCTGATTAACAGTTTCCTATCCATATTCTACTGTCAATCTTTGAAACTTTCCATGTTCAAAAGCAAAAGTCCCTCTAAATCTGATTAGGGAGTATCCTACTACTAAAATTGAGGCTGTCTTAAGAATAGTAGAGCTAGAAAGATGAGAAAGGGTTTTCAGAAAGCCTTAAGTAGGGCCATGGATGTTAGCAATATAAACCAGAGTCAATGCTCTTGGAACTTTGAATGAAACCATAAGCCAGAGCTTTTAGGTAGAGAAAATTTTCAAAGTCAGATTTATCTTTACTTTTTTATCACAAGTGCAGGAAAAGATACCTCTGAACCATCCAAATAACCATCTTTTGGGTTTGGTCTTCCTGTAAACCATTTGATACTTCTGGATCATTTCCTACACTAATCTTGCTTTGCAAGGTCTGGTCTTTCATTCTGTTCTACTTAGAGTGTTGCATTCTAAATATGATGATATACATGAGCGTTCTATGCTATTGTTTATTCTCTATTTAGTTTTCTATTTCACTGTAGTACTTGGATGAAAATGGGGTGTTACGTGACATTAATCATGGCCAGGCAGATTACTAGATTTCGGGAATTATACTTATTTTGTTAAAGGGTTTTATATGTCATTTCCATTTTCTTCGGTAATCATGTTGCTTGAACTTGCCATTAGTTCTGTACTCCTTTTTCTTGAGTCATTGCAGCAACTAGTTTGGCTTTTCTGCGTCATATTGCAGGTTGAAGAGTTTAGAGCAGTATGGTATTTTTTTTCTGCCGTTGCACCCCTTCTTTATTCTTAACTTCAATGATTCCACGTATTTTCTGTTGTTTCGAGTGTTTAACTTATACTTTGTTTCTTGATAATTAAGTCTATTCATCAATCTTTTTTTCCTTTTGCATCAAGGATCGACGTTGAATCCGTACTTATTTGTTTTGGTTATAGATGAGCTCACTGGATACATTCAAGACAAAATTCTGTTGAACATGCTATTTGCTGATGACATTGTGTTAGTGGATGAGTCTAGTGAAGTAGTCAATACTAAGCTAGAATATTGGCAGAAGATACTAGAAAAAAAGGGTTTCAAATTGAGTCGAAACAAGGTAGAGCATATGAAATTCAATTTAGTAACAAAAGAATGACCTTGGAATCTTGTATTAAACTGAGATACCAAGTGATTCGCTTGAGTGAGGGTTTTAGGTATTTGGAATCTATTCTACAGAAAGATTATAGAATTGACAAGGATGTGAATTGTAGAGTACATGCGAGGTGGTTAAAATGGAGAAGTTCGTCAGCTCATCGTTGTGATTGGATAATACTTATAAAGTTTAAAGGAAAGTTTTACAAGACAACAGTAAGATCCGCACTGTTGTAAGGGTATGAATGTTGGGCCATCAATTATGAGCATGGACAAAGGATGCGAGTAATGGAAATGAGAATGTGAAAATGCATGTGTGGACATACAAGGAAGGATAAAATAAAAAATAAACATATAATGAGAAAAGTTGGGATGAGTCATATAGAGAGAAGATAAAAGAGTTAAGGTTACGATGGTATGAGCATGTGCGAAGGGGTCCTACAAATGCACTTGTTAGGCGGTGCGAGACTATGAATGAGGTACATGTTAAATATGGGAGAAGAGGACCAAAGAAGACATGGAGAGACAATAAGGAAGGATAGACTTATATGACAATTGATGAACATATCGTCATAAATATAGCATAGTAGAGACAGTTGATTCATGACACGATGTCATGTAAAGAGTATAAGATTTAAGTGACAATTTTAGGTATTTAGGTCGGACATAATTGAGATGATATGATATTTTTGAAAGAGACATTTTACAACAACAACAACGACACCAGTATATCCCAACGACACTAAAAGCTATCGCCACGGTCTGGGAAGGGTGAGAAGCAGACAAACAATACCTCCATCCCAAGGGGTAGAGAGCTTGCTTTCAGTGAGACCTCCGCCTCTATATGTACATGCATAGATGACACAATAATAGGAATATGTTGTGCTAGTGTACTAGTGCAGTGTATGTATGTTTATATTCCCATTTGTCTTTAATTGATATTTTTTTTAGTTGAGAATGGAGAAATGTTTGATCCTTGCTGCTTTGAGACAATGGATGGAACATTTTGAGGTATTTCATGCCGCGCTTGATTCAGACAACTCATACACATCGACACTAACTCGAAGTCTCTCCTTAGCTCTGGAAGAGTTCTATAAGAATCTTAGATCTGCTGGCGTGTCTGCAATTTCTGGTGCTGGAATGGATGAGTTCTTCAAAGCCATCGAAGCAAGTGCAGAAGAGTACATGCACACTTACAAGTAATAACTTACTGAATTATAACTACATCGTGCCTTTAAGACATTACGGATTTGGTTATTTATTCTCTCTACCCAACTTATGTTTTTCAGGCCTGATCTTGAGAAAAGACGAGCAGAGAAGCAGCAGTTGGAGTAACAACGTAGGCGTGAAAAAGTGGATAAACTGCGGAAAGACATGGAGAAATTAAAGGGAGAAACTTAGGTATTGAAAACTGGTTTGAAGGGCAGGGAAGCAGATACTAAGGCAATGATGGAGGACAAAGATGAAGAGGAGGGCGATGGGATTGAAGACGATGTAAGGCAATGATGGAGGACAAAGATAAAGAGGGGGGCGATGGGATTGAAGACGATGTCAGGTTTACCGATGATGATGATGGTATATATGAGGAGGAGGATGAAGATGAAGAATTCGCCAATTTCTCATTTTAACAATGAACTGCAGAAAAACACAGCTAAGATTGTAAATTTAACATTGACTATTTGTAAATTTAACACTGACTATTTGATCGACACAGTTTGTCGTAATTTTCATTATGGGTCATCAGAAAATAACTTTTGTGTGTTTCTAACACATAGATACGATTGCGTACATCCGAGCCTGTATACTCCGTCATAGGCAGGAGCTTATAAGGCAATGGGGTAATGTTGTGGTTGTAGTATTTGTAAATGGCATCATCTCTCTGGTAAATGCATTGAGAGCAAAAACGCCAGTCCTTATGAAGATAACAAGTTGGGATCAGAAGGGCAACCACTAAGTAACATAGATTTCTGTCAGCTTTGCCATTGTGCTCTGCGTGCCATGCACTGTTATTTGTAAGCTCTCTGCACTTTGACTAATACTCAATGATCCATAATAAAAATTGAGTCACGCCATGTCGATTAACTGATACTTCACAATATATAAAGCGTAGTCAATTTAGTAAGTCATTTTGCTTTATTTCATCATATTCTAAAGTAAAGTAAGAGTATGTCATTGACTTTATTGAAAATGAAAACATTGTAAAGTATTACAAATGTTATATATTCATTGTATCTTAAAATGGGACCAGACGAAATCATATTTGTCAAACCCACAAAAATTGTAGTGAATTTTTAACCCCTATTAGAAATCAAAACAAAAAGTATAACTATATAGTATTTCTAGCAATAAATTTTTAAATACATATTTATGGTCAAAGGAGTTTAGTATTGCTCGCAAGATGTTCGTCCTAAAAAGAAAATATTATTATTATTAAATAAATAAATTTCAAAACAGCTTCTATATTCAAAGGTAATCTTTAGTCAATTGAAACAGAAGAGAATTATTTCTTTCAACGCCAACCTCCTTTTCTTCTTACGCGCACACACATTATATAAAATAAAATGACAAAAGTCTAAATCTAATTGTGCTCTTATGTTTCTTTCTCTCTCTCTCACACACACACACACATATATATATATATGTATATGTGTATATATATAATTCTGTTCTTGTATATACACAAACACATGCATGTACATATATACATATACATATACATATACGTATACATGCATACATATATACATACATTGAGAACACATAATAACACAATTAAATTTCTATTAAGTCATTAAATATTTGTGTGTGTGCGCGTGTGTATATATGCGCACGTGAGACAAAAGTCTAATTATGCTCTTATGTGTCGCAAATTTGTCTTAAGTTTGATACTTTCTGCTAGTTTGTTTCCAAAAAGAAAAAAAATGACCTAGTTTGTTTCATATTTATGTTTTTCTTCTTGCGTTCGGACGATATTTCCTAGAAACACACTTAGAACTTTTAAAATCAAATACTTCTTAACCTTCTTAACTTAACACCATTATATAGATATGTGGGTAAAAGACTTGAGTGTTGTTTATATATGCATACATGTGTGCGTATGTAAGCGCGCGTATGTATGTATATATGTATGTATATATGTGTGTGTATATGTATATTATGAAACTAGTTTTCCAAAAAAAAGGGAATGAAATATTTTATTACACAACTATTAAACCAAGTGGCATGACTACGTGATATAACTTTTCCACTCATAAGTCTCAAGTGCTCGTCTTGGTGCACTATATAATAATAAATTAGGATCTACTTGCAAACGTACTCAAGCATGAAAAGGGTTCTAAATCAGGCTTACCGATTGATATAATCGCTGTGCCATAAAAGTTTATAAGAGAGGAAAAAAGATGATTACTTTGCTCAAATCCATCTGCACTGTTATAAACTCGAACAATAATATAAAGAAAACAACAACACCAAGAAGTAGATTGTATAATCTCTATATTCTTCAAAAGTATCTCAAACCTTACAAGAAGTAGTCCTATTTATAGGACATGAAAATTGTAACATATTCTAAAGATTAATACCCACTATCGCCATGATTCTTAGTGGGTGTTAATGGCCTTAGTGGGTGTTAATATTTGGACATCCACTAACCCCACTAACATACATAATAATACACAATACTCCCCCTTGGATGTCCAAATTTTATAGAATATGCCTCGTTAAAACCTTGTCAAGAAAAACCCATTGGGATAAAAACTTGGTTGAAGGAAAAAGAGTACACATTCATAAAATTGGTAAGTGTGATACACTGCCTCGTTAAAACCTTGCCAAGAAAAACCCTGTGGGATAAAAACTTGGACGAAGGAAAAAGAGTACAGTGTGTATAGTAATCACACTCCCCCTGATGCTGGCAAAAGGTCTTTCAGTTGACGCATTCCAATGTTGTAGACCATCTTTCTAAATGTAGTTGCTGGTAGTGCTTTCGTGAACAAATCAGCAAAATTCTTGTTTGATTGTATCTGCTGGATATTAATGTCGCCATTCTTCTCAAGATCATGAGTGTAGAAAAATTTTGGTGATACATGTTTCGTTCTTTCTCCTTTGATGTAGCCATTCTTAATTTGAGCAATACATGCAGCATTATCTTCAAACAATATCATCGAAGTGTTTCTTAGTGAAGATAATCCACATGATTCTTGAATATGTTGAATCATCGACCTTAACCATACACATTCACGACTCGCTTCATATAATGCTAAAATCTCAGAATGGTTAGAAGATGTGGCTGTTAATGTTTGCTTCACTGATCTCTATGATATAGCTGTACCTCCACAAGTAAAAACATATCCACTCTGTGATCTTTCCTTGTGAGGGTCAGATAGATAGCCCGCATCAGCATATCCCACCAATTGTGACTCAGAATTCTTTGAATAGAACAAACCCATATCTATTGCTCCACGAAGATAGCGTAAAATATGCTTGCCACCATTCCAATGTCTTCGTGTTGGTGTAGAGCTATATCTTGCCAATAAATTTACTGAGAATGATATATCTGGTCTCGAACAATTTGCAAGATACATTAAAGCACCAATAACACTAAGATAAGGTACTTCTGGACCTAATAATTCATCATTATCTTCTGGTAGTCGGAATGGATCTTTCTTTATATCTAATGATCGTACCACCATAGGACTACTCAATGGATGAGCTTTGTCCATATAAAATCTCTTCAAGATCTTCTCCGTGTACGTAGATTGATGAAGAAAGATTCCATTAGGCAAATGCTCAATCTGCAGGCCGAGACAAAATTTTGTTTTTCCAAGATCTTTCATCTCAAACTCTTTCATGAGATAATTAGCAGTTTTGGTAAGCTCTTCAGGAGTTCCAACAAGATTCAAGTCATCAACGTAAACAGCAATTATAGAGAACCCATTTTCAGATCTCTTGATAAATACACATGGACAAATTGGATTGTTTACATATCCTTCTCTAATGAGATACTCACTGAGGTGATTATACCACATCCTGCCAGATTGTTTTAGTCCATACAAGGATCTCTGTAATTTGATTGAGTATAATCTATGAGTCTTTTGATCACATGTTTTAGAAAATTTTAATCCTTCAGGGATCTTCATATAAATATCATTATCTAAAAATCCATACAAGTATGCGGTAACCACATCCATTAACCGCATATCAAGGTTTTTAGCAACTGACAGGCTGATTAGATATCTTAATGTTATAACATCAATTACTGGGGAATATGTTTCATCATAATCAAGCCCAGGTCTTTGTGAAAAACCTTGCGCAACAAGACGTGCCTTGTATCGCACAATCTCATTTTTCTCATTGCGTTTTCGTACAAAAACCCATTTATATCCAATAGGTTTTATCCCTTCAGGGGTTTAGACTACAGGTCCAAATACTTTGCGACTTTCTAATGACTTCAGTTCTGCTTGGATTGCATCTTTCCACTTTGGCCAATCATTTCTGTGTCGACATTGTTCAATGGATCTCGGTTCATGATCCTCATTTACAATTTCACATGCAATCGCATAAGCAAAAACATGATTAATAATAACCTTTTGTCTATCCCAATTTTCTCCTGAACTTACATAATTCAAAGAGATTTCTTCAAAATTTTGTTCACTTGCTTCTTCAGGAGCAACTTGTTTATCAATTTTAGACTGATCAGTTTCAATTTCTATAGCGCTTTCAGGTTGTGAACTTCTTTGCTCTTCTGGAGTTTTCTCTTCTGGAGCATTAACCTGTACCCTTTTTTCCGAGGGTTTTTATCTTTTGCACCAACTGGGCGTCCACGTTTTAGACTTACTTTTGGTATACCATCATTTTGCCTTTCAGAGGCATCAAGTCGAATAGGCGTATTCATCACCGGGAAGTGGGATTTGGTTACCCTTTTACTATCAGTAAATGCATTAGGCAACTGATTTGCAATATTCTGTAAATGAATTATCTTTCTTACTTCTTGCTCGCATTGGTTTGTTCGTGGGCCAAGATGAGAAAGTGAAGGAACGTTCCATGTAATTTCACGTCGTTCTTCAAGAAACGGTATCTTCTCTCTCCCTAACGGCGGGAAAACTTTCTCATCAAAATGACAATCGGCATATCGTGCCTTAAATAAATCACCCGTCAGAGGCTCAATATATCTCACAATAGAAGGAGAATCAAAACCCACATATATTCCTAAACGTCTTTGAGGACCCAGTTTTGTCCGTTGTGGTGGAGCAATCGGAACATAAATTGCACAACCAAAAATCTTTAAGTGTGAAATATCAGGCTGCTGGCCAGATACCATTTGCAATGGCGAATATGGCTGAAATGAACTGGGTCTAAGCCGTATTAATGCAGATGCATGCAGAATTGCATGTCCCCAAGTTGTCATGGGTAAATTAGATCTTAAGAGCATAGGTCTAGCAATCAGTTGTAAACGTTTTATAAATGACTCTGCCAGGCCATTTTGAGCATGCACATGTGCCACTGAATGCTCAACGTCAATCCCAATCGACATGCAATAATCATTAAAAACTTGAGAAGTAAATTCACCAGCATTATCAAGACGAATAGATTTAATTGGATAATCCGGAAATTGTGCTCTTAAGCGTATAATCTGAGCAAGAAGCTTGGCAAATGCTATTGTTCTTGTCGAAAGCAAACTCACATGAGACCATCGTGAAGAGGCATCCAATAAGACCATAAAATATCGAAATGGTCCACAAGGGGGATCAATGGGTCCACAAATATCTCCTTGTATTCTTTGTAAAAATATAGAAGATTCAACATGAACCTTCATTAGTGATGGCTTCTTGATTAATTTTCCTCGTGAACAAGCAACACACACACAAACACGAGGTAAAAGAATCTTCTGGTTCTTTAAAGGATGTCCATGTGAGTTTTGTACAATTCTACGCAACATTACCGATCCCGGATGGCCAAGTCGATCATGCCATAACATGAATAATGTTGGATTATTGAACTTCCGGTTCATCACAATATTAGATTCTACTGGATGTATAGTCGCATAATACAATCCAGATGAGAAAATTGGAAATTGTTCTTTTACAAGCTTCTGGCCTGATTCTTCGTATGTAATACATAAAAATTCCATATTCCTTTATTCATGGTTTCAATATGAAAACAATTAAGACGTATGTCTTTGAAACTCAACAAGTTTCGTTTCGACTTGGTAGAAAATAATGCCATATTTATCAATATGTGTGTACCACCCGGTAGTATAATAGTTGCTCTTCCAGAGCCCTCAATCAATGATGTTGTACCCGAAATTGTACTAACATTTGCTTTTGTCAATTGCAATGTCGAAAAGTATTTTCGATCACGAAGAATTGTGTGTGTCGTTCCACTGTCAACCAGACAGATGTCCCCACCATTCATCTTGAATATATGTCTAGCATATACAATTTTCATAATTAATTTAATTCCAAAGAATCAACACATAACTAGAAGTTATAATGTAAACGACAACGAAATTTTATTTATGCAAACAAATAAGTTTAAATTGAAACAAAGTTACATGCTAAGATATCATAAACTAAATGACTACTTATCCAAAGGAAACATGACTAATTATGAAAAATAACTAGACATCCTACATAATTATGCTTGACCATTGTTATTTGTAACATCATCCACAAACTGAATTCCATTGCCATCCATACTAGGGCCCATAAGGTAATCTTCAAGATCTAAATCATCAAAATGATTGGGGATTGTGTCATCATTATCTGCTACATTTCCAAAGTTCGCAAAATTACTTTGCTTTTCATTGCCTTTATCCTTCTGGGATGCCTGATAAAGATCCACCAAATGTTTTGGTGTACGGCAAGTGCGAGACCAATGTCTTTGAGATCCGCATCGATAACATGTCTCATCATGATGCTTAGCCTTTGCACCATCTTTTACAGCTTCTGCCTTTTCATGCGGCTTTTCATTATTTTCCCACTTCTGGTGGTATGAAGCAAAGCTTCTACCACGGCCACGACCTCTACCGCGGCCACGGCCACGAGCACGACCACGACCTCTACCACGACCATTAAAAGTTGCATTCGCTTCAAGGAATGGTTTTGACCCGGTCGGGTGAGAAGTGTGGTTTTTCATCAAAAGTTCATTATTTTGTTCAGCAACTAAGAGACATGAAATGAGCTGGGAATATTTTTCAAAATTTCGTTCCCTGTATTGCTGCTGCAGGAGCATATTCGATGCATGAAAAGTAGTGAATTTTTTTCTAACATGTCAGAATCAGTAACTTTATCTCCACACAACCTCAATTGGGAGATAATAGAAAACATAGCAGAATTATATTCATTGACTGTTTTATAATCTTGCAACCTTAGGTGCAACCAGTCATATCGAGCCTTTAGGAGGATAACACTTTTATAATGATCATATCGTTCCTCCAGATTTTTCCACAACTCCCGGGGCTCTTTCACCCCAAGGTATTCAGATTTCAGCCCATCGTGGAGATGATGGCGGATGAATATCATGGCTTTAGCCTTATCTTGCTCAGTAGCCACAACATCATCGTTAATTGTATGCCCGAGGTTCATAGCCATCAAGTGGATTTCAGCATCAAGAACCCATGCCATATAATTTCTGCCGGAAATATCAAGGGCAGCAAATTCCAGTTTGGTGATGTTCGCCATTGGTCTGATTTATACATAAAGAAAATATATTAGAAGATGAAATAGGCACTAAACTCAAAACTACAGAATTGATTTATATGCTTCGGGCATAGTATGCTTCAGGCATAATTATTCTCCTTGCATATACATAATATGAAATAGTCACTGAACGAATCACAAAGAAAAGAGAAGAGTAGCAACCCTTTAGCTGACTGTTTTAAATCACAAAAACAAAGATTCTGACTCCCTTGAAACTTCCTGCTAAGGACCTTCCCTAACGTTGAGTAATGTATTACCTGGCACCACTTAAGCATTCTGGAACAACAATGTGAAGACAAAAAGGATGATTTCTGTTCATTTGCAGCTTCTAGGGAATTTTGGTGAATCAAACTCTAAAACCAGTTGTTATGTTGTTGATGGTCAATGTACCATTCCCTCAGCGAAATATATAAGTTGCTAATGTCTACAACAAAGCACATAAAAATTGTACCTTAAACATCAAAAGGAAATAGATAGCACCATAAAAGAACACTCCTCTTTTCTTGTACTGAACTATTGACTGAGTTCATCATATTGATACATTTATATATCTCTGTATGCCAACGGAAGCCCAGAACACAAAACAAAAACCAAAACCAAAAACAATTCTTACCACGATGGATCTTCTATAGCAGGTAAAGCGTCGTGCTGATAACGTGTTATAAACTCGAACAATAATATAAAGAAAACAACAACACCAAGAAGTAGATTGTATAATCTCTATATTCTTCAAAAGTATCTCAAATCTTACAAGAAGTTGTCCTATTTATAGGATATGAAAATTGTAACCTATTCTTAAGATTAATACCCACTATCACCATGATCCTTAATGGGTGTTAATGGCCTTAGTGGGTGTTAATATTTGGACATCCACTAACCCCACTAACATACATAATAATACACAATATGCACAACTTAATAAAGCATCACCAAAATATCCAAGCAAAAGGTTTGTTTGATCAAAAGAGGGGGAGGGGGTACACCACGGTTGTGTCAAAACTATGGTATGCACCTCGGTTTTCAGAACAGAATTGTGATGTGTTCACAGTCAAAGACAGAATCGTGGTATGATATTACTATGGTTTTGATAAAATTATGCATAATACATTTAGAATTATTTTTAAAACTACGACAATTGTGAGTTTTTTAATTAAAATTGTAATATTTTTGACTCTATACTATTTAAGTTCAGTCTGAGAAATTTTCTTGCTTTGAATAAAACTATATTGAATGAGACAATTTTATCTTAGCATCAGCTATCATTACAACTAGTGGTGTTGGTCTATCAGATACACGATTATTGTCATTAGTTAGACGATAAGATATATATATTTGTTCATGTTGGTGATGTTTTCTTGGACTTTAACTTCACGCATGACAACAACATGGAATATCAACTATAAGGATTCTCTAAGACAATCTATCATATTATTTAGATTTCATAATGATACTACAATAACAACTATACCCAACATATTCCAACAACAGCAAAAGCTATCGCTAGGGTCTGGTGAAGATAAGAGGCATGCAAACAATACCTCCATCCCAAGGGATAGAGAGCTTGCTTCCAGTGAGACCCCCGACTCTATATATACCTACATAGTTGACATAATCAATCAATCAATCAATCAATCATGTCCAGTATATCCCAACGGCATCAAAATCTGTCGTTAGGGTCTGGGGAGGGTGAGCGGCAGGCAAATAATACATCTGGTCCAATGGATAGAGAGTTTGCTTCTAGTGAGACCATCGACTCTATATGTACCTGTATAAATGAAACAATAATAGGGGTATGATGTGCTAGTGTGTCATTGAAGGCATTCACTAAATACAAATAGGAAGTTTTCGATATTAAAATAAGATAAGGTTTAAAAAACTGAAAATTATATTCCTAAATAATAAGATAAGCTTTAAAACTAAAAGAATCAGATGAATCTTCATGTCATTATTTGAATAATATTAGTTGTCCTCTTGCTTTATTTTGGAATTATTGTTCTTGTGAAGTTTTTGTTTGTGCAAATTTTGCTACGATTTCCACACGTGAAGTACGCTACCGTTTTCTTGTTCTTTTAAATACTTGTGACATAAAACGTATCATTAGCATATTCATCAGTCCATGGTTCGTTAATAGCCAGACAAAATATTTAATAAGAAAATAAACAAACGAAAAGAGTCTTCAATAATTTCAATTACTTGAAATCAACAGGGATGAACATAAAAAAATAATCACATATTTTAATGAAATAAATTGATTTGTTTGTGTAGTCAACTATTTCAATTTGATTAATTGATTTGACCCAAACGACAATAGGTGCCGAACATTCAAAGATTCCTTGAGAATCACCTTAGCAACAACATCGAATAGCCAAAAATGTTACTTAAGTGTGGTAACAAAATTATGATTAAGAGTGAATATAAACTGATACTTATCTAGTTCAAGAATTTCTGTTTAGTCATATATGCAGTTACGGTCGGGATCTTACTGGAAACAAACTTTCTATTTCTTGATATGCAGTTACATATAAAGTCGGGAGTCTTACTGGAAGCAAACTCTCTATCTCTTGGGATGTAGGTATTGTTTATCTGCCTCTCACCCTCCCCAGACCCTAACGATAGCTTTTGATGTCGTTGGGACATACTTGGTATGGTTGTTGTAATTTTAATTTAGTACGTTCTTATACATTTCTATAATACATGTGTACATATACCTGCCGTCATGCAATGAAAAATAAATTAATGTAATAAGGGCGTTTCTGGTGTATTAGCCTTCTGTATTTGCATATGGTTTAGGAGGGGCCGGATCGCTTTGCGATTTGATGTACGCGGTCTTACTCTACTCTTTGTTCAAAAACCTATTTCTGCGGCTCGTACCCGTGACATATAATAAACCTTTCATAAACTACTATACGAAGTGAGAGAAATCCTCATATATTTAAATCCAATAACTCTTAATCATAAGTCTCAATTCTACTACTTAAACTAGGCTACATTCAAAGTCCCTTTCTATGATTTATAACAACTAGTCTTTTTGCTACTTGTCTCGATTGCTTTGATTAACATATAATCCAAACCTTAATAGCATATCCTTTGCATAATTAGTTCCATATTCCATTGTACTAAAGACTAATATTGAAAGTGTGACCAAAGAAGCCAACTACTAAATACTTTCTCCGTCTCAAAAGAATTACCACAATTGACTTTTTAAAATATTGTAAATTAAACTATGTTGAAGAGTCAATTTGATATTATTTTTTCACCACAAAAAGAATTTCATTTACCGACGAAAAATTCACTGACGCACCGCGGTTCGTCGGTACTTTGCGACGCATTTGTGATACACTCATTTTCGTCGTTAATTGCGACGAAAATACGATGAAAAGCATTCTCGCTAACAAAAAAATAGTCAGGTTAATATGTTCATCGGTGTTTTGTCGGTGGTTCGTCGCTATTCTGTGTGTTTTATTCGTCGCTATGTAGTTTGTAGCGTTACGTCGCTATATCGTCGCTATTTTGTCGCTAAAATTCCAGAACACGGATAAAATAAATTCGTCGGTGAGTAGGTTCTTGGCGTTGTGTATCGTCGGTTTTTTTGTCGATGAAACCCGCGTGTCGCAAATGTTTTGTTTTACTTTTCGTTCGTATTCCGATTTGTCGTTGTGTCGTCGCAGATTCGTCGAGGATTAAACACGTGTATTAATTAAGGAAAAAAAGCGGTTTTTGGAAAAAAAATTTATTAATTTAATAATAAAAATTTACACTATGAAACGACAAATTAAAAAAGAAATCTATAAGAGAGGCGCAGAGGGGCCGTTCACTCTTCGTCATCGGAAGAAAGAGTGGCCGCCACATTATCTGCGAACTCTCTGAGGAGGCGCTTCAGCTTGTAATATCTGAATTTCAACTTCCGCAGCCTTCTAGTCATGCTGTACAGTTGCCTCGACTGCTGCTGCATGTTTGCTATCAGCATACGGTAGTCGATATCCTGTTCCGGCATTTGTTCTTGAGCATCCTCTCGCGGTAGTGGGCCATACACAGATACGGAACCCTCCCGCTCAGCCGATGGTGGTTGGGGAGGAGGCCCTTGTGGCGGGGCACTGTTTGCCCCTCCACCACGCCTTGGGGTTCTTCTAAAACGACGCGGCATATTTTGATGTTTTATAACTTTGTATGTGTGTATATATATGTGCGGATGTTTGGGGTATAAATAGGTAAATTTAGCGACGAAATAGCGACAAACTTGCGACGAATTTTTTGACCGTTAACCAAGATGGGAATATGTGCGGGTGTGACGCTTCGTGCGAATTAGCGACGAATTAGCGACGTAATGTGTACGGGCGTGACGGTTCGTTGGAATTAGCGATGCATTTAGCGACGCTTTAGCGACGTAAACACGTTCTAACCGTTGAGAACTGAACTGACACTGCGGAATAGCGACGCATTGGCGACGCACTAGGGACGAAACGCGTCGAATGGTGTGAAGACGTCGTGCGTCGCTAGTTCGTCGGTAATCCGTTGCTAAATTCGTTGATAATATCAGCTCAGCTGATGAAGATAATATCGTAATATCGTACATTGTAACCGTTGGGAACTGAACGGAATAGCGACGCATTAGCGACGCCGTAGCGACGAAACGCGTCGAATGGTTTGAAGAGACGTCGTGCGTCGTTAGTTCGTCGGTAAAGCGTCGCTAAATTCAGCACTGCGATAATAAATTCGCGGATAATAGGTTCTCTTCGTTGTATTAAGTTTCGTCGATATGGTTAGTAGGTTCTCGTCGTTGTATTAAGTTTCGTCGGTATATAGTTGATGTTTAGTCGGTGAATTAGTCGTCTCAAATTTTTCTGAGCCACATTTCGTTTGTATTTTAGCGTCGTCAAGATTCGTAAGAGATTAAACACGTGTTTAAATTAAGAAAACGAAAGCGATGATTAGAAAAATAAAACTTCATTAATATAGAATTATAAATTACAAAATATACTAGGACAATAATGAAAAAACAATCTAAATGAATAGCGGAGAGGAGCCATTCACTGTTCGTCATCCGAACAGAGAGTAGCAGCACTCTCCGCGCACGCCTTCAGGAGGCGTCTCAGCTGTGCAGCTTTGGATTTAATCCGCATCTGCCTTGTGTCCAGGTATTGGAGACGCTCATCCTGGTACATAATATGCTCCCTCAGGTCATCCACTGTTTTCCACAGTTCTTGTATTTCTTTATGGAGATCGCCAATTTGGCGATCCCGACGTGGCCCAAAAAGACTGGGTTCAGAGGACTCAGCCTGTGGGGGTGATTCTTGTGGTGGAGGAACCGCTGAAGAAGAGGGTTGTTGAATAGGCCGTCATGCCGCTGAATGGCCACTACCACGTCGCGCTTGCGCTTTAGTACGAACCATATTTGGGACTTTTTTTATGATTATAAAGGAGGTTGTTTTCTATGTAGTTGGGGGTCACGGTCCATCCTGTTTATATAGGGAATTCAGCGACGACATAGCGACGAAATAGCGACGTAAATGCATCGTAAGTGTAACAGTCGGGCACTGTGCGGACACCGCCGAATAGCGACGCCTTAGCGACGCCCGCAGCGACGAAACACATCGTATGGTGTGAAGATACGTCGTGCGTCGCTGAGCGTCGCTAAGTCGTCGGTATTTGTGTTTCTTGGTCGTCGCTAGGCGTCGCTAAGTCTTCGGTGTTTGTGTTTGTTTGTTTCCGGGATTTGCATTTCTTGGTCGTCGCTGAGGCGTCGCTAAGTTGTCGGTATTTGTGTTTGTTTGTTTCCGGGATTCGTGTTTCTTGGTCGTCGCTTAGCGTCGCTATATCGTCGCTAATACGTCGGTAATATTGCAGGCTGAGAACCATAAAACGCAGCTTTCTTCTTCCACTCTTCTCCCATTCTTCTCCCATTTCAAACACATAAATCATCACTTTTCAACGAAAATATAGAAGGAAGAAATCTTATTGTGTGGAATTTTGATGTTTTCCACCACCGAGAAAAGATAGTTGTTGTTATTTTGAAGGTATAGTGAGAAAATGGATCCGAGAAGGAGCGATAGAAAGTGGATGTACGAGAGAGTAAACAACGGGGAGTGGAGTTTTAGATTTGTTGAAGGTCTCGAAGAATTTATGGATTTTGCGACGAGTAATGAAAGTGGAACGCAGATTAGATGTCCGTGTAAGAAATGCAAGAACCGTAAATATATGCATCCGGCTGACGTGAGGGTTCACTTATTGAAACAAGGTTTCGTGCACAATTACCATACATGGTACTGCCACGGCGAATATGAGGGAGCGTCTACATCTGCAACTGTACACGTCGAAGGGGGACCCGGTCAGGTTGATGCCGAAGAAATAGGCGAGGGATCTCACAACCCATACATGCAGATGGTGCAAGACGCAGCCGCCGGCGCATTTACGGGAGAGCATTACTTACAAATGCAGGATCCGGATGAACAGCCGCGTGTATTCGTGGAGGAAGATCCGAACCCTCAGGCGAGACAGTTTTTTTAGATGCTGAACGCCGCCGACGGGTTCAACCCGTTCAGACAGTCGGGAGAGCAGTATTCGTCGTGGCCTGTAATCGTGACGCCGTACAATCTACCACCTTGGATGTGCATGAAGAAGCCGTACATGTTCTTGACTGTGATCGCACCGGGGCCTAGGAATCCGAAACAGAAGATCGACCTATACCTGCAGCCATTAATATATGAGCTGAAGTGGTTGTGGGAGTTTGGCGTGGAGACGTTCGATGTATCGACCAAACAAAACTTCCAGCTACGCGCTGCGCTGATGTGGACCATCAGCGACTTCCCGGCTTATTCTATGTTGTCGGGGTGGAGCACAGCGGGGAAATACTCTTGCCCTTGCTGCATGAAGCAAGCGAAGACGATGTTCTTGAAACATGGACGTAAGATTTGCTGGTTCGACAGCCATAGGAAGTTCCTGCCCAGACGTCATTTGTACAGAAAGAACGTGACGTCGTTCATGCCTGGCATCGTCGAGAAGGACATGAAGCCCGAGCTTCTCACAGGTGCGGAGGCGTTGGAGGAGATAGACAGTTGTGGATTCGTGGGGGTCGCTGATGATCCGGACGGCAGCCACAACGCAGACCTGGCCCGTTACTGTATCGGGTGGAAGAAGAGAAGCATATTCTGGGAGCTTCCGTATTGGAACAGCAATATGATCCGACACAACCTGGATGTCATGCACATTGAGAAGAACGTGTTTGACAACATTTTCAATACGGTGCTGAATGTGCCTGGAAAAACGAAAGACAATTTGAAGGCACGACTTGATATGCGCGACCTCAATATGGGACCAGAGCTGCATCCCGTTGGCACATCCTACATGCCGAAGTCCTCTTACACGCTGAATGTGGAGCAGGTCAGTGAGTTGTTAGCGTGGCTGAGGACGGCTAGATTTCCTGACGGCCATGTTTCGAACCTGTCTAAGAACATCGACGTGAATAAACGCGGTTTGCACGGGATGAAGAGCCACGACTGTCACGTGTTCATGCAACGGTTGATGCCCATTGCATTCCGCGAGCTGCTTCCAACCAATGTATGGGAAGCACTTACCGAGATGAGTCTGTTCTTCAGATGTCTTACATCCACGAGACTCAAGGCGGATGATAAGTCAAGGCTGGAGGGCGAAATCCCATTGATCATTTGCAAGCTGGAAACTGTATTCCCTCCGGCCTTCTTTGATTCAATGGAACACCTTCCAGTTCATCTACCATACGAGGCACGCGTTGGTGGTCCTGTTCAGTACAGGCGGATGTATCCATTCGAGAGGTACTCTTATTTATTACGTGACGTTCTTATGTGTCTAAGCGCAAGCATTTGAACAGATATTCCCTATATGAACAGATATCTCAGGCATTTGAAGCTGAACATCAAGAACAAGGCGAAAGTCGAGGCCTCGATGTGCAATGCCTACCTGACGGAGGAAGCCTCGACCTTCGTGTCTCATTACTTCGATCCAAATGTCCCGTCGAGGTGCAGAGATGTTCCCCGGAACGACGACGGCATTTCCAGATCCGGTGTCCTCCCGATATTCACACATCCGATCAGATTTCACGGACAGGGAAAGGAAATGATATTGGGGGACAGCGAGCTAAAGATTGCTCATTCTTATGTTCTGCGCAACTGCCGTCAAGTCGACCGTTTCCAGAGGTATAAACGATATCCAATTTTAATTTGTAAATATCTTGCGCTACTATATCCATTATATTACAAAGATATACAGGGTACTCATTCGTAATTTGCTTCAGCTTGTTCGTTGATTTATTGCAACACCGTTCACCGGGTATATCGAGCGATGCAATAAACAACGAGTTAGATGCCAAGTTTGCTGATTGGTTTAGGTGGCATGTAAGTTTAAATATTTGCCGGTTACGTGTACGTCATGTGATACGCATTTATTGCCCCGCTGATGTATACTTACTTGTCGTTTTACAGGCGAGCAAAGGTCATCTAGCTGACGATGAGTACGGTTACATTCTGACACCAGTAGCCGAGGGTCCATTGAACAGAGTCACGCGCCACGATATGTGTTTTGTCAACGGTTATAGATTCCACACAGTCTCCCATGCCAGCCGAAAATCGTCGGAGAACAGCGGAGTGTGTGTCAAGCGGTATGACCATAACCCGGACGAGGATGACTTCTACGGCTACCTTATTGACATCATTGAGCTCGAATATCCTGCATTGCCAATAAAGCGGGTGGTGCTATTCAAATACGAATGGTACGATCCAACTCGGGAAGGTTATCGCGCTGGCACAAAGGTTCATGACCGATATAAGTTGGTAGACTTACACCAAGGGCGACGGTACAGAAAGTACGATCCATTCGTTTTGGCTAGTCAAGCGTCCCAGGTGTACTATCTATCGTACCCAACAACGAAGATGAATGCGAGCTCAAAAGACTGGCGAGCCGTGTGCAAAGTGAAATCAAGCAAGTTTGATGTCAGTATACAGCCAGGTTCAGATGGCACGGATGCCGCATTTCAAGAAGAAAACCCGCCCGTTCTGGATACGACACATGTTGAACTGCACAACCTCCCTCTAAATGACCCCAACGGCGGTTTCATCGAAATTCATCTCAACATACAACCGCCTGACAATATTGAAGATGTAGGCAAAGACGAATACGAGGATGAAGAGGACGACGAGCATGTAGATGAAGATGAAAATGAAGATGAAAATGAGGATGAAAATGAAGATGCGTATGAGGATGTGGATGACAATGAAGATTGAGGTTAGTCACAATTTTTTATGTACCTCATTAGGCGAAAGTGTGTATGTGTTGATGTACTTATACACATGTATATACATAATGTGTATCTGTAAGTACTTTATATTTTGTATTATTTTTTTAATACTGATGGCACTGACAAGTTACCGACGAAACCTGTCGTCGCAAATTTGAAATAACGACGACACATGAAATAGCGACGCCACAGTAATAGCGACGGACTTTCGTCGCTAGTGCGTCGCAAAATTTTCGACTAAAAGCTGAAAACCCTTCTCTTCTTCCCCATTTCTGCGTTTCCCTCCTTTCCCCCTTCCCCAAATTTTCAACGAACTCCCGTCGCCTCCTCCCCCCATCTTCTCCGGCGAATACAGCAGAGGCCATTTAGGAGGTATTTTATTTGTTTTTATTATTTTATTTGTTTTTATAAGATCTATTCTGTTTTTCATCAAGAAATTGTGGATTGTGCCGCTTGTTTTGTTGTTGTTATACACTTGAGAGCAGTTTGGGAGGAGAGATTGTGCTGGGGTGGAGGGATTCGGGCTGGGTGGGGCGGTGTGGGGCTGGATGTTGGAGGGGATGGCGGAGGGGATGGCGGAGGGGCAGTGGTGTAGCCTGGGTGTTGGAGGGGATGGGTGGCTGTGGGGCTGGGTGGCTGTGCGTGGGGTCTGGGTGGGGCGGGGTGGCTGTGCGTGGGGCTGGGTGGCTGTGGGTGGGGTCCGGGTGGGGCGGGTTCGGCTGGATGGTGCAGGTTGGGGCGGGGGTGGGGCGGTTTATATATGTATATACGGTTTTTGATATATACATATATACGGTTTTATACATGTATATATATATATATATATTTCACTGTTCTTAGGTATATATACATAAATAAATATATATATATATATATATATATATATATATATATACGGTTTTACATTTATATATATATCTCACTGTTTTTTTATAAATATATATATATATATATATATATATATATATATATACGGCAGTTATATATATATTTATATACAAAATATATATTTCGGTGTATATATGTATTATATATATATATATATATATTCGGTGTATATATATATATGTATTATTTTTTGCCCTTAGGCCTTTTATGAAAAAACAACCTTATTATGCAGTACACATGTATATATGTATAATATATATGTTAAGATATGAAAATGAATAAGTTTTGGATATTACATACTATTTGGCCTTGCATGTACCGAAAAAGGGCTGTTGGTGACTAGGGTGCGTATGCACCAAAATTGTTGTTAAGGTTGAATTAGTAGAAATGTGGTGTGCTTGGCCAATGAATGATGTATGTACAAACTGTTTTGTAAGAGGTTTGCATATGATTTTCGGTATGATACTAGTTCAAGGTGTTTACTAAGCTCGAGAGTTGGACATACATTTGTCTTTGGAGAGGCCATTAAGGCCGGGAAACCTCCGATAAACGAATATGTCATGCCGAAATTTTCAAAATTATTAATATCTTGCATTAAATGTATGTAAACACTTGTCATTTTTTGGACATCTTATTTGTCTGGCCAACCAACCCTAAACTCGTTGAATGTGCCCTTTAAATTTTTCACCCTTGCAGATCTGATGGCTAGTGAGGGTTTACCGACTCGATCCACCTACCCACCATCTACACATGACATCTCAGGAGAGTTTAATATTTTCCTCTCTCAGCATGAGCAGCTTGGGTCGGTTTCGACCGCAGCTCTTGCTTCGAACGCAGACCTTTTAGGGTCTGCCGAGAGGTCCGCACCCCCCGATCTACGCCGCCACCCACACCCACCGGTTCAGCACCTCATCCGGTGTCTGATGCGGCATCGGACGAGGGTGTCATACAAGGGCGTCGTGCCCTCCCTTGGTCACATGATACCCATACGTAAGTAATGATTTATTTTTTTAACACGTTTTCAAATATATTTCACGCGTTATTTTTTCCTAACAACTTCACCTCTTTCAGGTTTGCACCGGACTCGGGCCAGATTTCCGGTTGCATCACTCGGTCCTTCCACCTGAGGCAGGACCCAGCTGGATATGCCTGGTCCCGTGTCACCATGCAGACACGTAGGTTCTACTGGGATGAGTTTCAGGTATTCAAATTTGGTGAATTTCACTTTTTGATACGTAATCGATCATTACTTTTCTAACCATGTTTTTACTTTTCCTCCGTATAATAATTGCAGAAGGCGTACAGCTGGCCAGCTGACATCGCCCACGACGTGGAGCAGGCCTGGCGGCATAGGGCCGCCAAACGCTACAGGGACTTCATCAACTCGCACAAGACCAAGTGGGAGCGTGACCCCAATTATGCTAGGCCTGCCTACGTATCCGAGGCCACCTGGGCGGGGTGGATAGAAGGTTGGATGGACCCTGCTACCCAAGCCCGCAGCGCCCGGAACGCGGCGAACCGGCGCAGCGGCAATGTACAGGGCCCAGCACCTGCCACACACTCAGGTGGGTCGGTTTCCTACGCCACCACGATGCGTTCTATGGTAAGTATTTTAATATTGGATTATTTAGATTCATTGATTTCATTGGATTATTTAGATTCATTGGCTTAAGTGGATTATTTACATTCATTGACTTAAGTGGATTATTTATATTCATTGATTTCTTATGTTGCGCTGTTGTTTTTATGGTATTCGTATATGGTTAATTTAAGTAGTATATGTGTTCATTTGCCTTTTTTTTATTTTTGCTTTGACTTGGGAGAGGCCTTTAAGGTCGGGATACCTCCAATAAACGAATAGGTCATGCCGAAATTTTTAAAATTATGGATTTCACTAACATATTTTATTTCATTCTTTCAGCAGGAGGAGACGGGGGAGTGGCCAGCCTCCTACGATCTCTTCTACAAGACGCATCGGAAGAAAGCCTCCGACGGGACGGAGGACTGGATCACGGCGAAGGCCCGCGACATCAGTGTAAGTAGACTACGATATCATTTGTTTTTTCCTTAGTTTGTTTTATTGCTAAACCCTAAACTCTAACAATTCTTATTCTCATTTCAGGACGAGTACAACATATTACTCGCACTTAGGGGATAAGAGGCCGACAAGAACCGCGCTTATTGGGATGCGGTTCGGACCGTCGGCCCTCAGAATAAGAAGAAGAGGGAGGTGTACGGGGTTGGATCAGCAGCGCCGTGATTCTTTCACGAAGTTCTGCATCCAGGTGCTTCCTCTGAGGCTAGCACCTCCACGCCTTCTACGGCCCCAGAGAGTCTTTCGCGCCTGGAATCAGAGCATGCGGCGCTGCAGCATGAGGTGGAGACCATCAGGGCGCAGCATGAGGAGAGTGTACAAGCACTGCGGTCGCAGCTGACTCAGACCCAGCAGGAGCTGCAGCAGGCGCTTCAGCAGGCGGTTGAGTATGCGCAGCAGCAGACGATGCAGGTGCAGCAGCAGATGAACCAGCAAATCTCGCAGCTATCGCATCTCATCATCTCTATCATTTCCAGCTCCTCGCATCCTCAGCCTCCCCCTGATGGTCACTCTTCTCCGCATGATCCCCCTCCATCTTCCTCTGCATAGTATTTCATTTTTTGATTTTTCGTACAGTCTATTTCATTTATTGTATTGACATATTCTTTGTACTTTTATATTTTATATGACATTTATACGGATTCTTTTTCGTTTGTGTTGTTTAATTATACGAACTTCAATACGCAAGTACTGTATTTCTGTATAACATTCGTACAAATGATTTAATATACAAAATAAAATATATTATAAAAATTAAATAATAATAAAAACTATTTAATTAATAATATATTGTATTATTTATAAATTAAAAATATTTAATATTTAATATTAAATTAATATTAAATATTAAATTAAAAAATAGCGACGAACCTGCGACGAAACCGAAATGTCGCAGACCAGAAATAAAAAAATCAAAAATTTAAAAATAGCGACGAAAAAATATACCGACGAAACTTTGCGACGAAATAATATGTCACAGAAAGGAAATAAAAAAAATAAAAAATTATAAAATAGCGACGAAAAAATACACCGACGAAAAAACGACGGCAATAACAGGTCGCAGACCTGACAGATTTTCGTCGCAACTGTGCGACGAAACACCGACGAAATTTTTCCGTCCCAATATAGCGACGCTTCACCGACGAAATTCACTTTGCGACAAGCCGTATCGCGACCTACTGTTTTCGTCGCTATTTCGTCGCTATATGTCTATAGCGACGAAATGGCGACGATTTTTGTCTGTCGCTATATGTCTTTTTTTTTGTGGTGTTTGGACATAAAAAGTGTAGTATTTACCAGTGAAAATAACATGACGACTATTCATATTTTTGTTTGACTGCTTCTCACCCTTTTAGACTCTAGCGATAGCTCTTGTTATTGTTGGGATATACGATTGTTATTGTAATTTCAGTTTAGAACGTTCTTATAGTGTACATATACCTGTAGTCATGTAATGAAAAATAAATCAATGTAATACATAGAATAAACTTTTAATAAACTATTATACAAAGTGAGAAAAATCCTCATATATTTAAATCCAATAACTCTTAATCATAAAGTCTCAATTCTACTTAAACTAGGCTACATTCAAAGTCCCTTTCTATGGTTTAGAACAAGCTGGTCTTTTTGCTACTTGTCTCGATTGCTTCGATTAACAACCACATAATCTAAACATTATAGCATATGCTTTGCATAATTAGTTCCATATTGCACTGTACTAAAGACTAATACTTAAAGTGTGACCAAAGAAGCAAACTAGTGAATATTTTGTCCGTCTCAAAAGAATTAACACAATTGACTTTTCAACATAGTGCAAATTAAACTATATTGAAGAGTCAATTGTGATCATATTTTTTTGTGATAGAATTTCTATTTGATTGTATCGAAAGGCCCAATGAATTGAGATTTTCCTATTGGGCCAGGTCATTTCGGGTCAAGCGGATCATTTATGATGAAGATGATGTGTTACGATCTGGAAAATTCTTCTGTTACGTCGTAACGATTCCAATACCGTAACATACTTACATTAGTGTGGGAACCCTATTCATTTAGAATGTTGGTACGATAGCGAATTAAACAAACGTTTTTAATTGTACGATAAAACTCAAAGGAAACTAATTCGTAACAACTTAAGCTATTAAGATAAATTAAATCAAAAAAAAATACATGACACTATAATTTTGTACAACTTCAATAAAAGAAAAACAATATATACACATGAAAGAAAAAGAAAAGAAAAAGAAAAAGAAAGGTGTAGGAAACTTGCTATAATAAAATATTGTATAAAGAGAATATTGTCATAAATCCATTCCTCCAACCCATGCTTGTCAAAACTTGTCCCCAAACCCCATTCACCCACCCACAAGGCCCGCCACCCTCAAAGAAAAAAGAGAGATTCCCTCTTTCTTCAAACACTCCCACACTTCATCATTTTATCTCCAACAAAAATACTCTTTCCTCTTTCTTCCAAGAAAACTTATGTCTTCAACCCTTCCACCCCCTATTGGTCGAATTTTCTGTCAACAAGAAGGAGAAAATTTTCTTCTCTTTTCTTCACACCAACATCACCCAAGCCAATCTCCATTAAACTCTCGATCACTCAAGAGAAATTCAAGAAGGTTGTAGAATCTAGAATCAAAGGAAAACAAGCTAAGAATTTCTTGTAGTTTAAGTTAAATTCTTCTATCTAATCAGTTTCATACGTTGCTCACTAACCTCTCATTTTTGACTCCAAAACCATGCCTATGTAGGAAGGAAGGAATAAGAGTTTTCTTCCAAACCAAGTGAAGAAACCCTCATCTTAAGTACAAGAAAAATGACAAAGGCAAGTACTCTTCCTAGATCCTTCATGGATTTCCAAAGACTAAATATTTATGTTCATAACAAAGTTGGATCATCATGAAGTATGTTCAAGTTTTTACCATAAAAACATGGAAAATCTATGTTTCCAAGTGATATATATATATATATATATATATATATATATATATATATATATATATATATATGCACAAGGTGTCTTTGGAAGGATCGACATCATTGGCGTTCTTGGTCTTCTGTCACTCGGCCTCAATCCGAAGGAGGTCTAGGCATTCGGCACATTTTGGACATACAGAAAGCATACGACGAACAATTATGGTGGAAATATCATCACTCGAGTACTTTGTGGGCCGATTATACCAAACGAAAATATGGAAACCGTCCCTCTATATATTGTCATATATATGATTCTCCTATCTGGAAACGTATTTGTGCCGTTAACGGTTTTATGATGGAACATACGACAGCAACCGGACATTCCTATCACTGGCTACCGGATTCAAATGGACAATTTTCACTCAAGTCGGCCTACACCACGGTTGCTACACCGCATTCTCTCACGCAGAGTGTGTTTCAATTTGTTTAGTGGAAGACCATGCAACCAAGTGTGCGGGTTTTCTTATGGAGATTATGGACTAATTCCTTGCCCATGGTTCATAATATGTGTGCTTAGACAACTATCTTCCCTTCACAATGTGCATTCTGTCGCATGGCATCGGATGAGCAGGATCATGTGTTTCTGCATTGTGCAGCAATAAAGCCTATTTGGACTGAAATATCTAACATATTCTCAGACCCGCTTCTGTTGAGTAATACTATTAAGGCTCATTTGTTGCGGTGGCGGCGCAGTTCATCGGCCACATCCATGCTTGGTCAGTTGCGTGTAGTAGCGCCTTCAGTGGTATTGTGGACAATATGTAAGGAGTATGCAGCGGTGCGCTATGGTTCCGAATCATTTGCGTCGATTCGTTTGTTTGAACGAGTAAGAATGGCTATATACAATTGGTGTGTTTCGGTGAAGGGCAAGAAGTTTGCATCAACCATCCCTCATTTAGTTGCTCTTAAGTTCTCTCCTCCTTTACGGTCAGCGAGAATACGGTTAGTACGTTGGATATTACCTCCTACAGGTAAGATGAAGCTTAATGTGGATGCCACAGTTGGACGGGCGTTGGCAGCGGGGGCTGCGGTTCTTCGATCCGATCAGGGAGCACTGATCTCTGCCATTACCTTTGCTTTGCCCTTGGTAAGTCCGTTGAGGGCAGAGTTGATGACAGTGATGTTGGCAGTGGCTTACTATGCCAGGGAATACTCTTAATTAATTATCGAGACGGATTGCCAGCTCCTTCTATCCATGTTAGCTGGCCCGCAGTCTTACACAGGAGCGTTGGGGGATGACATATATCGGACAGCATCGCTGTTATCTCTCAACAACTCCTTACTTCAATATTGTCCAAGAGAGGCCAATTCAGCAGCTCATCGTCTTGCACGATATGGATACCGAGTGGCTGGGGTAGCGCACTACGCAAACCTTCGTGCGTTGCCCTGTGATGTTCGGGGAGCACTAATTCTGGATCTTCAGCTTCCATCATTGCGTACTTAATCATGTCTCACACAATGTTGGCGTGGTTCATATTCTGTTGCCTATGGTCTTATTTGACCCAGGCAACGCGGGCACGCACATCTGTTTTGTTTCTTCTATTTAGCAGCTTTTATCTTGTGCGAGTTTTACTATCTCATTACACGATTTGTTTCATGAATGTACATCTAATACAAACGCTGGAGTGCTGGATGGTTGGGACACATACGCTGGAGCAAGGGCCATCACGCCAACATATATTGTGGTCACCTTGGTTCAGGGGGAATCAAGGTGACATGGGTACGTCTATTAGTCATTCTTTCGCTAAATGTTATATCCCACAGAAGATATTGATCCTTCCACATTTCTGCTGTCGCGAGGTACAATTTGGCGGAGGCCTGTATTTCAGATCCCCTAATTCTGCTTCTCATTGGTTGTTGCCTTCAAAGGAGACCCACGCTAGAGACAATTTTTTACAGTACTTTTGTGTCCAATGCCAGTCGTATAAATATGTACGCTTTTTCCTTCGCCAAGGTTTTATCCACAAGGGTGGTTTTACTTGGCAAGATTTTAATGCGGCATATCATATACGACTGGAGGACAGCAATCATTCGCTTTTTGTACAATTGGTTTTCCTACGATGACTATGTAGTATGGTATTCCTCTGCCATAAGTGAGATTTCTCTTTAATAATATTTGCTCTTACATAAAAAAATATGCACAAGATGTATATTCGGCCAACCCCCTCAAAAATGCATAAATTTTATGTAAAAATGAAATAAAAGAAGATTATAAAAGGTATATGAAGAAAATAAAGAAAAGAAGTGAAGACATATGTAAAGTTAAGAAAGTGTACAAAGATTGCAACTTTGGTAGTTCGTTTATGTATTTTATAGAGATGATCATCAAGCATGCATTTCCTATGTTTTTTTAGTTTTCATATGTTTTATAGAGATGATCTTATAGGCATCGAAGCAAGTGCAGAAGAGTACATGCAGACGTACAAGTAATAACTTGCTGAATTATAACTACATCGTGCCTTCAGGACATTACGGATTTGGTTATTTATTCTCTATACCCAACTTGTGTTTTCCAAGCCTGATCTTGAGAAAAGACAGCAGAGAAGCAGCAGTTGGAGGAACAACGTAGGCGTAAAAATATGGATAAACTGCAGAAAGACATGGAGAAGTCAGAGGGAGAAACTATGGTATTGAAAACTGGTTTGAAGGGTAGGGAAGCAGATACTAAGGCAATGATGGAGGACAAAGATGAAGAGGAGGGCGATGGGATTGAAGACAATGTTAGGTTTACCGATGATGAAGATGGTATATTTGAGGACGATGATGAAGATGAAGAAGTCGCCAATTTCTCATTTTAACAATGAAATGCAGAAAAACCCAGCTAGGATTGTAAATTTAACACTGACTGAGCTTGACACAATTTTCGTTATGAGTCATCTGGAAACAACCTCGTGTGTTTCTAACATATGCTTGTATGCATCCGATCCTCCATACCTTGTCATAGGCAGGAGCATTTGAAGTTAATGGGGGTAATGTTGTTGTATTTGTAAATAACTACATCTATCTGGTAATACTGTTGGCCGTTACCATTCTTCTAAAGAGTTGGCTGAAGTGTCTTGTTTTTTGAGCTTGGTGATGAAAATTCCTGAAATTATCAATAGTTCTTGTGGTTGTTTTTGTTGGAGAAGTGATTGTGTTCATTGACTAGCTAGCTTCCTTCCCTAAATTGGAGGACTCCTGTTAGGCCGTGAGCTTGCCACATTATGTCTATTTTTTTATATATGTATTTTTTGGTTACAAATGAATACTCAAAAGACCTAGAGCTCAAAAAGATAAACCCTTCTATCTTCAGGCAAAGCATCCCATCATGAAATTCTCTAATAAAATTGACACATTTCGTTGACTTAGGAATATGGTGGCATAAAGAAAAATGACTCACTAAATTGACTGTGTTTTTTATATTGTGAAGTATTAGTTGATCGGAACAGTTTGACGCAATTTTCATTATCGGTCATCAGAAAACAACATCGGTGTGTTTCTAACACATAGATATGGTTGCGTAGATTCGACCCCTTCATACCACGCTATAAGCGAGAGCTTATAAGGTAATGAGGTAATGTTGTTTTTGTTGATCTCGTGACTTAGTTAACCTATCTGTAACTTGTTCATCCTGTCTCTGCAGGCAAAATGTCTGCTTTGCAGACATACCATACGAAATGATTGCAGTCATCTACCAATAAACTTATTTAAGAATTCCCGTTATGATGTTACTCACATTCATCTACAATGGAACTGGATTGAGTGTTTGTGTTTTGAGATTGTTTGAAGAACAAGGTGTTTTCGGTGGATTAGGTTTCCGTATTTGCGTAGGGTCTGGGGACGAGCCGGATCGCTTTGCTATTTGATGTACGCAGCTTTATCCTATACTTTGTGCAAGTGGTTGTTTCGGCTGCTCGAACCCGTGACCTGAAGATTACAAAGTGGAAACTTTATCAGTTGCTTCAAGACCCGCCTTTTGAGATTGTTCTTGATAGCAAATCCGATTGAAGAACTACATTTTTGAGATCACATGTGTCGTCTCTCCATATAAAAATTTGAAATTTTTTCAAAGTATGTTAAGTTGTTTATCAACCAATCAAATGTCTATATATGTTTTGACTTCTCCGTATTTCCTGTGAATTCGACGGTCACCTCCAGAAATTCCTCACTTCCATCGTCTCTGGTGCATCTGCCATCGGCGATCACTAGCCAATAGATACTGAAAATGGATATTGACCCTATGGCGAAAAGTGTGGAAGAAACAGATCAATTACAGAGAAGCATTCAGAAATTCAAACGCCAAGCAAACGGAGATCTTGTCATTCAATTGGAAAATACTCAGCCGTCCTCGGTAGCTTGGAGTTGTAGAAGGTTTACTGATGTGCTTAGGGGTGATCCAGAGGAGAAGATCATGTACGTAAGTGATGATGAGGATGATGATTGTGCTATTGAGACGGATGAAAATATGTATGTCGAAATAGGTAATTCTAATGAGCAGACAGGGAGAGTCTGAGTAGTCATTCCACATGAAGTGTGTAAAGAATTGAGAAAACCATGGGGGTGTGCTCTTATTGTAAAATTTTTGGGGAGATCTGTCTCCTTTTGTTTTTTCGAGCAGAGATTGAAGTCGCTATGGGGGGTTGACAAAGGGCTGTGAAATCATTGATGTAGATGAAGGCTAGTATATTGTCACTTCTATAGCAAGGAAGACTATGCACACGTTGTGGAAAATGGCCCGTGGCTTATTCAAGGACACTATCTGAAGGTTATGAAATGACGCCCATACTTCCAACATGCGCATACACAGATCACTTCAACAATCGCTTGGGTTAGACTTGCACACCTACCAGTTGAATTCTACAAATTGGATGTTCTAATAGCAGTGGGGGAAGACTTAGAAAGGCGGTGAAGGTGGACGAGACTACAATGAAAGTGCAGCAAGGAAGGTATGCTCGTATATGCGTGGAGGTTGATCTAACTAAACCTCAAGTCTCCATTGTTAATTTAAATGGCCTTGACTATAAGGTCGAGTATGAAGGATTGCATATGATATGCTTTGATTTTGGAAGGTATGGGCATCTTAAGGAGGAGTGTGGCTCTAGTGTTGAAACCTCAAAAACTGCGGGGGCAAATTTAGGAAGGCAGGAGGTAGCTGAACATGATAATCCTACTAATGGTATCTATGGACCTTGGATGATTGCTTCTAATATGTGAAAAAGACCACAAATGAGACAAGATAGCAATGGACGCAGAGTTGGACAAGGTGAAAAACCTAGCAATGCAGACGTATATACGCACCTGCAGCAAACTTCCGGCATAGACTCACGGGCGGGGGAAAAACAGCAACAAAAGAAAAAGACTGATGGTTGGACGTCTTAATCCAGATTTGTAGTGCTAGATGTGGAAGAAACTGAAGATACACAAAGATTTAGCCTGCAAGAGGTTTGGGACCGATTGGAGCAAATCCCAAACATGGGAATGGGAGCACAATTTTCATCCATGGCAAAAGAAACAGGGGAGACAAGCACGTCAAGGATAAGAAAAGGTGACTCAATAAAGCGCAATTTGAAGGTAAGACCCCAAAGCAAAAGTTCCAGGGGAGATAAACCAAGGGTTATTGGAAAAAGCATAGTGGAGAAAGATTGTCGAAGTATTGGAAAGGATAGAGTCAACCTAAGGGACCTTACCAATTTGCCTTAAGAGAAACACACTGCTGGGCTTGGTAAAGAATTAACTGCACCAAACATCATGACACACACTCGGAAGAATGATATACCAAAAGATCAAGAACCCAAGCAGTATCCACCAGATGGGTTGCCGCGAATTGGAGTCATGGAAGATTATGCCAACTCAAATGAACCATTACCGGATGATATAGACAAGAATTTGCAGGTTGCAATGGTAGAAGATGCACTCACTGATGTGACTAGTAATTCAGAGCAAGTACTCACTCACTCGTGTTAAATATAAATGACGAGTATTATATCGTGGAATTATCGATGAGCTTCTTCCCGAAAAATTTTACATTTGTGTGAAGGATTTGGTTAAAACACATAAGCCGGATATCTTGTTCCTAATGGATCCAAGAGTTCACAGTCGGAAAGGACGAAGGATACTACGAAATTTTTCCTACACAAACTTTATTCCAGTAGAGGCAACTGGCTTTGCGGGGGGACTTTGGTGTTTTTGGAACACAAATAAATTCAATATGGTCGTTTTGAATTACTCAAATCAAATGCTAAATTTAGCTGTGCTTAATGATGATAAAGTTGAATGGATACTTACGTTAGTATATGCTTCGCCCTCTGAAGAACCGAGAATGTTGATGTGGGAACAGCTTGTTCAGTTAGGAGCAATCTTCACATGCCCGTGGTGTTTGATTGGAGATTTCAACGATGTGCTATCGCAAGAAGATAAGCAAGGAGGATGACGGATCATTGGCAGCCAAAGACTAAATAAGGTATGTCAGCTCTGTGAGTTGACTGTAATGCCATCTTCGGGACCGAAGTATACGTGGACAAATGGTAGACAGGGAGCATCGCAGATTTGGGAAAGAATTGACTACACTTTTATGAATGTGAAATGGAGCAGTAAATTTCCAAGTGCAACTCTCAAACATTTAACACGCACCAGCTCTGATCATCATCCATTATTATTACATTTGGTGCCTTCTATGTCATCATCAAGGATCGATAGGGGATTTAATTAGCATGTTGGTTGGAGCATGGAAACTTCAAGGAGTATCTGTCAGAAATTTGGACCGATAATGGGCAAGAACTACACTCCTTAAGGTCGGCATGTTCAGAAAGATTACAGTGGTGGAATGTTAATGTATTTGGGCACATAACAAAATGCAAGCGAAGATGTCTAGTACGATTGGGAGGGATTCAAAGAGCAATGTATGAAAAGCCATCAACATATTTGTTTAGTTTGGTAAAGAAATTGCTAGAGGAGTTATAAGTAATTTTGAGACAAAAGGAAGTATATTGGTGGCAAAAGTCTCGCTTGAAATGGATTACTCAAGGGAAGCGGAATACTCGATTCTTTCACACAACCACAGTTATGAGAAGGAGAAGGAATGGGATACATAAACTGAAAAACACGGAAGGCCATTGATTGGAAAATGAAACTAAGGTCAAGGAAATGGTGAGGGAGTTCCACATTAATTTATATACAAATGACATTCAAAGTGATAGTGAAGCTAATGTGCTAAAGTTTACCCCACTTACACGGTTAGAAAAGGATACTTTGAACAGAGGTGTGAGTGAAGGTGAAATCGAACGAGCCATTTTCCAAATGGGTGCACATAAGGCACCTGGTCCTGATGGATTTCCACCTATCTTTTTCCAAAGCAACTGGGCAATTGTTAAGCTGTCAATTGTAATGTTTGTAGTTGAGGCTTTCTAATGGAGGAAATTTCCTGAAGAAATGAATCTTACATACATTACCTTGATACCGAAAGTGGAGGCTCCGAAACATATATCCCAATTTCGTCCTATTGCATTATCAAACATTGTGGTAAAAATAATCACAAAGGTGGTTGCAAATCGACTCAAACAAGTTATTTAGAAAGCTAGTTAGTGAGAATCAGTGTAGCTTTATCCCTGGAAGACAAGCTACGGATGATATCATTGTTTCTCAGGAGATCCTACATACTATGCGTAAGAAAACCAGGAAAATGGGATGATAGCAATAAAAATAGACTTGGAGAAAGCATGTGATCGAGTTAACTGGTCCTTTCTTTCAAAAATTCTGTATGTTGTTGGATTTGAGGGTGCGCTTGTTGAGATTATAATGTTTGTGATAACTACTGCAAGACTGCAAATACTATAGAATGGCAGTAGATTGCAAGAATCTCAGCCACCGAAGGGATTGCGCCAAGGAGACTCCCTTGCGCCTTATTTATTTGTCCTTTGTATGGAAATTTTATCGCAAAAAATTAACAGTTTGGTAGAAGCTGGAATTTGGAAGCCGATTAAAGTTTCAAGAAATGGACCATCAGTCAGTAATCTCCTCTTTGCTGATGATTTGTTTCTTTTCGGAGAAGCAACTGAGTCACAAGCCCAAGTCATGGCAGGGTGTCTATCTGAGTTATGCAGCATATCGGGACAAAAGGTAAACACTACTAAATCAAGCATGTATGTTTCCAAGAATGTCAAAAGAGATGTAGCCCTCAATTTAAGTACTCGCTTTGAGATCCCCCTCACACAAAACTTGGGTGCTTATCTTGGAATGCCATTGTTGCATACACGGACAACCAAAACCACATATGAATTTTTAATAGACAACGTGAGACGCAAACTGGCTTCTTGGAAAGGTAGGCTGCTTTCTAGATCAGCCAGGCAGATTCTAATACAAGCGGTAACCTCCACTGTACCTTCATATGCGATGCAAACGGTAGTTCTCCCTAATTATACAGTGAATCAGCTGGAACGCTTGAGTCGATGTTTTTTCTGGGTTGATTATGGCAATGAACGAAAACTGCACACAATTGCATGATCACAGATTTGTAAACCCAAGGGTACGGGTAGAACAGGGATCAAGCAGTTAAGATTTATGAACAAAGCATTTCTTGCTAAGCTTGCATGGAGGTACATAAAAGAAGACAACTGTCTATGGATCCGGTTATTGCGTGCGAAGTATGGTACTTTGATGGGTGAGCGTCCATTGCGCAAGGAGGGTTCATGCACATGGCGAGGTATTTTAGTTGCAATGCAGGTGATTATGAAAGGTTTGGTGACTTTGGACAATGATGCAGGCTGCGGGCAGGGAAGTAGCACAGACATTACTGGTAAGGACAAGCAAATGGAGTGTTTACTGTTTCATCAGCATATAAAATACAATTGCCGCAAGAAGATCAAATAGATCAAGCCAACTGGCTAAGAATCTGGAAAGCAAAGGGGCCTCAGAGGGTGAGCATACTACACTATGGCAAACTCATTTGGGGCGACACCAACCGGAGCCCTATTATATGATCGACATCTTCGAGCAACAACATCGTGTGATATCTGTCAACATGCAATAGATGATGCCCTACATGCAATTCGTAATTGCCGATGGGCAGTAAGGATTTGGAAGCAAATGGTGAAAAGGGATGTATGGGAAAGATTCTTTTCTGGAGACGACGAGGCAGACTGGATAGATATGAATCTAAGGGAAGCACTTGGGAATGAACGTGTGGAGGAAGATTGGACGTATGTCTTCTGGGAGGGCGTGCACTCGATTTGGACCTTGAGGAACAAAAGTTTATTTGAAGAGGATTTCGTTCTACCTGGGGATAGTACCATAGTGAAAAAATCTTTGAGAAAGCCAGAAATATTCGTCTTGCTTGGTGTTTAGAAAATAAAAATAGTATACTGCAGATGTCTTAGTTGCCATACTTGTAATGTGATGTACACACATTGTCTAATGATATAAATAAAATGATCCCCTTCGCACTAAAATGTCTATATATGTGAGTCTTTTGTAACGAACAATCATCACCTTCTCTATTGGTATATATATACTTATGTGAAATTACATTGTTGTGTTATTAGTTGTTGATCTTTACTTTCTAGAATAACATAAAATCTCTCGAGAATCCAAACCATACAAGTTTCGCTTGAAAGCCGGTGCATCACCAGTTTTTTAGTTACCATTTCCTGAAGGGGGAGTCTAATCTTTACACCATAAGGCTCCCAAAAATGCAGGACCAATCCCCTTTAGGAAAGGCCAAGACTAAATTTTTTTGTGTGTTCCAATAAAACTGGGCAGAGTCTACCAAAACCCCAAAAACACACCAGCCACAAGACTCGGGAATTACTTGACACTGCCCAGAAGCTTGTTAGTGTAAATATTCGTGATATAATTATAACGTATTCTAATGAATATCATGAAATAATGGTTGCAGTAATGCTAGCCTGCTTAACATAAACAATACATGATCAATCAATCAATCGGACCCAGTATTTCCCAACGACAGCAAAAGCATAAACAATACGTAATCATGCCATATATATATATATATATATATATATATATATATATATGTGTGTGTGTGTGTGTGTGTGTGTATTTGTATATATATATGTGTGTGTATATATACACATATACGTGTGTGTATATATATATGTGTGTGTATATATATATAGATATGTATACATATATATGTATATATATATATGTATATATATATATGTATATATATATGTATATTGTGCTATTTGATATATATTTTTCATGTTGGACATGGTACGACATTCAAGAAGATCACTGAAAGTTGGTCTTACTTATTTGTAATTTGGGTTAATAGATTCTTTTTTCTTGACTTAGATAATTGTGGTCGTCGTTCTATGTTCTTTTCATTATTTTTATAATACGTTCAAGGTGATAATAAATACCCGAACTCACACAAAAATGAGGTGACAAATGAGTTGGAGGAAAATTTATAATGTGGAAATGGGTTTGTCCAAAGTGGGTGAGCAACATACTTTGAGCTTAATTATGATTAGTTTTTGTTAATAAAAAATGAAAACTAATGAATCCTATATTATCTACGTAATGAGTAGATGATTTAGGCTTTTGAATCACTCAATTTCGATACCGGTGAAAATTGGTGATGTGGCTTCATGAGAAGAAGACACATCACCTTTTTTCAAATATACCACATTGGCAAATTGAAAGGTAAAATGACACCAAATATAGTGCTAGGAGAGGCACTTTAGATGCGCCCTAAGGGCAAGAGAATTTTTGACCGGAGAGAAGACACAGATGGCTGCCACACGTGCGCACGCCGCCACAGCCCGCCCGTCCGGCCGGCTTGGCTCGTGGCTCGTGGCTCGCCCACCCGGTTCTTATCTTTTTGAAAAATTTTCCTTGAAATTTTTCTAGAAAAATAATTTACTTGATCCTACAGTTATGATTTAATCATATGATCAAACGGCCCAGATTAAACTGAACCAGTCTCTGATAGTGGGGGTTACTGGCGCCAATTGTGGATGGTGGGTTACTGGTAGAGATCGTGGGTTACTGGCGATCGTGTAACCTCTCCGTGGGTTAACTGCGATCGTGTAACCTCTCCCCAGTTTCCTATATAAACAAAGGCAGAGCATTGCCTCTGTACACTGACATTTTTCTTCTCTTCTCCTGCTGCATACGAGCATTCTGCATAAAGTATTGTTGCATACTGCATACACTGCTGCTGCATTTCATCAATCCGAGAAGTCAGAAAACTTGTCAGGTTCGTGGAGTTCTTACGTAGTAGTGCCACTCGTTGGAACTGTTAGTCGTTGTATCCTGAGAGACGTTTGCAATTTTTGGTTGGGCACAGTATACCGGAGCAATTCGTCTTAAGGACAGTGTCGTGGACTCGCCTCGGTTTGTGTGTTGAGCTTATCCCTGTGTTGAGCTCATCTCTGTTGAGCTCATCTCTATGTTGAGCTCATCCCTGTGTTGAGCTCATCCTTATGTTGAGCTCATCCCTGTGTTGAGCTCATCTCTGTGTTGAGCTCATCCCTGTGATGAGCTCTTCTCTGTGCTGAGCTCATCCTGCGTTGAGATCAGCTCTTCCTGTGCTGGCCTCAGCTCTTCCTGTGCTGGCCTCAGCTCTTCCCTGTGCTGAGCTCAGCTCATCATCCCTGTGCTGAGCTCAGCTCATCCTTGTGTTGTACAGAATATTAGTTTCGTTCTCTAATAAATCTGAGTTTGTATATAAGACAACAATCTTAAGACGAATTCTTCTGCCGTTCTGTACCGGTTTGTTTACAGTATTCTATTTGTATATTGACTTCTTGTTTCTACAATTGTCAGAAACTGAAACGTGATGGAGAACGAAAGCTCTAACTCGTTCAATGCTGTGCACATTGGCACTGAGGAACAGAACAGTGCTGCTCCAGTCACACCTACTGTTGCTGCACCCATTCCTGCACTTGTTCCTGCTGCTGGATAGGTAGAGAAGCCTGAGAATTTTGGCGGCAGTTTCTTCAAACGCTGGCAGCAAAAGATGTTGTTTTTCTTGACAACGTTGGGCTTGGCAAAGATGCTGACCGAGGATCATCCGGACGTGGTTCTGGTTGAAGATCCGAATCTGAACATGCAGAACAATTTGATGGCTGAAGCATGGAATTTTAACAATTATGTATGCTTGAGTCATATTTTGAGTTGTTTAGATAATTCATTGTACGGACTGTATTGTACGTATAAAAATGCAAAGTCACTGTGGATGGCCTTAGATAAGAAGTACCACACGGAGGATGCCGGTACAAAACAGTTTTTCTTTCGCAAATTTCTGATTTTAAAATGTCAGACTCCAAGACTGTTGTTTCTCAGATTGAGGAACTTTAGATGTTGGTGGCCGAAATGGAACAGTGAATCTTTCATAGTGGCATCTGTGATTGAGAAGCTACCTCTTTTGTAGAGGAAATTTAGAAGTTATCTCAAACACAAGCGAAAGGAGATGACATTGGAGGATCTGATTGTTCGACTCCGTATAGAGGAGGACAACCGCAGATCCAAAAGAAAGCCAAGTTTGAGCTCTGGTCATGCAAAGGCTCATGTCGCAGAGGTGAAGAAAAAGAAAAAGTTAAATCCTGTTGGAGTGAGCCCTAAAGTCAAGAAAGTTGCCAAAAAGTTCACTGGAAAATATTATAACTGTGGAATTCAGGGGCATCGCAATGTTGACTGCCGTAAGCCCAAGAAAAAGCAAGAAAAAGCAAAAGCCAACCTTGTCAGCCAGATGGATGATCTAAATTTGTGCGCTGTTGTTTCTGAGTGCAATGCAGTAGGAAATCCTCGTGAATGGTGGGTGGACACTGGAGCCACTCGATACGTCTGCGCCAACAGGGCGATATTCAGAGACTATTCTCCGGTGAAAAATAATAAAAAGATGTACATGGGGAACTCTGATAGCTCGAAGATTGAAGGTTCGGACAATGTGATTCTAAAGATGACTTCAGGAAAGGAATTGACTCTGCGAGATGTACTGCACGTTTCTGACATCCGCAAGAACTTAGTTTCTGGAGCTTTACTACTCAGTCATGGATTTAGACTAGTATTTGATTGTAATAAATTTATTCTAAGAATGGGGTGTTTCTAGGAAAGGGGTACTTAACTGATAATATGTTCAAGTTAAGTGTAATGACAGTTATACCCAAGAAAGTTTTGCCTGAAGAGACTAATAAGAATGCTTCTACTTCTGCTTATATGCTTGAGTCTTCTTGTTTATGGCATTTTCGTTTGGGACATGTTAATTACAAGTCAATAGAAAGGATGATTAATCTTGATTTATTACCCAAACTGAACATTAATAAAGAAAAATGTCAAGTCTGCGTTGAAGCAAAAATAACAAAGACGTCACTTCCTTCAATAGAAAGGAACATTGAACCTTTGGATTTAATTCATACCGATGTGTGTGATTTAAAATTTGTGCAAACAAGAGATGGTAAAAAGTATTTCGTAACTTTTATCGACGATTACACACGATACTGTTATGTTTATTTGCTAAGTAGCAAAGACGAGGCCATTGATGCTTTCAAGGACTATAGCAAACGAATTAAGACGATTCCTAGTGATAGAGGTGGCGAATATGATGCACCGTTTAGTGAATTTTGTTCAGAACATGGCATTATTCATCAAACAACTGCACCATATTCACCTCAATCGAATGGTATTGTTGAACGCAAAAACCGTACTCTAAAAGAGATGATGAATGCTATGTTGATAAGTTCATGTTTACCTCAGAACTTGTGGGGGGAAGCAATTCTCTCAGCCAACGTCATTTAAATAGAATTCCATCTAAGAAGATGGATGAAACCCCATACGAGCTTTGGAAAGGCCATAAGCCAAGCTACAAATACTTGAAAGTGTGGGGATATCTGACGAAGGTTGCAGTACCCAAACCAAGACAAGTAAGAATTGGGCCTAAAACAATTGATTGCATATTCATAGGATATGCAACTAACAGTAGTGCATATCGATTCTTGGTGCACAAGGCGGACATTCCTGACATACATGAGAATGTTGTAATGGAATCAAGAAATGCAGTGTTCTTTGAAGATGTCTTTCCAAAGAAAGACAAAAACAACGAAGAAACAAACACTAGTAAGCGAGTGTGTGAGACGACCCCTCAAGAAATTGAGGTACTGCGTCAAAGCAAACGAGCCAGAATACCAACGTCCTTTGGACCAGATTATCTTACGTACTTGGTAGAAAACGATCCAAGAACCTTTTCTGAGGCTATGTCAACTCCAGAAGCTCTCTTCTGGAAAGAGGAAGTAAACAATGAGATAGAATCGATTCTTCAAAATCACACTTGGGAGCTGATTGATCTTCCATCAGGAAGTAAACCACTCGGATGCAAATGGTCTTTAAGAAAAAGCTGAAAGAGGATGGGTCTATTGACAAGTACAAGGCCCGGTTGGTAGCTAAAGGCTATCGACAAACGGAAGGCTTTGACTTTTTTGATACCTACTCACCTGTAACTAGAATCACTTCAACAAGGATGCTAGTTGCCATTGCTGCAGTCTATGACTTAGAAATCCATCAGATGGATGTGAAGACTGCCTTCCTGAACGATGAGTTAGAAAAAGAAATTTATATGGAGCAACCTGAAGGGTTTGCTATACCAGGGCAAGAGAAAAAGGTGTGTAAAATTGTCAAGTCTTTGTACGGACTTAAACAAGTACCCAAACAGTGGCATTTGAAGTTTGATGAGGCAATGTTGTTAAATGGCTTCAGGATCAACGAGTGTGACAAGTGTGTGTACATCAAGAACACACCAGACGCCAATGTGATAGTATGTCTATAAGTAGACGACATGCTCATCATGAGCAATACTCGTGACATCATCTTAAATACCAAGAAGATGTTAATACGAAATTTTGATATGAAAGATATGGGGATTGCCAATGTTATTCTAAGAATTAAAATTTCTCGGATAACTGAACGCCTCGTTATGTCACAAACTCATTATATTGAATGTGTTCTCAAACGATTCAATATGTTTGATACAAAACCAATAAAGACCCCACTAGACTTAAGTATACACTTAAGAAAGAACCGAGGTGAACCTGTAGCTCAATTGAAGTACTCAAAGATAATTGGAAGTTTAATGTACATAACAAACTGTACAAGACCAGACTTAGCATGTCCAGTAAACAAATTGAGCAAGTTTACGAGTAATCCAAGTGAAGATCATTGAAAAGCTTTAAATAGAGCGATGAGGTACCTAAAGTACACAATGAATCTTGGATTACACTATAAAAGATATCCAGCGGTATCGGAAGGACATTGTGATACGAATTGGATATCAGATAGCAAGGATTCTAAGCCCACCAGTGGATACCTATTCACTGTTAGTGGTGGTGCTGTGTCATGGAAGTCCACAAAACAAACATGCATAGCTCAGTCCACTATGGAAGCCGAGTTTATAGCACTAGATAAAGCTGGAGAAGAGGCTGAATTGCTTCAAAATTTCCTAGAAGATGTTCCATGTTGGCCTAAGCCAATCGCTCCTATCAGCATACACTGTGATAGTCAATCTGCTATAGGAAGAGCACAAAGCAGCATCTACAATGGTAAGTCACGACATATACGTCGGAGACATAATACCATTAAGCAAATGATCTCTAATGGCGTGATTTCCATTGATTACATAAAATCAAAGGATAATCTTGCGGATCCGCTTACAAAAGGCTTGCCTAGAGATCAGATGTCAAAATTGACAAACGGAATGGGACTTAAGCCTACTACGCAAGAATCTTTGTAACGGTAACCCAACCTTGTTAACTGGAGAAGCCAGAATCTTCGTTCAATGGGACAACTAAGTTATGAAGGTTCAGTTTAGCACTTACTCATTCCACTACATAAAAGTGCTGTCTGCAGAGAATAATTAGGGTAAGCTAAAGCTTGTAATGATGTTTTATATCTTGATACATCAAGTCGGGTATGGCAGAATGATCTTGATAGGAATCACCTATGTAAGTGTGAAGTGGGTCGTTTCTATGAGAATTCTGTGAGGCAAAGAAATCTCTAAAACACTTTCTGAAACCAGGTTGTTCATGGCCAAAACGAACACAACCATGAGAACCAAAAGAGTGTTAAAGGAAATGTTGTGTGAGTATTGTTGTCTAGGTTCAGAGCAAAGGCGGACTAGTTCAAGACATCAAGTCACTACTTAGCCGAGTGAATCCGATGGTATTTCACTACGAAAGGTTCAAAGCCAGAAGCTACCTCTTCTGATGCAACATTTTCTTCTCTGACTTCTCGTTAGAGTTTGCATCTGCATTTGCATTGATTTTCATTCATGTAGGGGATTGTTGGAGGAAAATTTGTAATGTGGAAATGGGTTTGTCCAAAGTGGGTGAGCAAAATATTTTGAGCTTAATTATGATTAGTTTTCGTTAATCAAAAATGAAAACTAATGAATCCTAAATTATCTACATAATGAGTAGGTGATTTTAGGCTTTTGAATCACTCAATTTCGATACTGGATGAATGAGAAATTAATGCTCAAAGTAAGAGTAAAAATTGGTTGCAAATTGGAAAATTGGTGATGTGGCTACATGAGAAGAAGACACATCACCTTTTTGCAAATATACCACATTGGAAAATTGAAGGAAAATGCCACCAAATATAGTTTTAGGAGAGACACTTTAGATGTGCCCCAAGGGCAAGAGAATTTTTGACCGGAGAGAAGACGCAGATGGCTGCGGCCGCATGCCCGTCCGGCCGACTCGGCTCGGCTCATGCTCGGGCTTGTGGCTCGTGGCTCGCCCGCCCGGTTCTCATCTTTTTGGAAAATTTTCCTTTAAATTTTTCCAGAAAAATAATTTACTTGATCCTACGGTTATGATTTAATCATATGATCTAACGGCCGAGATTAAACTGAACCAGTCTCTGATTGTGGGGGATTACTGGCGTCGATAATGGATGGTGGGTTACTGGTAGAGATCGTGGGTTACTGGCGATCGTGTAACCTCTCCGTGGGTTAACTGTGATCGTGTAACCTCTCACTAGTTCCCTATATAAACAGAGGCAGAGCATTGCCTCTATACACTGAAATTTTTCTTCTCTTCTCCTGCTGCATGCGAGCATTCTGCATAAACTATTGCTGCATACTGCATACACTGTTGCTGCATTTCATCAATCCAAGAAGTCAGAACAGTTGTCAGGTTCGTGGAGTTCTTACGTAGTAGTCCCACTCGTTAGAACTGTTAGCCGTTGTATCCTGGAAGACGTTTGCAATTTTCGGTTGGGCACAGTATACCAGAGAAATTCGTGTTAAGGACAGAGTCCTGGACTCGCCTCGATTTGTGTTCTGAGCTCATCCCTGTGTTGAGCTCATCTCTGTGTTTTGAGCTCATCCCTATGTTGAGCGCATCCCTGTGATGAGCTCTTCTCTATGCTGAGCTCAGCTCTTCCTGCGCTGAGCTCAGCTCTTCCTGTGATGGACTCAGCTCTTCCCTGTGCTGAGCGCAGCTCATCCTTGTGATGTACAGAATGTCAGTTTCGTTCTCTAATAAATCTGAGTTTGTATATGAGACAACAAAATGTGTATCAGAAATGTTTAGTAATAAGACATTGGCAGATTTGACCACACTTCTGATTCTTTCTGAAGATATCCTAATTTCATATGTGCTGTATGATAAAGATATAGAGGCGGGGTCTTACTGAAATCAAACTTTTTATTTTTTGGGATGGAGGTATTGTTTGATTGCTGTTTATCCTCCTTAGATCCTAGCGATAGCTTTTGTTGTCGGTGGAATATGTTGGGTATGTGTTGTTGGTGTTGTTGTATGATAGAAATACGTTTTCAACTCAGCAAGCTGAACAATATCTCTCCTTCAGTTTGTATGATTTTCTGTATGTTGAAGTTATATATATACATATGTATATATATATATATATGTATATATATATATATGTATATATATATATATATTCAGGATTTTTTATTTGCATTTATCATACTAATATGAAGAATGATTGGATTCGAACATGGATAAATATCATGACTGATTAGAAAATAACAACACAAGAAAACATATTTAAAAAAAGTTACAGTTTTATTTACCTTTAGAAAGTCTTACACGATATTGTAGTTCAATGTTTCAAGTTGTCTAATCGTAAGGATCTTTTGCGATAATTCTTAAGACCTTCTTCGGAAGAGCTATCTGGCTCTCTTCCAAGAAACTCTTAGATAGCATATAAGTCTAAAGGAGAAAAAATCACTGTCTAGATTCAGAGTATTGCAATTTATCGTGAAATTAATGATGTGGAACACAATAAAAGAGTAAGAGTGTACTTTTACACCCTGTCTTTTTCATTTATTGGTCTGGCATAATTCATGTTACTACTTTTACATTAAAATTTGACGATGAAAAACATTATTCTTATATTAAAACAATAAAATTACATGCGTTTGAGGATTATGTAAGTTTTATAATAGGATGGAATAAAGAAAAATGAATCATTAAATTGGCTGTGTTTCTTAAATTGTGAAGTAGCAGTTGATCGATACAGCTGGACGCAATTTTCATTATGGATCATCGAAAAACAACTTCTATGCGTTTCTAACACATGAGTATGGTTGCGTACATCCGATCCTTCCATACTCCGTCATAGACGAAAACTTCTAAGACAATAAAGTAAGTTATTGTTGTTGTTATAAGTTATATAATATAATCGTTTAAGTTCTATTGTATGACAAATAAGTTTTATGAGAGGAGATGATGTTCATTGGTCTCGAGTATGACCAAAGAAAACCTACCTTTTTGTCTCTTTCCAAAAGTTTGGAACAATGGTTCCTTTTTCCTATCCTTTGGTAAGAAGAAAGTGTGATTTGGACAAGATATGGTGGATAGCTTGTGTGAAGCTGTCTAGAAAAGCATGTTTTGTAATTGTATTGATGATTTGTAAAGATTTACAAATGGTATATATTCATTGTATCTTAAAATGGGACCAGATAAATCATATTTGTCAAACCCACAAAAATTTTGGTGAATTTCAAAACCTATTAGAAATCAAAACAATAAGTATAACTATATAGTATTTCTAGCAATAAATATTTATGGTTAAAGGAATTTAGTATTACTCGCAAGAACTCCGTCCTAAAAACAAAATCTTATTATTAAATACACAAAATTTCAAAACAGCTTCTTTATTCACAACGTCATCTCTAGTCAACGGAAACAGAAGAGAAATACTTCTTTTAAAGACAACCTCCTTTTTCTTACACACACATATATATGTAATAAGATGACAAAAATCTAAATCTAATTGTGCTCTTATGTACACATATATGCATATACATATATATATACACACACATATACGTATACATACATACATTTATATATATATATATATATATATATATATATATATGTATATGTATATATTTTGAGAACACATAATAGCACAAGTAAATTTCTGTTAAGGTATTACATGCTTGTGTGTGCACGTGTGTAATATATGTGTACGCGTATGTGCATGATAACATGACAAAAATGTAATTATGGTCTTATGTGTCACAGATTTGTCTTAAGTTTGAAGAAAGAACGACCTAGTGTGTTTCATTTTTATGTTTTCCTTCCTGCGTTCAGACAATATTTCCTAGAAACACACTCAGAACTTTTAAAATCAAGTACTTCTTAACCTTCATAACTTAACACCATTATGTAAATATGTGGGTAAAAGATTTGAGTGTGTGTATATATATATTTATATATATATATATATATATATATATATATATATATATATATATATATATATATATTATGAAACTAGTTTTCCAAAAAAAACGCAGAATGAAATATTTTATTCCACAACTATTAATAATAAATTAGGATCTACTTGCAAGTGTGCTCAAGCGTGAAAAAGGTTTTAAACATAAGGCATACCAATTGATATAACAGCTTTGTCATAAAAGTTTGTAAGAGAGGAAGAAAGATGATTACTTTGCTCAAATCCATCTGCACAATTTAACAGAGCACCACCAAAATACCCGAGCAAAAGGTTTGTTTCATCAAAAGGGAGGGAGGACCACGGTTGTGTCAAAACTATAGTATTAAATGGTGGTTTTCAGAACACAACCATTGTGTGTCCACGGTTGAAGTCAGAACTGTGGTATGATATTACTATGGTTTTGACAGAACCGTATGTAATACATATAGAATTATTTTCAAAACTACGGTAATTGTGAGTTTTTTTAATTAAAATTGCAATATTTTGGCTTTCACTCATAGATGTATATATGTAATATTTATAAATGTATTGGAAGAGTTATGGACTTACTGAAATATTGAACATCAACATGTTGCATTTATTTTATTCCCTTCTCTAAGGTAAAATTACAAGCAAAATACAGTATCCATTTTTCATTTTTTTAAATTTGACCTCAAGAATATACTGAAAGTGGTCTCTATTTTATACTATTTAAGTTCAATCTGGGAAATTTTCTTCTTTTGACTAAAACTATGTTGAATGAGAGAATTTTATCTTAACATCTCCTATAGGGATGGTAAGCAGATAGTGTTTCATGTTTCGTGTTTTTCGAATTTCGAGTATCAAAGTACCAAACTTATATCTGATCTGTTTTCTTTGCTTGTATGGAAATAGATACCCAAATTTGTACATGTCAAGTTTTGTGTCGTGTATCAGGTTTACCCACACAAATATTTCAGGTCATGTTCGGGCCACTTCATGTCTTTTTTAGGTTTTTTTAAGATTTCGTATATTTTCAAGTTTGATGTTTTTACCAAGGATAGGGGCAGCGGGTGGGCAAAGTGCAAAGGGTAAGAGCAACAGCGACGGCTGTTAAAGACGGAAGAGGAAATAAAAGAAGACAGAGGTCGGAGGGAGGGGGAGGGTGGCCGGGCGGAAGAGAGAGGCCAAGAATTCACAATTCAGAGAGAATAGAGAATGATGAGTAGCCAAGGGTAAGGACAGGCGGGCAACGGGTAAGGGTGGCGGCTGCTGCTGTTAAAGAGGGAGAGGAGATAGAGGGAGACGGAGGCTGGAGGAGCTGGAGACGGAGGCCGAGAATTCACAGTTCAGAGAGAAGAAAGAATTATGAGTTACTGGTAGCCAAGGGTAGCGGCGGCGGGGGGTAAAGGGTAAGGGATTAGGTTTTAGGATTTTCAATTTTATAATTTTAACTTTAATAATTAATATTTTATATTTAGAATATATTTAAAAAATCCCGTATGGCAGGTTTAAATAGGTATCCCCGCTCTTTGCAGGTAAGTTTCAGGTCTTACCCGATTTATACACGAAATCCGTCAATGTTATACCCATGTCGATGAAGAGCACGTCAGAGTCGGGTTGTGCTTTCATGTCGTGCCTGAGATTGCCGCCCCTATCTGATATCATTATAACTAGTGTTGTTTGTCTACCTGATACGATTATTGACATTAATAAGACGATAATATGAATATTTGTCATGTTAGTCATGTTTTCTTGCACTTTAACTTCATGCATGACAACAACATGGAATATCAACTATAAGGATTCTCCAAGACAATATCTCATGCTATTTATATTTCATAATGATACAAACACTGAAAATTATATTCCTAAACGAATAAGATAAAATTTAAAACTAAAAGAATCAGATGAATCTTCATGTCACTATTTGAAGATTATTAGTTGTCATCTTCGTTTATTTTGGAATTATTGTTCTACGATTTTGTTTGTGCAAATTTTACTACGATTTCCACACGTGAAGTACGCTAGCCTTTTCTTGTTCTTTTAAATAGTTGTCACATAAAACGTATCATTAGCATATTCATGATTCCATGGTTCCATAATAGCCAGACAAAATATTTAATAAAAACGTAAACAAACGAAATGAATCTTCAATAATTTCAATTAGTAGAAATAAACAGAGATGAATATCAAAAGATAATCACATATTTTAATAAAATGAATTGATTTGTTTGTGTAGTCAACTATTTCAATTTTCAGATATAATAGACCGCCAGGTGCAAATTTAATTAAATAATTTGATCATTTACCCAAACGACACACATTCAAAGGTTCCTTGAGAATCACCTTAGCAGCAACATCGAATAGCCAAAATTGTTGGTAGAGTGTGGTAACAAAATCATGATTAAGAGTGAATATAAACTGACCCCTTATCTAGTTCACTAATTTCGTATTAGTCATCTATACAGTTACATATAGAGCTGCGGGTCTCACTGGAAGCAAGTTCTCTATCTTCTGAAATGTATGTATTGTTTGTCTGGCTCTCACCCTCTCCCGACCCTAACGCCGACCCTAACGATATCTTTTATGATTTAGAACAAGCTAGTCTTTTTGCTACTTGTCTCGATTGCTTTGATTAACAACCATACAATCCAAAACTTAGAGCATATGCTTTGCATAATTAGTTCCATATTCCATTGTCCTAAAGACTAATATTGAAAGTGTGACCAAAGAAGCCCATTAGTAAATACTTCATCGGTCTCAAAAAATTACCACTATTGACTTTTTAATATAATGTACATTAAATTATGTGGAAGAGTCAATTGATCCTAATTTTTTTGGTATATAATTTCTATTTGATTGTACTGAAAGGCCCGGTGAAGGGTCATGCAGATCATTTATGATGAAGAGGATGAGTTTCAAGAGAATGATTTGGAGATCTTACAGAATCGAACTTTGTTGTACCACACAAGGCTTTTTTCGAATATGTCAATTCATTTGGGACCTTGCATATCCACTCTTTTTCCTATTCAAAGATCCGCCCCTCGGCTCTGTGTTTTCCCGTCAAGAATTATTTGTAGATGGAGAGATGTCAACCAATATAATCGTTGACCATTCATGTTTTTGTTCTACTCAGAACTAATATTTAGCTAATGAAATACAAAGTTGTCTCATCTGCTGAAAAAAGGTGTGAAATTTAATTTGATAAATGACAATGAAAAAGAATAACTTTGAATGAAAAGCTTGTTAACTTCATAACAATTAATAAAAAGAGCACACTAAATAAATTCTAAAATCCCTCAAAATAAATATAAATATTTCTTTTTTTGGCAAGAATGTAGGAGCCATATTGAAAATAGTAATAAACGTTGAACCATTTTGACAGTATGCATTTGTGGGTATAACTACTCAAAAGGACAATTTGATAACCCCGAAGGCACCATAGAATTTTCTCTTCTGGGATATTTCAGTCTCTTTGTATGAATATCTCTCTCTTAAAAAAAAAAAAAAAAAGCTTTCATGCATAACTTACAGAATTTTCCCGCATGAAATATTCTCGGTCTATGTAGACGAACTGCTCTCTACAAAAATTTAAGCACAAAACTTGTAAAACGAGTAAATAAAATATCTATTAAATTTTAACAGAACATATATAATTTTTGACAAATGTACACAATGTTTATCAAATCTACATACTCTATAAAGGCCCAGATAATTAATTCTAACTAGAGGAGCAATGTCTTTTCTCAAGGTGTTTTATGAATGAGTGAATATTCTAATCGGTAGGCCAACTGTTTTGGTAGTTGGGAAACGCGCGACATAAAATAAAGAAAGCAAAGATTTATCACATGATAGAGACAACTGGTATTCGAATTAGAAATATGCAAGCTCGAATCAGGATACACGCAGCATGAGAACAAGACTGTTATCGGGGTTTGAAGGCCAAAAGGTCTGATAGACGTGATATTCTCATTGTGTAGGTTTTCTGTATTCGAGTTAGGACATTGTTTTGGAAATGTACAAGTTCGAATCAGGACACGTGCAGCGTGAGAGTAATACTGCTATATGGGATTGAATGTCAAAAGAATGAAAGAATTGGTTTGCATATGCTAATGTGTAGGTTTTCTGATAACGTTTTATCAATATAAGAGACCACTAAATTTCTGATTTACATTTTTCATACAGTTTTATTAGACTGGTATTTTTGCCACTTCAGGTGGAAGATTGATGTACAATTGATTGGAATTGATGGTTGATCATTTAAATGATCAATAGGTCATTTAATGGCTCTGAAGGCCCCACCGTCCTAGTTAAGAGTATTGTGGAGAATGTAAATTATGAGTCCAGCGGCCTGCTAGATTGGGTGAAGATATACGCAGTGACCTATACAAGGTGTCCCTAAAAAACGAGGCCTTCGGCCTAACAGCAGTGGAACACCCACACTGCATGTATTCTTAGATTCGAGTTCTTGACCTTTTGGAACAAATTTCCACCCGAGTATCATTTCAAGGACGTCTATGAACAACATGACAACTTAGAAAGACGTATAGATTGAGATTTGAGAAAGAAAGATGTCTCAAAATTTGTAGAAAGTATGTTAATTAAATCATAACATGCGATAAAAAAATATAACCTCAAAACATATTATGTGAGGATAGATATTGAATAAACGTGAATAATGTCATGTGATGATACATGACCATAATAGAAGCGTATTAACTGATGAAATAATTAAAGATATATGAAGCATAACAGGACATGGCAAACCCAATCGTGTGATATAATTAGTTTAACGGACAGTGAATTGAATGATTAAGTTAAAATGTGATGTGGCTGCATGATAGAAGGAAAGCTAGGGTCTTACTTACCACATTGTTTATGACATGCATCTTTTAAGATCATACAAGACTGGAGACTAGCGAATGTTTGGTTATTTCTTAGGACCTACTATTATATATAACATGAAAAGATAATTGTTAGAGCCGACCAGACTTCAGTTGCTGAGCAGACCTGAAGCTGGCCGACTGCAGAAGCTGAGCTGCAGATTTGCCGACCTCCAGAGCAGACCTGGAGTCTACTGTCTCAGCTCGGTAGCGGATATGACGAGATAATTACATAAACAAATCCGGGTGTTTAAATATGATTGTATATATCTAGGATAATCAAATATATCTTATTCATTGAGTATATCTTGTACATAAATATAGAGATATGCTAGGATTTGAACCGATCTTGTATTGATCTTTTTCCCTGTAGATTAGCGCAAGACATACGTTTGTAATGTTATAAATTGACAAACAAATGAATGGAAAAACTCAAAGGTTTGAGTTGCCGAAAGTTCTTGTTCATATCGATTTTTACATGGTATCAGAGACAGGTTCCGATTTCTGATCTGGTTTTTTTCAGTAATCCTTCTCATTAGCCATGGCAACTGAATCTTCACCATCTTTCTCTCAAACTACGGCAACCGAAACCTCTCAAAGAAAAATCATATCACCTTATGATCTGCACTCAGGTGATCATCCTGGGTTGCTTATCACTCCTATCCAACTCACAGGATCAAACTATGAAGAATAGGCAAGAGCCATTCATGGCTCTTTGCTCGTCCGACGAAAGTATAGCTTTCTTGATAGAACCACATCTCAGTCTGATGATCGGTCTCCTGATATGGTTGATTGGGAGCCCGTCAACTCAATGATCGTGGTATGGATTTTGAACACAATTGAGCCCAGCCTGCGCTCTACCATCTCATATTCAGAGAACGCCAGGGAACTGTGAGAAGACATTAAGCAGCAATTCGCTGTTATGAATGCTCCGTGAGTGCAGCATTTAAAAAAAGCACTCGCAAACTGTAGAAAGAATGGAGACTCTGTCATGACTTATTATGGTAGATTAAAGAAACTATGGGATGAGTTGAAAGATTATGATGACATCCCGATGTGCTTCTGTAACGGCTGCAAATGTGATTTGCGACAAACACTCAGTCGTCGCAAAGAAGCTGACCGAGTTCATCAGTTCCTTATGGGACTTGATGAACGAACATTCAGGACGGTGAGATCGTCTATTCTCAATTAGGAACCTCTTCCCACCTTGAACAGAGTCTATCACATGGTGGTTCAAGAGGAAAGTCTGGGGTCAATTGCACTTGCAGAAGACAAGCGTGAGACTCCTGCCTTTGCTATGACAGTATCAGGGAAGTCCGGGGCTGACAAGAAGAACTTCAAATCTGCGGCGGTGTGCACTCACTACCGAAGGAAGGGACACGAGGCCAACGGATGCTTCCAAGTCATTGGCTACCCTGATTGGTGGGGTGATCGACCTAAAGGACAACTCAAGACTAAAGGATCCAGATCTCCGACGTCTTCGAGACCCAAGGTTACAGGGAGTGCCGCACATTTGGCAACCGTCTCGGTAAATGCAACCTCCACCTTGGCTGATATGTATGGGAGTGAAAAGATTCTGGACAAACTCTTCGAAGTCAAGCTGAGCTCACTTCTTCGAGCTCTGAGTACACGTAAGAAAACAACTCCTGAACGACTGAGTGGTAAGCTTCCTAACTCCTTTTGGATTATAGACTCAGAGGCCTCCAATCATTTGACGGGTAACTTAGACTTATTATACAATTGTGCTCCGATTCCTCCATGCAATATCCGTATGCCCGATGGCACTATAACCCAAGCACAGCAATAAGGGTCAGCTCGACTGAATGCAGAACTGACCTTGGACAAAGTGTTCTTTGTCCCAAACTTGACCTGTAACTTATTATCAGTCTCACAGTTGTTGCACCATCAAGATTGTTTGATTAAATTTACTAACGAAGGTTGTGTGATACAGGACTGGAATACCGAGACTCGGATTGGAATGAGTGATGCATTCGAAGGGCTGTATGTTCTTAAAAGAGCAGACTCTATGCAGATGCATGCCGTGGGGAAGGAATCCGATGTCTCCTTATGGCACAATCGGCTGGGACATCCTTCCAATAAAGTTTTGCATCTAGTACAGGGTGTAGTCCCGTCATTTGATGACACGAGCACATCTTGTTGTGAGGTCTTCCTTCGTTCAAAGCAAACCAAAGAGCCATTTGATTTAAGTAATACTATTACTGAACATTGTTTTGATTTAGTACATTATGATGTATGGGGTCCCTATCGACATAAGACTACTTGTGGTGCTTCTTACTTCTTGACATTTGTGGATGGTGACTCTAGGACAGTGTGGGTGTATGTAGCGCCCCGTCCCGATCCCTAGGGTCAGAACCGGTACGCCCGCTGTATTTTGCTAAAGGATATACAAGGCGTCTGTACGATTCCCTGCACTTATCAAAACGATAGAGTATTCAATTGAAGAAGTGAAATAAATCAACTCAAAACCCTAAATCAAAAGTAAAATCCCCAAACTCATATATAGTCAACATCAAGTCAAAATCCCCTAACGACGTCATAAAGTGCATCAAATGAAATCCCTAAGCTAAGTCCTCAAGTGAAATAATAAATAAAATAAACTTCTCTATTTTCCGATCATCAATCTCCAATCAATCTCTACGAGTCCCAATGAGCCCACTCCAAATCCTCTCTAATCCATATGTAATCATACCCTGAATCGTCTGCAATAAAACAAAACGAATGGTGTGAGCGACAAAAACGTCACTCAGTAGGTACCCTGCCTGCATCGGCCCTGTGAGATCATACATGCTAGGACAGTATACATATACATACTGTAATACGAAAATAGACTGTCTACGTTTTTGCAAATACGTATAACGGTCATAACTTCTTAAACAATCAAAACACATAATCATGCGAAATGAGCGTGAAATGCAATGCCACATACGTGATGCATAATAACCCTACATTCTCAGAAACATTCATCTAATCATGCAATGCATGAGCCTGGGTCCTAACAAAACGGAACGGAACGGAACAGATCAGATATGCGACTTACGTCTCGCATATCCTAACAGAACAGAACTGAACAGAACAAAACATATCATATATGCAATGTCGTGATGTATGAATGCACAGAAATCATACACGGAATCTTTCCTTTGCTTTCTTTTCCTTTTTCGTTTTTCTTTTTCTTTTTCTTTTTCTTTTTCCCCTTTCTTCCTGCGCCTTGCTTCATGCGACCCTGCGATTCCAAAAACCCTTTCTTTATTCATGCGATTCCCATGTCCCTCCCCAGCCGACCTTCTCCCTCAGCCCCCCCCACTCTCAGCCCCCCACCTCCCTCAGCCCCTTACCAGCGCCCCTCCCTCAGCCCCTCACCACCCCCAGTCCGCCCCCCAACCCCCAGCCGACCCCTTCTCCAGTCTGCACCACCCCCCCGACCAGCCGCACCCCCTGACCAGCCTCTCCGCTGCCCCCCCCACCCTTGTTCGTCCATCCGGCAGCACGTAGCCACAACCCACCACCACCAGCCACGCGCCGCCAGCACCAACACCTCTTCCTATGATTCCGGTATTCATATGCACATCAAAAATAAAATCTTTTTCAAGTTCTTCATACGAAAATAGCATCATACATATGTATACATATACGATCATATATACGGACATACAATTCATCACATATACATATAATCTAATAATCAATCATCTATACAATCACCAATACTAATGCACGATCTCATTTTCATAGGGAAATTAAATATTATCGTTTTTTTACATTCAACGGATGTTAAAGGGGCACCTACCTGGCAATTACTACGCGTTTGAAGGGCTTGGTCAAGGCGGTGGTGCTCCTCCCTATCTCCTAAAACTAGTGACTTGGTTTTGGGAGCAAGAAGAAGTCGTTTTTTTCTTCCTCCTAGGTGGCGTACGTGTAGTCTGGAAAGGGAATAGTCCAAGCGTTGTTTAAATAGATATTTGATTAGGGTTTAGGGAAAAATTCCTAATCAAATTAGGTTTAGTAATCAATTAGACCTAAATACCACTTTTACCCTTCATTAAAAAAATGGGATATAACGTTCTCTCCCCCTTACAAAAAGTTTCGTCCCCGAAACTTGTGTGTTACGTAATCGATAATTGGGTATAGTCCTACATAATTCATTTACCTAGATCATGACCGAACATAGTATCCCTTGCGTATTCAGATATGTTACCCATTCCACTTTCTCGGTATATGACTAAATTCTCAAATCCTTCAGTGTGTACATACACAACGTAATCTTTAAATTCATTGTCCTCCGCCTGATAGATTGTAATCTATCCTTTCTATAGTTCTCGAATCAACCTTAAGGGTATCGTCATTATATTGGCTTCATAACTTAATCGTCGGCCTATATTGTACTTATATTTGCTATCATGAGCAACCCTCTAAAATCAGTTCTTAGGTGTAGTACAATCTTTAACTTAACGCCTTGTTCACAAGACTCATCCTTGAAGCTGTATGTACTTTTCGGAATATGTTGTACTCTAGTACGATTTAATTTAGTCATCACTAGCATCTCACAAGATGATCTAGTCCTTATAGGGTTCAATCCGTACTTAATTCTCTATAATTATTGCTTACAAACTTCCACTTATATCACTTGACGTGTATCATTCAACTTATTGCAATCTACAATATCAGATTCTTAAACTTATCACATATGATCCATCCCCTAGATAAACATCATTTGTGTATGCCAATAAAGTTACCGTTACCCTTCCTTAATACAACCAAGTCTTCAAAATCATTTCTTATATACTTACTGACTAGCTTCATGATCAGGCTCTTAATTTCTCAGAGATATAGTTAGTAGCCTATTATACGAAATATATGTATGGACATATTTTTCTTCAAGTTAAAAGAAAAGTAGGTTACATAGCTATAATTTTAAACATAACTTTAACTATTGAAAATACTAAACCCTCTAATTTCCATAAACACAAAACCCAAAGTATCATAGATTTGTTTTCGCAACCCGATATCTCAAATGACCATTTTAAAAACGATGACATAACTTTTTCACAAGGCATTTTGGTAAAATTGCATCAAACAGTTGAAACTTAATAATGTAGGTTTTATGAAACGATTTGAATACGGTACCTTCCGTTTTCAAAAACAAGTATATATTTTAAAAGCTACCTTTTTTTTCTTTTGTCTTCACCAAAGTTAAGTAAGTTCATTGCAAGCGGTTAAATAACTTCGAAAATATTTAAATGGTTAAACTACTTGCGATATTGATAGTCGTCAAATTAAATTAATTTTGACTAAAACAGAATGTAGCAAAAACGGAAATTTGAAATATTAAGTAAGAAATATATATAAACACATCGTTTTTGCAAGAACATCAATATTTGAAAAGTTTTCCCCTTTTCAAGGTTGTCAAAAGAATTGAATTTTTTTATTATACTGATTTACAAGTATGGAAACAAAATTAGCCTCGTAAAGTTTAGTAGACTATATAAAGAAATGAGACTCAATAAGGTATTTTCGAAAATAAAATGTCTTTTGAAGTCCCTGTAAAATATAGGTATAACTCGGTGTACGTTCTTATATAAAATATTTATCTGCTAGAGGAATAATAGTCCAATATTTCGTATAACTTCTATAATCCATCCTTATTTTCAAAAGAACAATCCGTCTATGTATCGTTTCTTATAAGTCTAACCTTCGCCTACTATGATAAAATCCCTAACTTAAATTGTCCAATCCTAGCATGGCACACTAAATATTTATCGACTTAAGGTGTTCTAATTCACCATGCTTCCGCGCGCCATACTGATCCACTGTATTTCTTTACTTGGTTATTTGAAACGCTAATTATCCTAGTTAAATCTCACCCGAACAAGCAATCACTATTGGTTCATGCTCACTGTATTTCAATTCAAACCTACTAGATTCAAATCAAATGTTCTGATGTCAACACTTAACCCACAATTTGTAATCATATAGTATTCCAAGGTAAATACTATAGTCGATTCTCACATGTCGCTATTGTTCAATACCTCTAATAAAACTAATGTCGTCCTCCTATTTTGATAACCCTACATTCAACATCTTAACCATAGACTATAAACTCCTTTGTACAATATCCTTAACTAAACTCTACTGATTATAACGCTAATCGTTATTTAGTTTCTATCATTCTACTATAAATCATCTTTTAGTATTTATCATACTATTATAACTCATTTCTTAGTAGCTATGGTCCCAACTTAGACCTAAGCCTGCTCTGATGTTACCGTCCAAGTAGGGATATGGACCCGCTTCACTTTACCCTAATGGTACTGAGAACCATGTTGCAGTTATGGTAAGGCAGCCCGAGTTACTATCTGACCCATTAATCTGTCGTTTGTAGTAGGGTATTCTGGTTAACATTGTAATTCATTCAAATCAATTATATAGTATTCAACTAGCTTTACTAAGATCACATCTTAGAGAGTTATGATCAACCTTAGATAAGGGAGAATTGTATGGGATATTCTAGATATACATGTTACAAAACCAATCGAATTCTTAAGTTTAGGATCCTAACTTATTTCTAGGATCGTTCTTGGAATCATCATTTCTTAAGTCTAAGCTCACGTCTTATTTTCCAAGTCATAATTAGTACATAATCAACACTTATTACTAACTAAGTACTTATGTCTAAAGTCAACTCTTAATCGAGATCGTTACTTATGTCTAAGATCGTAACTTATGTTCAGGATCATTGCTTATAACTGAGATCAGTACCTACGTTCATGATCATCTGCTTATGTTCAAATCATCACTCATGTCTAAGATTGTGACTTAGAGGCAAAATCGTAACTTATTTTCTAATAGCATGGCCTAATTATACATTTTCGCCGTGGATCTAGAGCCATGCTTTGAAGATCGTACCGCCGGCACGTAATACCTTTTGAACTCATTCTGAAATTAGATCTGAGTGATCGGCGGTGTCAGTTGTGCTGCGCCACCATTCCTCCGCATCCACTTGTAGAAGAATCTCAAGTCCGAGTCCGGTGGTGGTGGAGCATGTGGCTGGTGACGCTGTTGCGCCACAGCTTGGGCCATGACCCGTAGTGCATCGGTCAGGGCCTGTGGAAGCACGACCTACATAGAGCCCCATTCTCAGAGTGATTCCCATTAACGTTCCTACACTTCTCGGCAGCATGTTTGCTACGACAAGAAAAATTTTCAATTTTTTTTTTACAAGGGCATTTCAGGAAATATATAAATCTAAAAGAAATGCAGGAGAGAGTCAGACACGGGAAGTAAAACGAAAATAGAAGCCAACCATTCCCCCAACCCGATCATCACTTAGCCTAAATCAAACTTAAACTAAAGTCAAACTTAGTCTCAGATCATAGCTTACGTCTAGAATCAAACTTAGTCTAAGATCGAACTTAAATCTATGATCAGAACTTAAATCTAGTCATCTCTTACGTCTAAGATCATTTTTTAATTCTACATTTTCTGCTGTAGTTCTAGAGCCTCGGCTCTGATACCACATGTAGCGCCCCGTCCCGAACCTTAGGGTTAGAACCGGTACGCCCCCCATGTTCTGCTAAGGGATATACAAGGCGTCTGTACGAATCCCTGCACTTATCAAAACGACAGAGTATTCGATTGCGGAAGCCAAATAAATCAACTCAAAACCCTAAATCGAAAGTAAAATCCCTAAAATCATATATAGTCAACGTCAAGTCAAAATCTCCTAAAGACATCATAAAGTGCAACAAATGAAATCCTCAAGCTAAGTCCTCAAGTGAAATAATAAATAAAATAAACTTCTCTATTTCCCGATCATCAATCTCCAATCAATCTCTACGAGTCCCAATGAGCCCACTCCGAATCCTCTCTAATCCATATGTAATCATACCCTGAATCGTCTGCAATAAAACAAAACGAATGGTGTGAGCGACAAAAACGTCACTCAGTATGTACCCTGCCTGCATTGGGCGTGTGAGATCATACATGCTAGGACAGTAGTGAAATACATATACGTACTGTAATACGAAAATAAACTGTCCACGTTTTCGCAAATACGTATAATCGTCATAACTTCTTAAAACAATCAAAACACATAATCATGCGAAATGAGCGTGAAATGCAATGCCACATACGTGATGCATGATAACCTTACATTCTCAGAAACATTCATCTAATCATGCAATGCATGAACCCGGGTCCTAACAGAACGGAACGGAGCAGAACGGAACAGATCAGATATGCGACTTACGTCTCGCATATCCTAACAGAACAGAACGGAACGGAACATATCATATATGCAATGTCATGATGCATGAATGCACAGAAATCATACATAGAATCTTTCTTTTGCTTTCTTTTCCTTTTTATTTTTTTCCTTTTCTTTTCTTTTTCCTTTTTCTTTTTCCCCTTTCTTCCTGCGCCTTGCTTCATGCCACCCTGCGATTCCAAAAACCCTTTCTTTATTCATGCGATTCTCATGCCCCTCCCCAGCCAACCTTCTCCCTCAACCCCCCCCCCCCACTCTCAGCCGCCCCCACCTCCCTCAGCCCCCCCTTACCAGCTGACCCTCCCTCAGCCCCTCACCACCCTCAGTCCTCCCCCCAACCCCCAGCCGACCCCCTCTCCAGTCCGTATCACCCCCCGACCAGACGCACCCCCTGACCAGCCTCTCCGCTGCCCCTCCCCCCTCACCCTTGTTCCTCCATCCGGCAGCACGTGGCTATAGCCCACCACCATCAGCCACGCGTCGCCAGCACCAACACCTCTTCCTATGATTCCGGTATTCATATGCACATCAAAAATAAAATCTTTTTCACGTTCTTCATACGAAAATAACATCATACATATATATACATATACGATCATATATACGGACATACCATTCATCACATATACATATAATCTAATAATCAAGCATCTATACAATTATCAATACTAATGCACGATCTCGTTTTCATAGGGAAATTAAATATTATCGTTTTTTTTACATTCAGCGGATGTTAAGGGGGAACCTACCTGGCAATTACTATGCGTTTGAAGGGCTTGGTCAATGCGGTGGTGCTCCTCCCTCTCTCCTAAAACTGGCGGCTTGGTTTTGGGAGCAAGAAGAAGTCGTTTTTTTTCTTCCTCCTGGGCGGCGTACGTGTAGTCTGGAAAGAGAATAGTACAAGCGTTGTTTAAATAAATATTTGATTAGGGTTTAGGGAAAATTTCCTAATCAAATTAGGTTTAGTAATTAATTAGGCCTAAATACCACTTTTACCCTTCATTAAAAAAAATGGGATATAACAGTGTACTTGTTGAAAACTAAAGATCAAGTACCAACATTGGTAAAACAATTTTTTTTGCCATGGTTGATACCCAATTCGGCCGAAACACTAAAATTTTCCGCACTGACAATGGTACAGAATTCTTACAACTTACCCCTTTCTTTGCTGACCAAGGAGTAATACATCATACTTCCATTCGATATACACCCTAACAAAACGGGAAGGTAGAAACGTCGACACATTCTTAACGTGACCAGAGCACTCCGTTTCCAAGCTAACCTTCCCTTAACTTTCTGGGGTGAGTGTGTCTTGACTGCAGTCCATCTCATAAACCGCACCCCTTCTGTCTAACTCGACGGAAAGACACCATACGAAATACTATTTGGCCGACCTCCCAATTACCATCATCTTCGAGTCTTTGGCAGTTTATGTTATGTTTACAATTATCAATGGGGCGGTGACAAGTTTCAGCCGCGTAGTAGGAAATGTATTATGATCGGATACCCCTCCGGGAAGCAAGGATGGACTGTGTACGACCTAAAAACTTGTGAATTCTTGGTCTCTCGTAACATCACCTTTGTTGAGACCACATTCCCATTTGTCAGCAGCTCTCCTTCTACATCCTTATCTAATAACTCTCCCGCTCTTGAAACACCCTTGTCATTATCAGACCCTCTTCCTTCCAACCTAGTGCTGAGCTCAACCGAAACAACTTCCTCACCTCAGCCCGAACCGCCAACCCAAAACCAGACACCCGAGCTCAGCTCAGACGAGACCACCTCAACCCCTGACCTCGGCACTACAGAGCAGACAACTACATCAGAACTGGCTTCACCGAATCACGCACCTCAGCTCGGTAGAGGACAACGAGTATAGCAACTTCCCGCATGATTGGCTGACTATGAATTAAATGATGTTCAGACCAGTCCTTCGCCTACATCACCCACTTTGACTGTTTCTCCAGGTACTCCCTACTCTATCAACAATTTTCTTAGTAACCATCAGTTTTCTGTTTTCCATCGCACTTTCCTTGCGGCCATCATCTCCAGCATAGAACCATACTCCTACTCTCAAGACGCAGGAGATCCTAACTGGAGGTCTGCTATGCGCGAAGAGCTGCAGGCTCTTGAGGAAAACCATACCTGGACTTTAGAGGAGCTACCCCCTGGAAAACGCGCTACTGGCTGCAAATGGGTATACAAGGTCAAATACAACTCGGATGGGAGTATTGAACGCTATAAAGTTTGCGTGGTTGTACATGGCAATCGTCAAATTGAGGGCATTGACTACACTGAAACATTTGCTCCCACTGCGAAGATGGTTTCGGTTCGCGTACTCTTGGCTCTAGCAACTGCTCGGCAGTTTCCCACTTGCCAGATGGATGTCCGAAATGCATTTCTTCACGGTGGTCTTGATGATGAAGTGTACATAAAGCTACCTCCTGGATTCTCTGCCACCTCACCACGCACCGTCTGTCGCCTGCGTAAATCCTTATACGGTCTTAGGCAAGCACCTCGATGTTGGTTTGCCAAACTCTCCTCTGCTCTGCGTTCTTATGGTTTTGTCCAATCATATTCGGATTACTCCTTGTTCAGCTATGCACGTGAACATATACATATATATCTCTTGATCTATGTTGACGACCTTATACTTGTGGGTAATGATCCTCAGGAGCTGGAGGTTGTTAAAACATATCTCAGTACCTGCTTTCATATGAAAGATCTTAGTCATTTGAAATATTTTTTGGGCCTCGAGGTTGATCGAAATGGTGACGGTATCTTCGTATATCAGCGTAAGTATGCTCTTGACATTATTGCAGATTGCGGTTTGCTAGCTTCAAAGCTGCCTCTATACCTTTGGAACAACAGCATCAGTTGGCACAGTCTACAAGCTCTTTTATAGAAGATCCACTCTCTTATCGACGTCTGGTTGGTCGCTTGATCTATTTATCTGTCACCCGACCTGAGCTCTCTTATGTTGTCCACACACTGGCCCAGTTTATGCAATCACCTCGGCTTGACCACTAGCATGCTGCTTTGCACGTTGTTTGGTATCTCAAAGTCATCCCGGCCAAGGACTTCTCTTTCCGACCACTAGCAATCTTCAATTAACTGCCTACTATGACTTGGATTGGGCAAGTTGTCCGCTTACTCGCCGATCCCTTTCTTCCTACTTCGTTCAACTCGGCACAGCTCCAATATTGTGGAAGACTAAGAAGCAACATATCGTTTCTCGTTCCTCTGCTTAGGCAGAATATCGTTCCATGGCCTACACTACCTGTGAGCTCAAATGGCTATCGGCCTTCTTCGGTTTCTGGGCATTCCTCACTCCATTCCTGTTACCCTTTACACCGATAGTCAATCTGCATTATACCTTGCACATAATCCTGTTGCTCATGAACGAACTAAACACATTGAGGTTGACTGTCACTTCCTCCGTGATGCTGTACTCGATGGACAAATACGTCCTCTACACGTCTCTACGATTCATCAGCTTGCTGACATTCTTACTAAATCTCTTGGTACTCGCGAGTTTTATTTTTTGTTGTCCAAGTTGGGCATTACCGACCTCCACGCGCCAACTTGAGGGGGGTGTTAGAGCCGACCAGACTTCGGTTGCCGAGTAGAGTTGCCGAGCAGACCTGAAGCTGGTCGGCTGCAGAAGCTGAGCTACAGATTTGCCGACCTCCAGAGCAGACCTGAAGTCCATTTGCAGAGCAGACCTGAAGTCTACTGCCTCAGCTCGGCAGTGGATATGAAGAGAGAATACGGAAACAAATCCGGGTGTTTAGATATGGTTGTATATATCTAGGTTAATTAAATATATCTTACTCATTGAGTATATCTTGTACATAAATATAGAGATATGCTAGGATTTGAACCAATCTTGTATTGATCTTTTTCCCTGTAGATTAGCGCAAGACATGCGTTTGTAATATTATAAATTGACAAACAAATGAATGAAAAAACTCAAAGATTTGAGTTGCCGAAAGTTCTTGTTCATATCGATTTTTACAGATACCCACATGTTTTATGTTTTATGATAACAATCAAACTCTAAAAAAAAGTGTTTCCGGTGCATTAGATTCCCATGTTTGTGTAGGGTTTAAGAAGGAGCCGGATCATTTCGTGATCTGATGTACAGCCTTACCCTACACTTTATGCAAGAGGTTGTTTGTGCGTCTCGAACATGTGACCTCAATGTCACAAAACATAAACCTTATCTCCATTTCCTTTTTTTCCTTTTTCCCAAGGAGGGGGGGGGGGGGGGGGAGTTGGCGATGGTGTAGAGTCTCTTGTGAACAATGCTTTATTGCGTGGTTTATTATATAAATTTATTTTAAATTATTGGTAAAGGTTAAAGGTGTCGTTTACAACCATCTTGGCACATACCCACTAACTTATTCTAAGCTACGTGGTAATATATTATAACCATAGAGGATTTCTAGTTCATATTTATTTAATATTAAACATTTTGATGTTAACATCATTGTTTTATCACTAGACCTTGCATTTGGAATACGGAATATATGATATGAAACGTCCAAGGTTTTTAAAGATTGATATGAAAACTTCTTAGAAATATATGATTTGAATTACCTAGCTTTTAATGCATCAACAAGATATATGCTCAGCAATCTCAAAAATTCTTTCAACACATAAAACTGCAAGCGTATTGCTACGATTATGAAATCAGTTTTTTATTGCAACTGAAAATGATAACTATGTTAGGACTCAACTAATAATATAGAGAAAATTGAATAGACTATTACGGTATTAAGCTCTCCATTCCAAAAGTATTGTTACACTTGATCAAATATCAAATAAAGGCTAAATTCTTAAAGTATTTGAAATAATAGTTTGTCAAAATGGTTTTCACATCCTTTATAATTAAATTATAATTAATAATGAGTAAAATACTTTCGTCATATGACTTTAAATGGAGTTTAACAAACTACGCATTGACTATGTATGAGAATATTTTTAGAACAGAGGAAATACATACTTTACTATTTTTATTTTTTTATACTTCATGTTTATCTTGCTGGATTTAATTTAATAAAACTCTGAATAGGACTGTTTAATCGAATCAATGGACAAAGTAACAAAATACAGAAATTATACTTTGCTCCATTGCTGATGTCAATCTGAACACGATGTACTCCTAGCGAGCGGACGAGCCTAGAGAGCGAGCTTCATGGCTCGTTTCAAGCGAGTGGAATACTTGAAACGAGCCATGGAGCTCGCTTGAAACGAAAAACCTAATCTACTTCATCAACAAGAGAGATCAAGAATTCTCACTATTTCTTAGATTCATGGACCCAATTCAATTCAGTGGGTGAAGGTGGCCTCGTTATCCACACTTCCGGTCGGGTGAATAGAGGACCGACCGACCCAGGTTTTCACGAGCGTTGACGGGTTCTGGAGTACCTGTCAAGGGCGCCTGCTGCTGAATCTTACGTGATCCAAGGATTCACGACATCCCACCAATTGTTGATGCACCCCTTGAACAGATTCAGCAATTCACTGCTTACCCGATGGAGAGGCTAGGCAGTGTGAGCTTTGTAAAAAATTTGGCACAACCTCCCTCCCTATGTACAGTGTGTGGCCAGCGGTCAATATGGTGTGTGAGGAGGTGTACAGCCTCTTTATAAGACTTCAGGCGCTACCAACTCTCTCAAAACTAATTGGTGATAGGAGATGCGCATACCCTAGCCTTATAGTGCATTCAATACACATAAGCGTCCACGGCATTCGACTGTGACTTGGCCCACACGGCCTACGCGCCACGGGACAATTGTTGCACCCAACAATCTCCCCCTGAGTAATTGCTCCCGCTGGGAATCGAACCCGTGACTTGGCTCTGATACCACTTGTAGGACCTCAGGCGCTACCAACTCTCCCAAAACCAATTGGTGATAGGAGATGTGCATACCCTAGCCTTATAGTGCATTCAACACACACAATCGCCCACGGCATTCGATTGTGACTTGGCCCACACGGCATACACGCCACGGGACAATTGCTGCACCCAACGCTCCTCCTTTATATAGAGGGAGAAAGAAAGAATCCTGATGGGTATATGGTTCAGGGTTTTGTCTGAAACCAAACCCTCTTCCTTTATGGATAGATATTTTCTTATCCCAAATATGTAAGGATATACTTGATATTATCATCAAGTTATCTTTATCTATTATTAAATATTATTAAATATTTAATAATAAATATTATTATCTAATATTAATATTAAACATTATTTAATATTTAATTATTATGTACCAACAATTATCTACTAGACACACGTGGGTTGTTGCCTCTCGGGAACCAAATGTTGTACACTTTATGGTCGTTGCACTTTGAGCTCATCCATCGCGGACTCTGACTATATGACTTTCTATATATTCGGTGTTTCTATTTTAGACCAAGCTATATATCCACGAACATACCCGATGATCACTTAACGTGTTAATATTATACATAACAATTAATATTATTACGTGACATATGTGATATATAACATCATCATACATAACATCCACCTTATGATTAATTCGTATAACCTTAATCAACGTGCTGAGCATTACACGTATCTCGAATTAATCCCAATATAACTTTCGTTACTATTACAAGACTTTCGATTATCACGATTCGTCAAGCTATATTAAATGAATAAAGAAAACATATGCATAAAAGAATATGACATAACATTCTGCTAAAATCAGCTTGTGGCCAAACAAAACACTTAAACACCCATGTTTTCCTTGCACAAAAGCAACAAAAACGTTATTCACAAACCAATTGAGCAAAAGTTCTGACGATCGGAGCTCCAAACAAACCCGAGTCTGTAACTAGCTAAGTCATTTATGGTACAAAATCATAACACTAATAAACACTGTAAACGTGGTTTATTTGGAGTCAAAGTACATCTCAAACTTAGTTGAAAATACCTACTGCCTACTCATGTGAACCAAAAAGATCAGACACGTCTTTTATAAGGTGTGACACAACATGTGTGTAATACTGCTATTTTGACTTATTTGGACCAGTAATAAGTTAGGTCATTGTATCCTGCCTAATTGAGTTAAAGGACCGTTTGTTCAGTTTGCAATGAGAATCTTGTGTGAGTTCTTGATCAGACCTTGCAATCTAAGAGACCATCGAGTTTCTGATTTGCATACTCTATGCATCTCCATGGAGCTGAAGCTGTGAGGATCATCGAAACGAGAGATTTGGCCTTTTATGCAAATAGATAAAGATCAGACAACCCAAGGGATAGGATCCCCTCACCGCGAATGGGATGCGGTGACGCGTGACCGCGCGACACGTGGCAGCAAGGGAGTGTGGTGAGGCTAAATGAGGGTCACCCGTATCTAGTCTCACCATCCCACTTTGCTGCCACGTGTCGCGTGGTCACAAAGTGAGTAAAGAAAGTGGGGTTAGGAGATCTCAACCTCAACCAAAAGCATGGTTTGAAGTCACATTTTTCAAGGAACCAAAGAAGCCATTTGTTTTCGGACGCTCCGCTCAGACATAATCCGTTGACTGGCTTTCATCCAATCTTACAACCTTCTTGTTGGACACGTATCATGCGGCCGCAGTGTGACTATACCCCTAGTCAACAGAGCTGAACTCCTTTGTTTTTATTATTATATCATAGTATTATTCTTTTCCTTCATCTCCGATTGCTACTGTCCTTCACCTTCATGGTAACCTTGTTTCTCTTTTCCCCATTTCCTCTGTATCTCGGTTAATGTTGAAACTAATCTAAGGCTTGTTTTCCAAAAGGAATGTACTTTAGAGAAGTACGGTGAATCATAGTTTTATGTGTTGGAAAAGTACATTAAAGTACCTTACCGTATACTCCAAACTTATATAGAATATATATGAGGTTGTTTGGGAGGTTGATGTGATGTGTTGCAATGCTGGAAATTTTCAGTCAGGCGTGGATCTCTCACATCGATCGATCGACGTGAGAGATCCACGTCCGACTGAAAATTTTTAGCATTGCAACACATCACATCAACCTCCCAAACAACCTCATATATATTCTATATAAGTTTTGAGCACACGATAAAATACTTTGATGTACTTTTCCAACATTATGCACAACAAATCTTCATTCACTGAGCAAAAATAACTTCTTCAAGCTCTTAAGGATGGTTGGCAGCTATTCAAATAATTACAAATGAAATGCATTGGATTTTTTATAGGCAAATGAAAAGATAAGTGGTAGTTACTATAAAAGCTTGTGTTTGAATAGAAGTTGTTTATTTGATGATTTGTCTTGATTTTAACTTGAAGCTGTTTATTTCATATAAAAAAAAGGTTTCTGATTCATTAGGTTTTCGGGTTTATTTATTTAGCCTTTTGAAAAATTCTCAGCCAACATACTTAATCATTGAATTAATCTTTAGACGGCTTAAAAAAATTTTAGCTTATCTTTTCAACGTGACTTCAATTTTTGTAATTTTTTCCCATTGGCTCAATACAAATAGTAGCATTAATTTGTATGTTTACACTTCAAAGTGCTAATGAAAAATCTGATTTTGTGTAGCTTGGATATTATGCTAAGCAAAAGAAATATATCACCTTTTCTATTTGTTTCACCTTTTTATATTTTTATGATATAGAGTGTCATTTCTTTAGTATAAAATTATGATTTTGAAAATTATTCAAACATATACACAATAAATGGGTAACCTGCGGTATACCTAGACACTACATGTTCTTAGCAAAGAAGTTTCAGGTCTTACCCGATTTGTACACAAAATCTGTCAAGGCTATACCCATACCGACGAAGAGTGTGTCAAGGTTGGGTCGAGTTTTCGTGTCGTGTCTAAGATTGCGGCCTTTATCTGTTATCATTATAACTAGTGATGTTGGTCTACTTGATACGATTATTGACATTAATAAGACGATAATAGAGAGCGAAAAAATAGGATTTTCAAACAAACAAGAAAAGACCTCAACTCCGTTATCAAGGAAACACTAGATAGCATGTCCTACACCGCGGCAAGTTAGAAAGGATACAAGTGTAAGAGGCAAAACTGGGAGTTATCACTAGAGTTAAGATTGCCACAAACAATTTTCACTAAACACACTCCAAAGGGGCAAATTATTAACAATGTCTATTTCATCAATTACCACAGCTCTGCACTTTTACTGCTTTATTTTTCATGTTGTATATGTATTTCTGCTGGATTTTATTTTTGCAGATTTGCCTGGTTCATGCTTGGATGTGCCAGAACAATTAAAGTTTCAGCCTCGGTCATTCGCAGATGTAAAAGATCACAAGATGGTGCGCATTTTGCTGGTTGTGGCTCAGCAGGTACAAGGCGCAGAAATTATGAACAGAGGAGAAAACTGGGCAACCGCACTGCCATCATCACTCAATGTCCCAGGGTTCTACATAGCTGGAAGGCTGGTAAGGACAGAAGCTATCTTGACAAAACTGAGCTTTATCACACAGTGACTTGAGCATGTTTGTAACTGCCACAGTGGTTTTGTGTTTTGTGTTTTGTGCCCAAGAGTCGGGCTAGCTATTTCCATAGTATAATGTAAAATATAGCTTGTTTAAGTGGTTATCTTAAACCATGTTTTGCTAAAGGTGGTATTAGAATAGTGTGCATATTGTAAGTCACCTTTACCTATCCACTTGAGTCTTCGATTGGAAGGCTCCGTTGATACAATTTTGTAAATTCACCGCTTAGGCTTCTATGTATGAAAATTTAAATTACAAAAAAAACTCAATGGATATATTCAAGATAGAGTTCCATAGAACATATTATTTGCCGATGACATTTTGTTGGTGTATTAGTTTAGTGAAGGAGTTAATTCTAAGTTGAAATGTTGGCGGAAGACACTAGAAGAAAAGAGCTTCAAATTGAGTCGAAAGAAGATAGATCATATGAAATTCAATTTTAGCAACAAAAGAATGATCCTTGAACCTTGTGTGAGACTGAGACTAAGAGATTCACGTGAGTGAGAGTTTTAAGGTATTTGGAATCTATACTACAAAAAGATGGAGGAATTGACAAGGATGTGAATCATAGAGTACATGCGAGGTGGTTAAAGTGGAGAAGTGTATCAGCTCTTTTTTGTGATTGTATTATACTTTTAAAAAGTTTTACAAGACTACAAAAAGACTGAATTGTTGTACGAATATAAATGTTGGACCGTCAATTATGAGCATGAACAGAGGATGTGAGTAACGGAAATGAGAACGATAAGATGTATGTGGGGAGAGAGACAATAAGAAATGATATACTTATATGACAATTGAGGAACATATGGTCAGAAATAGAGTAAGTGGAGAAAATTGATTCAGGTAAGTGATGTCATGTAAAGTTTCAAGAATTGTCATCACCAAGCCAAAAAAAAGATACTTTAGCCAACTCTTTAGAAGAATGGTAACGCCCACAGTATTACCAGAGAGGTAGTCATTTACAAATACTACAACAACAACATTATCATATTGACTTAGAAGCTCCCGCCTATGACGGTGTATGAAAAGGTCAAATTACACAACCATTCTCATATGTTAGAAACACACAGGTTGTTTCCAGATGACCCATAATGAAAATTGCGCCAAGCTGTGTCGATCAAATAGTTACTGTTAAATTTACAAATAGTTAGTGTTAAATTTACAATCCTAGATGGGTTTCCTGCGGTTCATTGTTCAAATGAGAATTTGGCGACTTCTTCATCTTCATCATCGTCCTCATATATACCATCTTCATCATCGGTAAACCTAACATCGTCTTCAATCCCATCGCCCTCCTCTTCATCTTCGTCCTCATATATACCATCTTCATCATCGGTAAACCTAACATCGTCTTCAATCCCATCGCCCTCCTCTTCATCTTCGTCCTCCATCATTGCCTTAGTATCTGCTTCCCTGCTCTTCAAACCAATTTTCAATACCACTGTTTCTCCCTTTGACTTCTCCATGTCTTTCCGCAATTTATTCATATTTTCACGCCTTCAGGACATTACGGATTTGGTTATTTATTCCCTGTAAAACCAACTTGTGTTTTCCAGGCCTGATCTTGAGAAAAGACAGAGCAGAGAAGCAACAGTTGGAGAAACAACGTAGGCAAGTTATTACTTGTATGTCTGCATGTACTATTCTGCACTTGCTTCGATGGCTTTGAAGAACTCATCCATTCCAGCACCAGAAATTGTAGAAACACCAACAGATCTAAGATTCTTATAGAACTCTTCCAGAGTTAGGGAGAGACTTCGAGTTAGTGTCGATGTGTATGAGTTGTCTGAATCAAGCGCGGCATGAAATACCTCAAAATCTTTCATCCACTATCTCAAAGCAGCAAGGATCATATATTTCTCCATTCTCAACTAAAAAGTCTCAAATAAAGAAAAATGAGAATACACACACACTCATACTATAAAAGCAAAACACTAAGTCTTTTTCCACTATGTAGAGTCGGCTATATGGATCAATCATTTATATTGTGCATCATGTATTTTTGTTTTATTTTTTTAGTCATAGCCTAAATCCTGCATCTTTTTTTGTCTTCTATTACCTAATGCATAATATGCACCTTTAGAATATGTCTCTTTCAAAAATATCATATCATCTCAATTGTATCCGGCTTAAATACATAAAATTATCACTTAAATTCAATAGTTCTGGTGGTGGTTTTTCTGTTTTGAGATTGTTTGAAGTATTGATTGCAAATCTGATTGAAGAACTACATTTTTGAGATCCCATGTGCGTCTCTCCATCTAAAATTTTGAAATACTCCCGGATCAATTATGTTAAATTGTTTATTAACCAATCAACTTGAATGACGTGGACAAATGAGTAAAAGAGTGAGAATGTACTTTTACACCATCTCTTTTTTATTTACTAGCTCAGCATAATTCATTTTACCACTTTTACATTATAATTCTACTATGAAAAACATTATGTTTAATTACAATAATAAACTTAAGTGCATTTGAATATCATGTTAGTTTTATAATACCATCGTTTATGTTTTTCCATGTGGCAAGTAAGTTTTATGAGACGAGATGTTGTTCATTGGATTCGTGTAGGACCAAAGGGGATAGGATCAGCTCACCGCAAGGAGGTACGGTGACGCGTGACCGCACGACACGTGGCAGCAAGGGGGTGGTCACCCTCATCTAGCCTCACCATCTCCCTTGCTGCCACGTGTCGCGTAGTCACAAAAGAAGTAATGAAAGTTGGGGTGAGGAGATCCCAACCCGGACCAAAGAAAACCTACCTTTTTGTCTCTTTCCAAAAATTTGGAACGACTGTTCCTTTTCCCTTTCCTTTTCCTTTGGGAAGAAGAAAGTGTGATGTGGACAAGAGGTGGTGGATAACTTGTGTGAAGCTGTCTAGAAAAGCATGTTTTGGACTTGTAAAGACTTACAAATGTTATATATTCATTGTATCTTAAAATGGGACCTGATGAAATCATATTTGTCAGACCCACAAAAATTGTGATGAATTTCAACGCCTATTAGAAATCAAAACAAAAAGTATAAGTATATAGTATTTCTAGCAATAAATTTTTAAATATATATTTATGGTTAAAGGAGTTTAGTATTGCTCGCAAGATGTCCGTCCTAAAAAGAAAATTATATTTTTATTTTTATACAAATAAATTTCAATACAGTTTCTTTATTCACAAGGTCATCTCTAGTCATTGGAAACAGAAGAGAAATATTTCTTTCAACGCCAACCTCCTTTTTTTCTTACAAACATATATATAAAATAAGAAAATCTAAATCTAATTCTGCTCTTATGTGCCGCACATGTATACACACACATACATATATATAATTCTGTTGTATATACACACGTACTTATATGCATATACATGTATATACATATTCATATATGTATACATGCATGCATACATACATACACATATATACTGAGAACACATAATAGCACAACTAAATTTCTATTAAGTTATCACATATTTGTGTGTTACGTGTGTGTGCATATATATATATATATATATATATATATATATATATATATATATATATATATATATGCGCGCGTGCGCACACGTGATAACATGGCAAAAATCTAATTATGCTCTTATGTGTCGCGAATTTGTCTTAAGTTTGTTTCAAAAAAGAAAAAAAACGACTATACTTTGTTTCATATTTATGTTTCCTTCTTGCGTTCGGACAATATTTCATAGAAACAGACTTAGAACTTTTAGCCCCAGGGGCATAGTCCAGTGGTAGGTGGCAAAGGTGATTGGAGCTAGAACCCCGACGTCCCGAGTTCGAGTCTGTGTGGAGACAATCTTTGTTGAAATATTACAAGGGTTGCCTCTGGGCTGGCTGAGTCTCGAGTGTCCTCTCCCTTTGCAGGGCTGCCGGTGGAGCACATCCTTCGATTTACATCCCACATGGCTAACTGAGTCTCGAGTGTCCTCTCCCTTTGCAGGGCTGCCGGTGGAGCACATCCTTCGATTTACATCCCACATGGCTAAGGGGCCTCTGGTACAGGTGGGGGGAGAACCCACTCCCTCATCAAAGACTTAGAACTTTTAAAATCAAATACTTCTTAACCTTCTTAACTTAACCCATTATATAGATATGCGGGTAAAAGACTTAAGTGTTGTTTGCACACACACACATATACGTGTGTGTGTGTATATATATATATTATGAAACTAGTTTTCCAAAAAAAACAGAATGAAATATTTTATCACAACTATTAAACCAAGTGGCATGACTACGTGATATAACTTTTCCGCTCATAAATCTCATGTGCCCGTCTTGGTGCACTGCATAATAATAAATTAGGATCTACTTGCAAACGTGCTCAAAGTGTGAAAAAGGTTTTAACCATCAGGCGTACCAATGGATATAACATCTGTGTCATAAAAAGTTCGCAAGAGAGGAAAAAAGATGATTACTTTGCTCAAATCCATCTGCACAACTTAATAGAGCATCACTAAAATATCCAAGCAAAAGGTTTGTTTGATCAAAAGAGGGATGGAGAGGGGTATACCACGCTTGTGTCAAAACTGTGGTATGTATCTCGGTTTTTAGAACAGAATCGTGGTGTGTCCACGGTAAGACAGAATCGTGGTATGGTGTTACTATGGTTTTGATAAAATTATGTATAATATATTTGGAATTATTTTCAAAACTACGATAATTGTGAGTTTTGTTAATTAAAATTGTAATATTTTCGACTCTGTACTATTTAAGTTTAATCTGATAAATTTTCTTGTTTCGAATAAAACTATATTGAATGAGACAATTTTATCTTAGCATCAGCTATTATTATAACTAGTAGTGTTGGTCTATCTGATACGATTATTGTCATTAGTTAGACGAATATATATATATATATATATATATATATATATATGTGTGTGTGTGTGTGTGTGTGTGTGTGTGTGTGTGTGTGTGTGTGTGCCTGTGTGTTTGTTGTAGCGCCTCGCCCGAAACCAGGGTTCTGACCCGGTGCATCCGCCGTACTCTATTTCAAAGAGTACATGGCGTCGATACTATACATGTACATGTCGTCATGAATAATGAATCGATCAGCGGAAGCATCATAACATAAACAAATCATAATTGACATGCAATGCACTACTTCATAATCTATACAAGTCATCATATACTGAATATTGAAATCTTCTGAAATACATCATAGATCGAGGCCTAACGCCTTCAAGAATATCTCGGTATGCTCTTCGTTATCAATGATCTATCTACAATGTCTTCAACAAGTATGTATAGTGACACCTGTTATCTGGAAAATGATAAATGAGGCAAGTATGAGCGATAGCCACCGACTTTTAATCGCTCAGCAAGTAGTCTTACTGGATACGACATGTGGATCATACATGGGGAGACGGGGTGTCAAAACATAATAACCACATATATCAATTAGATAATCACGTCTCCATTTTTAAACAAGTAAAATAACTTGATATAAACGTAAATCAGGAGTAGGTAGACAAAGAACATAGTGTTTGGCTTTTCGTATATACTCAGCGTTAAACATCACTACCATAGTTCATACATCATCAACAGATTGTGACAGACAAATAATACTGCACATACAAGAAGAAAAAAAAAATCTCCAGATCTAGCTAAAATTCATAAACTCTAGCCTCACGATTTCCTTAACTAATGGGTGACCCTCTTAACTCTATTCATCACAACTTAATTCTACTACATCATTGAAGGAGTCTTGACATGCATAAAAGTGTAATGCATCATGATCATAATTTCAACATAGTTTTTTTTTTCCTTAAAAATCATGCAATAACGTGTCAAAACTTCCTTGGTCATACTTTTCATGCATATGTGATGGCCATTGAAATGTAAGAACAATATCTAGCGACGTCCGAAAAGCATCTCCGTAAAGGTACGTAAACGATGATCCGTACATCATCCGAGTAGGTAGCTTTACGTTGACTCGTAGGTCAAGAACCCAAGCTCTTCACAAGGTGTTCAAGACACATACTAAATGAGTTCGACAGCCAAGCTCTTCACAAGGTACAACCCGACTCATCATACATAGAAGGGTTCGACAGCCAAGCTCTTCACAAGGTACAACCCGATACCCAACATGTAATGTAAGGTTCAAGAGCCAGGTTCTTCACAAGGTATTCACAAGAACCTTACATTTGTCGCATTAAGAAACTTCCGTCTCATAGATACAGTTCGTTACATTTCCATACTTTTCATACATGTCATAAATCATGTCGTAAACATACTAGAAAACATTGCCTTTTTCCTTGAAACATACTTTTCATTCATATGCATATGAACTTTTAAAACATGTAACGTAAAACATAACTTTTCAGACCTTGATTCCATGCAATGTGAGACTCGGTCGTATAGGGGTATCTTGGTCATACTACTAGTAACATCACTTAAACACGGTCTACTTGTCATACTTGAAAATTACACATCAATACAATCTACTTATCATGACTTAAAGAAATACCATGCTTCCATAACATCAACTCTACACACATACTCCATAATTCATAACTTAAGTACCTAGGACATAAACTTCCTATTTCCCTTAACATACCATGTAGGAATTTCATAACTATAACTTAACTTGCACATAATAATCTATAACACATAAAGTACAATTAATATGAAATAAAGTCGTTAACATCATATCATCGTATTTGAACATGTATATATGTATATTAGTATGTATAATACATACTTCTATACATGTGAATATTCTTTAAATGTATTTTGGTACAAGTAAAACATATATTATCATATCTCATAAATAAATACATAAATCATAATAAGGTTACATAAACAAAATAAAGTCATTTTAGTCAAAGGACCCTAATGGCCGAATAAATAAGGTGTATGCATATCTAAATTCATTTTGTGATATATATAAATTATATAATACCCAAAACTTATTCATTTTCATATTTTGACATATGTTTATATTCATGAAATATACTTAAGCCTTTTAATCATTAAAAGGCCTATTGGCCGAATTTATGTTACATATAAATGTATTTGTATAATTTCTATATACTTTACATATATAAGTCCATAATACTTGAAATGACCCGTTTTTCATATCTTAATTTATATACTATACGTATGTGTCTACTTAAAGTGTAATTTCAACCTCTTATCATTTAATACACTTTTTATGAAACTAAAATCATTTAGGCCACTAATACACCTATAGGCCGATACCAAGTATTTAGAAATATAAAAGTGAAAATGCATGCAATATAGAAAAGATAAGTATATAAAATAAAAACCAAGAACATATGCAAGAATCGTAAAAATACATACGAGCTAACACATTACATCCAAGAATAAACGTAAATGACAAAAATAAGTAAACATTCACGTAGTCAAAGATAAAATCATTTAAATGTTAAATTCTCAAAGTGTAAATATTAATTAGCACAAAAGTATAAGTATTGTGCAAACCGCAAACAAGATGTAAACCATATGGTGTATAGATAACTAAAAATAATAATAAGTGCAAACACATTATGATAAGGGTAGTATATGTATAATACATAAACGTATAGTATGTCCACAACAAATAACGATAACCGCGAATGTAAAAATATAATTATATAATGTTCACTAGTAATATTATAAGTTAATAAACTAAGTTAAAGAATGTAGCATTATTTAAATAATACATCATCATAATAACATGTTAGACAAATTATGATGCATATGTAAAATAACAATCATAATGTATAACTGTGTTCCTAAAATGAAAACTACATAGTAGAGTTTAAAAATTAAAAGTAGTTAAGCTTAAGCAGCAAACAATGTAAAACATATAGTAAACTTATATAGTTAACATACGCGTATATGAATAAATATATCATGTCTTAATTATTTAACATATACTTTTTATAAAAACAAGTTCATTAGACTACCCTTTATATATATATATATATATATATATATATATATATATATATATATATATATATATATATATCCGAAATATACATATATGTATCCATACATGTATAACGCCTAGGTAAATATATATATACTTTTATACTCAAGCATATATACCTATACATATCATATACATGCATTTGAATTTACTTTTCATATTCAAGCATATATATACATATACATATTATATACCCGTATATATATACATATACATAATATAGACACGTATATATACACTTTTTTTATATACACGCATATATACATAAACATAACATATACATGCATACGGTATATCATAAGAAATTAGATTTGTATATATTTTTGAAGGAAAAGAATATTGAACATATTACATGATGATCCAAACTTTGGTATAAACATAAAAACACTAATATTTGAAATCCATGTAGTATTTAGAAAGAATACTTGACTTTATTCTTGGATCCTAGTTTAATTGAAAAAGATTTCTCCTTCTTCCTCTCTTGGCAAAACCCACGGCCCAAAGCTAAAGAAATGAAGTAACAAGTTATTTTAGAAGTAGGAATGTTCATAATGCTCTCATTAACTTTGAAGGAACTTACCTTGGTAGATTCTTAGATTTACTTCTATTTTCTATCCGAAGGTCCGTTCTTTTTGTGTCTTGAGTGACACGGTTTAAAGGAGGAACTAAGAGGAAAAATGGAGTCATTAGAAGGTGCATAAAAAGAGGCAACTAAAATGAGTAGAGTTGATCCTTAGTTAGTTTTCTTTGTATGCAATCTTGGATTTCGACTTGAGGTGGAAGAATCTTCATCTTCTCCCTTATGTGAGGTCACGGATGGAAAGGCCTAGAGGGAAAAATAGAGCCCTTTTTTTAAAAAAAAATGGATAAAGAATGAGGGGTTCTAAATGATGGTATGAATCTTACCTTATAGAATCCTACACATGCAAGCTTAGTTTCTTCACTTGATGGTTGAAGATTTTCTTCCTTCTCCTAGACTTGAGCTCACGGTTTTAAGGGTTGAGAGGGAGAAATGAAGTCTTATGTTGAGTGAGATAAATAAGAGAGGCAAAGAGTTGGATGATTTAGATAAAAGAAGAGGATTGAAGTTGGGTTGAAATCACCCTCTCGGCTCCTTGAGGGAAAGAGAGGAGATGAAAGACCTTTGGCTAGAGTAGAGACAAGGTGTAGTATTACCTTTTTAGGTTATGACTTGATATTTTTAGGGGAATAAATAAATCAAAAGAGTAGAATTTCCTTCCTCTACTCCATCTTGCCGAAATGCATAATGCCAGGATAGAAGAAAAACTTTTCCTCAGAAATCTTTATGAAAAGGGACAATTGGGGTGATAAAGAGGAATCTTGTATGGGGAATTGGTGATGGGAGGTACAAATTGTGTAAGAAGGAAATGAATAGGGTGATGGAGTATAGAGAAGGTAAAATTGTCTTTCCAAGGGGGTAGGACCGAATTCCTAGGGTCAAAAAGGTGAACTTTTTGTTTTGTTTTATGTATGGGTGGGGAAAGAAAAAGGTAATGGGTGTAAGATAAAGTGTGTAGAAAAAGAGAAAAAAAAACTTCCGTGGGTGGGGGTTTTGGAAATTTAATTGTAAGATCTTTTCTTTTTTTTTTCTTTTTCTTTTTAACCCCATTTGTGAAATTAGTTATTAAATTAGTTGTGTAAGCATCGTACCGTCTAGGGTTGTGGTTTATTTGCTTCGGTGTCAGACAAAATTTTATCTCAACCGTGTTGCCCGGCACAACGATCGTATTTCGGATTCCGTCGAAATTTTCTTCTTTTGCCTTTCTCAACTAGCCCCAGAGTGCGGGTTGTAACATTTGTTCATGTTAGTGATGTTTTCTTGGACTTTAACTTCATGCATGACAACAACATGGAATATCAACTATAACGATTCTCTAAGACAATCTCTCATATCATTTAGATTTTACAATGATATAACAACAACTATCATACTCATTATATGATTTGTTTGATCTATGTGCACAATTTAGTACATACCACCAAAATACCTGAGCAAAAGTTTGTTTGCCCGAAATAAGGAGCACCATGGCTGTGTCAAAACTATAGTATGCACTACGGTTTTTAAAACACAATCATAGCGTGTCTACGGTCAAAGTCATAATCGTGGTATGGTATTACCAAGGTTTTGATGAAACTGTGTATAATGCATGCGGAATTACTTTCAAAACCATGATAATCGTAAGTTTTTTTAATTAGAATTGCAATATTTTTGGCTTTCTCTTGTATATGTATATGTATATATGTAATATTTATAAATGTATTGGAAGAGTTATGGACTTACTGAAATATTTTACATCAACATATTGCATTTATTTTATTCCCATCTCTATGCTAAAAATCACAAGCAAAAAAGCAAGATCGTTTTTAATTTATTTTTAATTTGACCTCAAGAATATACTGATAGTTGGTCTCTACTCTATACTATTTAAGTTCAATCTGGGAAATTATCTTCTTTTGATTAAAACTATATTGAATGAGAGAATTTTATCTTAACATCTGCTATCATTAATAAGACGATAAGATATATATTTGTTCATTTTATTTAACTTTAACTTCATGCATTACAACAACAAGGAATATCAACTATAAGGATTCTCTAAGACAATCTCTCATATTATTTAGATTTGATAATGATACAACAATAACTATACTCAGTATATCACACCAACAGTAAAAACTATCATTAGGGTCGGGTGAAGGTAAGAGGCGTGCAAACAATACTCATATCCCAAGGAATAGAGAGTCTGATTTCAGTGAGACCCCGGCTCTACATATACCTACATAGATGACATAATCAATCAATCAATCATGCCCAGTATATCTCAACGGCATCAAAAGTTGGCGTTAGGGTCTGGAGAAGGTGAGTGGAAGACAAACAATATCTCTATCACAATGGATAGAGAGTTCGCTTCCAGTGAGACCCCCGGTTCTATATATACCTGTATAAATGAAACAATACCAGAGATATGATGTGCTAGTGTGTTAGTGAGGCATTCAGTAAATCAAATAGGAATCTTTGTTTAAAACTAAAAGAATCAGATGAATCTTCATGTCATTATTTGGAGAATATTAGTTGTCCTCTTGGTTTATTTGGAATTATTGTTCTTGTGAACATTTTGTTTGTGCAAATTTTGCTACGATTTCCACACGTGAAGTACGCTACCCTTTTCTTGTTCTTTTAAACAGTTGTCACATAAAACGTATCATTAGGATATTCATGAGTCCATGGTTCCTTAATAGCCAGCCAAAATATTTAATAAAAACATAAACAAACGAAATGAGTCTTCAATAATTTCAATTACTAGAAATCAATAGAGATGAACATAAAAAAATAATCACATATTTTAATAAAATGAATTGATTTGTTTGTGTAGTTAACTATTTCAATTGTCTGATATAATAGACCGTCAGGTGCAAATTTAATTAATTAATTTGATCATTTACCCAAACGACAATAGGTGCCGAACATTCAAAGATTCCTTGAGAATCACCTTAGCAACAACATCGAATAGCCAAAAATGTTAGTTAAAGGTGGTAACAAAATCATGATTAAGAGTGAATATAAAGTGACCGTTATGCAGTTCACTAATTTCGATTTAGTCATCTATGCAGATACATATAGAGTTGTGTGTCTTACTAGAAACAAGTTCTCTATCCCTTGAGATGGGGGTATTGGTTGCCCCTCCCATCCCCCCTCAGATCCTAATGATAGCTTTTGCTGTTGTTGAGATATACTAGGTATGGTTGTTGTTGTAATTTCAGTTTAGTACGTTCTTATACATTTCTGTAATACATGTGTACATATACCTGCCGTCATGTAATGAAACATAAATCAATGTAATAAGGGTGTGCTCGGTGCACTAGGCTCCCGCGTTTGTGCAGGATTTGGGAAAGGCCGGATCGCTTTGCTATCTGATATACATAGTCTTATCTTACACTTTGTGCAAGAGACTATTTCCGCAGCTCTAACCCGTGACATAGAATAAACCTTTAATAAACTACTATTCAGACTGAGAGAAATCCTCATATATTTAAATTCAATAACTCTTAATCATAAGTCCCTTTAGAACAAGCTAGTCTTCTTGCTACTGGTCTCGATTGCTTTGATTAACAACCATATAATCCAAACATTATAGCATATACTTTGCATAATTAGTTCCATATTCCATTGTACTAAAGACTAATATTGGAAGTGTGACCAAAGAAGCCCACTAGTAAATACTTCATCTGTCTCAAAAAATTAAGATAGTGTAAATTAAAATATGTTGAAGAATTAATTGTGATCATAAAAAAGGCCCAGTGAAGGCTCAAACAGATCATTTATGATGAAGAGGATAAGTTTCAAGAGAATGATTGGCAGTTCTTAATCGATCTGCGTTGTACAAGATAAGAGCTAGATCTTTCAAAGAGCAAGGCTTTTTTCGAATGTCAATTCATTTGGGACCTTGTAGATCCACTCTTTTTCCTATTCAAAGATCCGCTCCTCTACTCTGTGTTTTCACATCGAGAATTATTTATAGATTGAGAGATGTGGGCTTGTTGACAAATATAATCGTTGACCATTCATGTTTTTGTTATACTCAGAACTAATATTAGCTAATGAAATACAAAGTTGGATCATCTGCCAAAAAAGGTGTGAAATTTAAGTTGATAAATGACAGTGAAAAAAGAATAACTTTGATTAAAAAGCTTGTTAACTTCATAACAATTAATAAAAACGTACACACTAAATAAATTCTAAAATCCCTCAAAATAAATATAAATATTTCTTTTTTTGCAAGAATTAAGTATGAGCAAAATTGAAAATATTAAATAAACGTTGAACCATTTAGACAGTATGCATTTGTGGCTATAGTTACTCAATTTGATAACCTCCGAAGGTATCATTAGAATTTTCGCTTTTGGGATATTTTTGTCTGTTTGGATGAACATTTCTCTCAAAAAAAACAAAGGAAAAAAAGGGGAAAAAAAGAAAAAAAAACATTTCATGCATAACTTACAGAATTTGCCGCCTGAAATAGTATGTAGACGAACTTCTCTGTATAAAAATTTAAGCACAAAACCTATAAAATCAGTAAATAAAATATCTATAAAATTTTAACAAAATACAAATACTATTTGACAAATTTACACAAGGTTTATCAAATCTAGATACCCAGTAAAGGCCCAGATAATTAATTCTAAATAAAGAGCAACCTTGTATTTTCTCAAGGTGTTTTATGAATGAGTTAATATTTTAATCGGTAGGCCGACTGTTTTTGGTAGTTGGGAATCGCACGACATAAAATAAAGAAAGCAAAGATTTATCACACCTAATGTAATTGGTATTTGAGTTTGGAATTTATTTCATAAATATGCAAGTTCGAATCAGGACACGTACAGCGTGAGATCAATTCTGTTGTTTAAGTTTGAAGGCTAAAAGGCGTGATAGGTCTGGTTTGTATGGGCTCATTGTGTATGTTGTCTGGTAACGTTTTATCAATCTAAGAGACCGCTGAGTTACTGATTTACATTTTCTGTGCAACTTTATTACATTAGTACATTAGAAGCCATCGGGATCAGGAATTTGGCTTTTTGCACGAGACCAAAGCAAAAACTTTTGTTAAATTTAGGATAATCCGGATCGAAAAGATGGATTGCGAACCTATGAATAGATTTGGATGTTTGAGAAGAAGAAATTCCAATAGAAAATAAAGTTTATAATTTTGATTAAGTTTTGATTAATTATTTTTTAGGATTTGAAGCTCTAAAGAAAAACTAGGTTTGAACAAGTTTTATGGTAAAATCATGCAGTTTTAACGATAGATGTAATTGTTTGGATAAGTTGTTGAATTTTTTATAAATGAGGTTTTGAATTTGTCGATTTTCTGTAAGAACACAACAGAAGAGGATCTCCATAATATGCAGTTGGTTAGCATATTTATTTTTTTTATTTTTGCTACTTCAGGTGGAAGATTGATGTCAAGGTTGATGGTTGACCATTTAAAGGACGTCTATGAACAACGTTAAAACTTAGGAAGACGTGTAGATTGTAATTTGAGAAAGAAAAATGTCTCAAAAGTTATAGAAAGTATGTTAACATACCATAAAAAAATATATACATATAAAGAAATAACATACGTTCTATAATTTTGAGGCATAATCATAAATACAAAGTCACAAAACAGCAACATTACAATTTTCTTATTACCTACTATTATATATAAACAAATAAAGAAGCCTAGGGTCTTACTTACCACACTGTTTACGATTTATGCAATATTTTTGGCTTTCTCTCGTATATGTATATATGTAATATTTATAAATGTATTGGAAGAGTTATGGACTTACTGAAATATTGAACATCAACATATTGCATTTATCTTCTTCCCTTCTCTAAGCTAAAATTACAAGCAAAATACAATATCCATTTTTCATTTTTTTAATTTGACCTCAAGAATATACTGAATTTGGTCTCTATTCTATACTATTTAAGTTCAATCTGGGAAATTTATTCTTTTGGCTAAAACTATATTGAATCAGAGAATTTTATCTTAACATCAGCTATACTGATGGTAAACAGGTCGTGCTTTGTGTTTTTCAATTTTAGGTATCAAAGTAGCAAACACATACCTGATCTGTTTTCTTCGCGTGTACGAAAATAGATACCCAAATATGTACATATCATGTTTCGTGTAGTGTATCAGGTTTATCCACAAACTTGACAAATACACAAATATTTCATGTCGTTTTTGGATCATTTTGTGTATTTTCATGTTTTTTCAAATTTTGTGTATTTTTCAGGGTTTCATGTATTTACCACGGATAGGGGTGACGGGCAAAGTGCAAAGGGTAAGGGTGCTGACGGCGACTGTTAAAGACGGGAGAGGAAATGAAGGGAGAGGGAGGCCGGAGGGAGGGGGAGGGTGGCCGGGCGGGAGAGAGAGGCCGAGAGTTCATAGTTCAGAGAGAAGAGACATGATTGATAGCCAGGGATAGGGGGACGGGCGGGTAAAGGATAAGGGCGACGATGACGACTATTAAAGACGGAGAGGAGATAGAGGGAGATGGAGGCCGGAGAGAGATAGAGGCTGGAGGAGCTATAGAAGGAGGTCGAGAGTTCACAGTTCAGATAGAAGAAAGAATTATGAGTTATGGGTAGCCAGGGGTAGAGACGAGAGGGGGTAAAGAGTAAGGGATTATGTTTTAGGATTTTCTATTTTATAATTTTAACTTTAATCATTAATATTTTATATTTGGAATATATTTAAAATAATCGGGTATGGCGGGATTAAATAGGTAACCCGCGGTATGCATGGACACGACCTGCTCTTAGCAGGTAAGTTTTAGGTCTTACCCGATTTGTACACGAAATCCGCAAAGGCTATACCCATACCGGCAAAGAGCATATTAGGGTCGGGTCGTGTTTTTGTATCGTATCTGATATTACTGTCCCTATCTGCTACCATTATAACTAGTGTTGTTGGTCTACCTGATACGATTATTGACATTAATAAGACGATAATATATATATATTTGTTCATGTCAGTCATGTTATCTTGAGCTTTAACTTCACGCATGACAACATCATGGGATATCAACTATAAGGATTCTCTAAGACAATATCTCATACTATTTATATTTCGTAATGATACAAAGACTGAAAATTATATTCATAAACGAATAAGATAAGTTTTAAAACTAAAAGAATCAGATGAATCTACATGTCATTATTTGAAGATTATTAGTTGTCCTCTTGGTTTATTTTGGAATTATTGTTCTTGTGAACATTTTGTTTGTGCAAATTTTGCTACGATTTCCACACGTGAAGTACGCTACCGTTTTCTTGTTCTTTTAAATAGTTGTAACATAAAACGTATCATTAGGATATTCATGAGTCCATGGTTCCTTAATAGCCAGACAAAATATTTAATAAAAACATAAACAAACGAAATGAATCTTCAAACGAAATGAATATCAAAAGATTATCACATATTTTAATAAAATGAATTGATTTGTTTGTGTAGTCAACTATATCAATTGTCAGATATAACAGACCGCCAGGTGCAAATTTAATTAATTAATTTGATCATTTACCCAAGCGACAATAGGTGCCGAACATTCAAAGGTTCCTTGAGAATCACCTTAGCAACAACATCGAATAGCCAAAAATGTTAGTTAAGTGTCATACCCCGTATTTTTCTATGTCCGACGTTAAATAATTTATAGCAACTCAAAATATAAATTTATTAATTATATATGTCACTGAGGCTTAGCTAAATGAATTGTAGGAGAGAAAATAATCAAAAAGGTGAAATTGAGGAAATTAGGCCAAAATACCAAAACTATCCCTCCACACTTAAATGTTAGGGGAGTTACACAAAGGAGTATAACTCCCCACAAGCACCAAATCGGTGGTTATCAACAAAAAAGAACAGGGGGGAACGGCTGGAAGAAAGAGGAGGAGAAAAGAGAGAGAAAAGAGAAAGAGAGAAAGGAAGAAGAAGAGGAAGAAGAACTTGCGGTCAACCTAGGTTTAATCCTTACCGAAATTCTACAGTGCACTTGTAAGCCTAACTAGAAACAAAGGCAAGTAATCTTTCTATACGCTTTACGCAAATTTTGATACAACATGCCCTATGTTCTTATAAAGAGAAAATTCGGATCACACATTAGTGACCTTGATTTGTTTATGTTACATGCTCTACTATATGTACTTGTTGTTGTTTGCTTGATTTAAAGTCATGTTCTTTGGGCCTAAATGTGAAAATATTCATGTTGTACTTCATTGTTGATAAACATGCCCTTAAAGTGTCATCTTTGTTGTAAATATTGGATGTGGTAATTGTCATGTTTTCTAAAGGTTGCTTTAGATGATTTGTGATGAGTTGAGGAAGATTTGAAGAGATAGAGGAGATGTGATGTAAGTTGAACATGTGGTAGAAGATTGATGATACATCCGGAGATATGAATAATAGAAGGCTTAAGGTTGATGCAAACTGCTAGAAGTAAGGATCAAACTGTGTTTGTGGTGTGTTGTGCATGATGGAGATAAGAATGTAAGGTTGAATTTGAGGTGTTAAGATGAAAGAAGTGATTGAGGAAGATGAAGGAGGGAAGTTACTGCAGAAAATTGCAGTTCTGGAACCGTCAGAACACTTCGAACACCTACTTTAGGTGCTTCATGTCACATTAGGCGCCTAAAGTAGGCGTTCCATGTGTCACAGCATATTCCAGAACACTTCGAACACCTACATTAGGCGCTTCATGTCACATAAGGCGCCTCATGTAGGCGTTCGATGTGTCTCAGCACATTTTAGAACACTTCGAACACTTCTGAAGGTGTTCGATGTCACATAAGGCGCTTCATGTAGGCGTTCGATGTATACCAGCACATTCCAGAACACTTCGAACGCCTAGTATAGGCACCTCATGTCACTTTAGGCACCTCAAGTAGGCGTTCCAAGTGTACTGGAAGTCTTTTTGACCCATTAGGCGTCCCATGTATGTGTGATAACCTTATTCTCTTCCTTTGATCATAAAATACAAGGGTATTTGAGGTGAACTTGAGGAATAGAGGTTAAGTGTGATTAAGTAAGGATAAGATTGGATCCCAAATGAGTTGGTGATACAAACGGACTTAGAAAGGTACGAACGTGTAGTGTCTGAGATACAAGACCATGTACTTGATATGTAAGATGTGTGTGTATGTTTACATGTTTGATATGAAGTTGCATGAGCATTCTGCATCATGGCATGAACACTTTGCATTTTGACATGAGAATTGCTTTACAAAAGAACATGCGTTTACAAGAGAAGATTAAAGTTTTCAAAAAGCAAACTATGGCTGCTGGTTGATCACAGGTTATAAAAGTCACGCCTGCGAAAGCAGGGTATAAAAGCGTGACATGTGAATCAACAGCAGGGTATAAAGTATTTTATGGGGCCGTAGAGCTATCAGCACGGATATATGATATACGTAATGGGGTCGTGGACCTTTCAGCATGGGGTATAAAGTTATATGTGATGGGGTCATGGACCTTTCAGCACGGGGTATAAAATTCTGTTTGCTGTGGAATGATCACCCACAGGGTATAAAGTCCTAGTACGCAAAGAATATGAAAAGTTTTGTGAAATGACACGCATAGCATTTTTACGAAAGAAGTCATATGCATGGGTTCTTTGTGTGGTTTTGAAGAAGTACATGCATCATGATACATGAAGCATAGGATTTGACATGCAAGAAATGTGACTAGCTTATGTTCTGTTTATGTGGTATGTTATTTTAGTTACCTGTTTGTTCTCGTATCTGCGTATCATTTATGTGATTTATTTGTTTCGAGAAATTGTTATAAAGATGCTATTTGCTAACCCGAGTACCTTATTTTGGGCAATGACTTATACACTGGTGACTCGTCGTGTGTGATCCCCGTGAGGTGTATAGACGGGTTACTTGCTGGCGATGTTTTCGCTAAGAATAGATACTCCATCTTCTTTTCAGGTGAGCCAGAGTACGAAATGATATTTGTTGAAGACGATGGCAAATGGGCTCAATAGGATGATGGTCATGGAAGTAGATAGATTTTTGATCATTCTCTTTTAAGTTAGAAGACTCGATGTTTATTATGATGTACTGAAGGATATGTTAGACCGTTAACCGAACACAATTTATTTCCGTTGTATTTCTTTGGTTACATTGATGTTGGTGAAGTTTTAAATTTTACGACGTTTCCACTGATTTATCTTATGTCATGAATGACGTGTGCTTGATCTGCTTGACGCTTCGTAGTCCTCGTAGTAGACTACGGCAGGTGCACTGGTTCCGATGCCAGTATCGGGCTGGGGCGCTACATTAAGTGTGATAACAAAATCATGATTACGAGTGAATATAAACTGACTCTTATGTAGTTCACTAATTCAGTTTAGTCACCTATGCAGATACATATAGAGCTGGAAGTCTCACTGGGATTAAGCTCTCTATCTGTTGCGGTGGAGGCATTGTCTTATCTTGTCTCTCCCCCTCTCCAGACTACAACCACAGCTTTTGCTGTTGTTGGAATATACAAGATATGGTTGTTGTTGTAATTTCAGTTTGGTACGTTCTTATACATTTCTGTAATACATGTGTACAGATACCTGTCGTCATGTAATGAAAAATAAATCAATGTAATAAGGACATTTCTAGTACACTAAGCTTCCGTGTTTGTGCAGAGTCCGAGGTTCGTACCCGTGACGTGGAATAAACCTTTAATAAACTACCATATGAAGTGAGAAAAATCTTTATATATTTAAATCCAATAACTCTTAATCATAAGTCTCGATTCTAATTAATTAAACTAGGCTACATTCAAAGTCCCTTTCTATGATTTAGAACAAGCTAGTCTTTTTGCTAATTGTCTAGATTGCTTTGATTAACAACCATATAATCCACACCTTATAGCATATGCTTTGCATAATTAGTTTCATATTCCATTATACTAAAGATTAATATTGAAAGTGTGATCAAAGAAGCCAATATCTCAAAAAATTATCAATATTGATTTTTCAATATAGTGTAAATTAAACTATGTTGAAGAGTCAATTGTGATCATAAATTTTTTTGGGATAGAATTTCTATTTGATTGTATTGAAAGGCCCAGTGAAGGGTCAAGTAGATCATTTATGATGAAGAGGATGAGCTTCAAGAGAATGATTCGATGTTCTTACATAATCGAATATTGTTATACCAGATAAGAGCTAGATCTTCCACAAAAAAAGGTTTTTTTCGAATATGCCAATTTATTTGGGACCTTGTAGATCTAGTCTTTTTCTTATTCAAAGATTTGCCCTTCGCCATTGTAGCGCCCCGACCCGGACAGCGGAATCCGACCCGGTGCACCCGTCGTAGCTTACTGAGAAGACTACAAGACGTCTCATCTCTCGAATACACATCATCAATGACGTAAGAGAAATAAGCGCGGAAACATATCTCATAAATCTAAATCATCAAGCAATACGTCAAAGACAACATGAATACCCAAATGTATATGGTCGCAGCCATCTAACCTCCAATGAAATAAAACCAGAATTAACAGAAACTATCTAGTCAAATCTCTCCATAAGACCTATGCATCCCATTCTGCCCACTCGCCGTCATCCTCAATGAAAATCATATCATAACTGGGTTCATCTGCAAAATCAAAGGCAGTACCCTTAGCGAAAAACGCTAGCAAGTAACCCGCTTATAAGACATACGGGATCATCACATGGCAAGACATGAGTAATAGATAAACTGAGGGAATTGAGGGGCACATGTCTTGTAAACTTCCAAATATAAATTTGAATACACAGTAAAGCAAGTACGACAATTTGCTCACATTTAACAATTCATAGGCAATCAGGTACCACACCCGTTCATACCACATTGACTCTCGTGATGCATGTCAAGATATGCACTACACTACACATTCCCTTATGCATGAACACTTTCTCTTTTAAAACAGTGCAATGCATGACATAATGCCCGGTCACTTCATATAACTTTATACCCTGTAACGCGCCCCGGCTTATATTTCCATCCCGGTTTACGTTACAGCCAACTTTATACCCTGTAATGCACCTCGGCTTATATTTCCATCCCGAGTAGCATTACAGACCACTTTATACCCTGTAACGCGCCCCGGCTTATATTTCCATCCCGGTTTACGTTACAGTCTTTTGTGCCCTACAATGCGCCCCGGCTTAAATTTCCATCCCGGTTTACATTGCAGGTCACCTTCGCAAATCTGTGCCGAAGCACCTTTCTTTTCAAATCAATATGCAAATGCACGTGCCATGATGCAAAACTCCTCATTTCATTCTCATTCCACATTCTCATATGCAATTCACATAAGTAGTTCATATACACATGCGCAAGTACAAGCATACACAAGTTTTCACTAACGTACACATCATAACTTAGGCTTCCACCATCACGTTAACCCTTAGTCTTGACTCTAAGGTTCACAACCCAAAGCAAATATCCCTAACCATTCCTCATTGAACTCTCAAACACGCGTACATTCATCTCCTAGCCCATCTAAGTCATTCACGTTGAAACTCGATTCGAGAACTCATTGAAGTCACCAATATTGTTTCACCATCCTAGGTCATGTTCCCAAGACTCAGACTACCTTTAATCAGGTCTTAAGAAGTCTCTAAAGTCACCCAAAGGTTCCCCAAACGTCCCCCTTTCTTCCTCTATTTTCCACAAAATTTCTGGACTTCATCCCCTATACATCGATCGATCGATGTCCAACTGGGGACATCGATCTCTCACTTCGATCGATCGATGTCCTTCTGAGGACATCGATCTCTCAGGCTCAACCCACATCGATCCATCGATGTCCGTCTGGGGACATCGATCGCTCCAACCTCTTGCACATCGATCGATCGATGTCCTGCTGAGGACATCGATCTCTTCTCAACCCTTACATCGATCGATCGATGTCCTTCTGAGGACATCGATCTCTGACATCGATCGATCGATGTCTGCGTAACCCCCAACTTTTCTCTGTGTTTTCTGCAACCACTGCAGAACCAAAAACACCACACATGTCCAACGTTAATCCACTCAATCCAATCCTAACCCCCGCTATCATTCATGCTTAAACTACAGATTCGGACACTTATACGCATACATACACGATTCAAACCTACCACGCAATCATCCAACTCCCTTAAACTCTCAAAGGTCTCATCTTTTCTCAATCCCACGCAACCACGCAAGCACATCAAGAAGGGATACCGGGGTGGGGATTTGCATGATTTCACATAATCAACAACAACAACGATTACTTTTCCATATACATTGGCCAAATCTCGAAAACAAATCACATAGATCGTATGCAAATAATCATAGAACGAATCTACTGCACGGTGATCCAATTTGATAACAAAATAGGCCGATTTTCTTTCGCAAATCGTAAGAACTTATAACCAGATTACTTGCCTTTGATTACTCGAAGACGAAACAAAGATCGAATGAAGATTGGATGGCTTTGTGAGGAAATTCTTCTCCTAGGGTTGAAGGGCCTCCCAAGTCGCCTAGGGTGATGATGAAGCGTCGGTTTTCTCTGCGTAAGAGAGAAAACTGACGTCTGTCAGTTTTTTATATGGGATGGGGGAAAGTTTGGTGTTTCTAAATTATAACTATTATCTATTTATCTTAAAGGATAAACTTTAATTATTTAATTCTAAATTAAATATATTTAAATTCTATTATTACTTCCTTCATTAATTTCTATTTAATCCTCTCATTAATGTCTAATTAATTCTCGTTGACCGTCATTAATTACCGTGAAACCCTTCTTTGTCTTTTAACTACTCCACGGAGGGTGCGGGGCATAACATCCCACCCCCCTTACAAAAAGTTTCGTCCTCGAAACTGACGTACCTTATTGGAAGAGACGTGGATACAGCTCTTTCATTTGCTCTTCAAGCTCCCACGTGGCTTCACGCTCCGTATGGTTACTCCATTGAACTTTGACATACGGAATGACGCGACGTCGTAGGACTTGATCTTTTCTATCCACAATCTTTATTGGCTGCTCTTCATAAGTGACGTTTTCTTTCACATCTAAGGGTTGAGCTTCAAGGACATGGCTCGGGTCCGGTACGTATTTCCGTAGTTGGGATACATGAAATACGTTGTGGACTTGTGACAATTTCGGAGGTAAGGCGAGTCTGTATGCTCTTTCGCCATCTTTACCAAGAACCTCGTAAGGGCCAATATATCTAGGGCTTAACTTGCCCTTCATTCCGAATCTTGCAACTCCCTTAGTTGGCGAAACTCGTAGGTAAACCTTATCGCCCTCCTCGAACTCCAACGGTCGTCTCTTGGTGTCAGCCCAACTTTTACTACGATCTTGAGCCACTTTGAGTTTCTCCCTTATCAACTTGACCTTTTCCACTGTCTGCTCAACCAATTCGGGTGCAGTGATCATCCTTTCTCCGACTTCGTCCCAACAAACCGGGGACCTGCACTTACGCCCATATAACGCTTCAAATGGCGCCATGCCAATTGCGCTGTGATAGCTGTTATTATATGAAAACTCCATTAGTTTCAACATGCTATCCCAGTTTCCTTTAAAGTCCAAAGCGCATGCTCTCAACATGTCCTCCAATGTTTGGATGGTCCTCTCGGATTGTCCATCCGTTTGCGGGTGGTATGCTGTGCTCATTCTCAACTCTGTACCCATAGCTTTCTGGAATGCCCTCCAGAACATAGAGGTGAACTTGGGGTCACGGTCCGATACGATGCTGACTGGGACTCCATGTAGACTTACAATGTTATCCACATAGATATTGGATAACCTCTCATACGAAGTACCATGTGGCATAGCTATAAAGTGAGCCGTCTTCGTTAATCGGTCCACAATTACCCAAATCATCTCGTTTTCATTGCGGGTCTTGGGTAGTCCCATTACGAAATCCATCGTCACGTGCTCCCACTTCCATTCCGGAATCTCCAGTGGTTTCATCAAACCACCAGGTCGTTGATGTTCCGCTTTGACTTGTTGGCATATCAAACATCTCTCAACATATGCCGCTATTGACCTTTTTATCCCTATCCACCAATAGTTTCTTTTGAGGTCCTTATACATCTTAGTACTTCCGGGGTGGATGGACATTCTTGAGTTATGCGCTTCTCGGAGCAATTCTGTTCGGAGCTCGTCTTTACTTGGCACGCATAACCGATTCTGGAACCATAGACTCCCATCTTCTCGCATCTGGAAATCCTTTACCGGTCCCGTGGATAATTTGTCGCGGATCTCTTCCAGTGTCGGGTCCTCATACTGTGCCTCTTTGATTCGGTCTACCAAGTCTGGGCTGATAGACAAAGCTGTGAGGACATTTGCCACTGAATCCACCAATTCCAGGTCAAACTCTTCAATCTCTCTTTCCAATGGAGACTGTCTTGCGTGGCTAGACTTTCTGCTCAATGCGTCCGCCACTCTGTTGGCTTTGCCCGGATGGTAGTTGATGGTCAAGTCATAGTCCTTGAGTAACTCTAACCATCTCCTTTGCCTCATATTCAATTCCTTCTGTGAGAATAGGTATTTCAAACTCTTATGATCCGTGAACACGGCACATTTCTCCCCATATAGGTAGTGTCTCCAGATCTTAAGAGCGAATACCACAGCTACGAGCTCCAAGTCATGTGTCGGATAGTTCTGCTCATATGGTTTCAGTTGTCTTGACGCGTACGATATGACTCGTTCGTTTTGCATCAAGACACAACCTATAAACAGAGGGTTAGTTTAGGACTTGCATAAGTATATATAATGCATTAATTGTAATGGTGTACATACCTAGTCCTTTCTTGGACGCGTCACTATAGATCACGAAGCCGTCGGTACCGGAAGGTTGTGCCAACACCGGGGCTGTGGTCAATCTCTTCTTGAGCTCTGTAAAGCTCTGCTCGCATTCAGCAGTCCATTCGAATTTAGTCTTCTTCTGAGTAAGTCGACTCAATGGTACTGCTATCGTTGAGAATCCCTCAACAAACTTCCTATAGTAGCCTGCCAAGCCTAGGAAGCTTCTGACTTCGGTCACATTTGTGGGTCTTGGCCATTCAGTGATTGCTTCTATCTTCTTGGGATCCACAGAGATCCCATCTTCGGAAATCACGTGACCAAGGAAGGCTACACTTCTTAGCCAAAATTCACACTTGCTGAATTTGGCATAGAGCCTTTGTTGCCTCAGAATTTGCAACACCACCCTTAAATGTTCAGCATGAGCTTGTTCGTCGGGGGAATAGACCAAGATGTCATCGATGAACACTACTACAAATTGGTCTAACTGTTCTCGGAATACAGTGTTCATCAAATCCATGAAGGCTGCTGGGGCATTAGTTAGTCCAAAAGGCATCACTAAGAATTCATAATGCCCGTATCGAGTCCGAAAAGTTGTTTTAGGTACGTCTCCGGCTTTCACAAGCAACTGACGGTATCCTTGACGGAGGTCAATCTTTGAAAACCATCTAGCTCCCTTTAGCTGATCAAATAGATCCTCGATCCTTGGTAGAGGATATTTATTCTTAATGGTGATCTTGTTCAACTCCCGATAGTCGATGCATAACCTCATGCTGCCATCCTTCTTCTTTACGAATAGAACCGGAGCTCCCCAAGGTGATACACTGGGGCGAATTAACTTCTTGTCCAGCAACTCCTGAAGTTGCCCCTTTAGCTCCTTAAGTTCAGCTGGAGCCATTCTATAAGGTGCCTTAGATATAGGCTCTGCTCCAGGGATCAAGTTGATTTCGAACTCCACTTCTCTCGTTGGTGGTACTCCCGGTAGGTCGTCCGGAAATACGTCCTTAAATTCATTGATTACCGGAATCTGATCCATAGAGGTAACCTCCTGCTTCGCATCTAGAGCATATACCATAAACCCCTCTGCTCCTTTCTGTAAAGCCTTAAAGGCCTTGATCGCCGTCATGTATATTTTCCTTGGAGGTTTGGTTATCTTGGTATTCCCTTGCACAGTGACGTCATTCATCTCAGGGTCTTTGAGAGTCACTTTCTTGAGTTTACAGTCGATATTGGCATGATTCTTGGTCAACCAATCCATGCCCAATATTATGTCAAAGTCCTTCATCGGAATGGGAACTAAGGTCACTGAGAAGAGCTTCCCACCTAATTCCAAATCACAGTCTTTGTACTGATGGTGAGAAATCAGTACTTGTTCTCCTGCTGCCTGTACCCTAAATGGGTTCTCAAGCCATTCGGGTAGACAGTCGAGTCCTTTGGCGAATCGCTTAGAAATGAAAGAGTGGCTAGCGCCACTATCAAATAACACGTTTGCAGGCACGTTGTTAACTAAGATCACACCTAACATGAAAGTGCAGCACATAAAGGTCTCATATAAAGCATATTTAATCATCAACTTAAAAGACTAGAATTCAACTTAGGCTACTATTATTAAACTTAAGTTGTACCTGTCACGACGTTGGCATCCTCCTGTACCTCAGCGTCCGTCATCGCATGGACTCTCGCATTGGGCCTGCCTCTCTGCTGTGGGCCCGGCCCGGCTGCTGCCTGAGGTTTAGTATTCCATTCAGGGCAATCTTTAATTCTATGGCCCGTCTTCCCACATTTGAAGCACGCTCCACTTACCTTCCAGCATTCGCCCACGTGTCTTTTATGGCAGTGTGGGCATTCTGCAGGTGCTTGCCGATCAGGTTGGTTTAGTTGTGGTGCCCTTTGCACTGGCCCCGCTTGCACTTTCCTAGGGATTTTGACCCAACGTCCGGGTCTACTTCTGCTTGATTCTACTCTCGGCCTCTTGCTCGTCTCCTCTCGGGCCTCTCTCGGCTGTGACCTACGCATGTCACTCTCCACTCGGTAACATGCGTCCAGCATCTCCTCAAAAGTCTTCAAGCTCGACCCCGCTATTACAGTCCGTATGCGGGGATTCAATCCTTCCTCAAACTTCAGCATTTTCATTCGGTTGTTTTCCAGTACCATGGGCGTGAATTTGCCCAAGGCATGGAACCTATCTGCGTAGTCAGAGACGGACATCCTTCCCTGCTCAAACTTGTCAAATTGTCTCATTTTCTCCAAAATGGCAGTCTCCGGCACATAGTAGTCCTTGTAGGCCTTCACAAACTGCCTCCACTGAATAGGAGGGGTCATCTTTGGCAGGATGCCGCTCCACCAGGCATTTGCTCTGCCAATCAGTAACGGGGTGGCCACATCCACCTTCAGATCTTCAGGCACTTGCACAAGCCTGAAGCACTTCTCCACTTCGTCAAGCCAGAACCCAGCTACCTCTGGGTCAGTGGTCCCTTCGAAATTAGGGGCATGCATTTTGCGCATCTCCCCAATATAATATCTGATGCCTTGTTGAGGAGGTGGTGGATGAGGTTGTTGTGGTTGTTGCTGTTGCTGAGCAACCCCTTGCGCTATTACCGTGATAGCATCAATCAATGCTTGGGGTACTAGTACTGGAGGTGGTGGTGGTGGGTCATTGTTTCCATTGCCACCATTTCCTTGGTTGTCACGTCTAGGAGGCATTTTCTGCAAGGTCACGCTTATTAGTATCTAGCAGTTTAGAAATAAATCAGGGCTTGGAATCCAAAATGTGTACAAGGCAGAGTTTACGAACTAAAATAATTAACATTTATCGCTTACACTTAATCGCGCTCGTACACACACCCATCCCAATCAAACTTAAATCCAAGATTACATACTTAGACTTAAGGATCAACTTAAGGTGAAAATCATGGCTTAAGACTCTACATGTCATAACCTAGGTCTCCGAGGTAGATCTGAAGCCTAGGCTCTGATACCACCTGTAGCGCCCCGACCCGGACAGCGGAATCCGACCCGGTGCACCCGTCGTAGCTTACTGAGAAGACTACAAGACGTCTCATCTCTCGAATACACATCATCAATGACGTAAGAGAAATAAGCGCGGAAACATATCTCATAAATCTAAATCATCAAGCAATACGTCAAAGACAACATGAATACCCAAATGTATATGGTCGCAGCCATCTAACCTCCAATGAAATAAAACCAGAATTAACAGAAACTATCTAGTCAAATCTCTCCATAAGACCTATGCATCCCATTCTGCCCACTCGCCGTCATCCTCAATGAAAATCATATCATAACTGGGTTCATCTGCAAAATCAAAGGCAGTACCCTTAGCGAAAAAAGCTAGCAAGTAACCCGCTTATAAGACATACGGGATCATCACATGGCAAGACATGAGTAATATATAAACTGAGGGAATTGAGGGGCACATGTCTTGTAAACTTCCAAATATAAATTTGAATACACAGTAAAGCAAGTACGACAATTTGCTCACATTTAACAATTCATAGGCAATCAGGTACCACACCCGTTCATACCACATTGACTCTCGTGATGCATGTCAAGATATGCACTACACTACACATTCCCTTATGCATGAACACTTTCTCTTTTAAAACAGTGCAATGCATGACATAATGCCCGGTCACTTCATATAACTTTATACCCTGTAACGCGCCCCGGCTTATATTTCCATCCCGGTTTACGTTACAGCCAACTTTATACCCTGTAATGCACCTCGGCTTATATTTCCATCCCGAGTAGCATTACAGACCACTTTATACCCTGTAACGCGCCTCGGCTTATATTTCCATCCCGGTTTACGTTACAGTCTTTTGTGCCCTACAATGCGCCCCGGCTTAAATTTCCATCCCGGTTTACATTGCAGGTCACCTTCGCAAATCTGTGCCGAAGCACCTTTCTTTTCAAATCAATATGCAAATGCACGTGCCATGATGCAAAACTCCTCATTTCATTCTCATTCCACATTCTCATATGCAATTCACATAAGTAGTTCATATACACATGCGCAAGTACAAGCATACACAAGTTTTCACTAATGTACACATCATAACTTAGGCTTCCACCATCACGTTAACCCTTAGTCTTGACTCTAAGGTTCACAACCCAAAGCAAATATCCCTAACCATTCCTCATTGAACTCTCAAACACGCGTACATTCATCTCCTAGCCCATCTAAGTCATTCACGTTGAAACTCGATTCGAGAACCCATTGAAGTCACCAATATTGTTTCACCATCCTAGGTCATGTTCCCAAGACTCAGACTACCTTTAATCAGGTCTTAAGAAGTCTCTAAAGTCACCCAAAGGTTCCCCGAACGTCCCCCTTTCTTCCTCTATTTTCCACAAAATTTCTGGACTTCATCCCCTATACATCGATCGATCGATGTCCAACTGGGGACATCGATCTCTCACTTCGATCGATCGATGTCCTTCTGAGGACATCGATCTCTCAGGCTCAACCCACATCGATCCATCGATGTCCGTCTGGGGACATCGATCGCTCCAACCTCTTGCACATCGATCGATCGATGTCCTGCTGAGGACATCGATCTCTTCTCAACCCTTACATCGATCGATCGATGTCCTTCTGAGGACATCGATCTCTGACATCGATCGATCGATGTCTGCGTAACCCCCAACTTTTCTCTGCGTTTTCTGCAACCACTGCAGAACCAAAAACACCACACATGTCCAACGTTAATCCACTCAATCCAATCCTAACCCCCGCTATCATTCATGCTTAAACTACAGATTCGGACACTTATACGCATACATACACGATTCAAACCTACCACGCAATCATCCAACTCCCTTAAACTCTCAAAGGTCTCATCTTTTCTCAATCCCACGCAACCACACAAGCACATCAAGAAGGGATACCGGGGTGGGGATTTGCATGATTTCACATAATCAACAACAACAACGATTACTTTTCCATATACATTGGCCAAATCTCGAAAACAAATCACATAGATCGTATGCAAATAATCATAGAACGAATCTACTGCACGGTGATCCAATTTGATAACAAAATAGGCCGATTTTCTTTCGCAAATCGTAAGAACTTATAACCAGATTACTTGCCTTTGATTACTCGAAGACGAAACAAAGATCGAATGAAGATTGGATGGCTTTGTGAGGAAATTCTTCTCCTAGGGTTGAAGGGCCTCCCAAGTCGCCTAGGGTGATGATGAAGCGTCGGTTTTCTCTGCGTAAGAGAGAAAACTGACGTCTGTCAGTTTTTTATATGGGATGGGGGAAAGTTTGGTGTTTCTAAATTATAATTATTATCTATTTATCTTAAAGGATAAACTTTAATTATTTAATTCTAAATTAAATATATTTAAATTCTATTATTACTTCCTTCATTAATTTCTATTTAATCCTCTCATTAATGTCTAATTAATTCCCGTTGACCGTCATTAATTCCCGTGAAACCCTTCTTTGTCTTTTAACTACTCCACGGAGGGTGCGGGGCATAACAGCCATTGTATTTTTACATCGAGAATTATTTGTAGATGGAGAGATGTCAAAAATACTTCTGGACAATATAATCTTTGACAATTCATATTTTTGTTCTACTCAGAACTAATATTTAGCTAATGAAATACAAAGTTGACTCATCTGATGAAAAAAAGTGTGAAATTTAAGTTGATAAATGACAGGGAAAAAGAATAACTTTGATTAAAAAGCTTGTTAACTTCATAACAATTAATAAAACGGGCACACTAAATAAATGCTAAAATCCCTCAAAGTAAATATAAATATTTCTTTTTTTTTGTTGAAAGAATTAAGTAGGAGCCATATTGAAAATAGTAAATAAACGTTGAAACATTTTGACAGTATGCATTTGTGGCTATAACTACTCAAAAGGACAATTTGACAACCCCCCAAGGCACCATAGAATTTTCCCTTTTGGGATATTTTTGGTCTGCTTGGATGAACATCTCTCTCATGCACAGCGTGACGGTAATACTACTATCTAGATTTAAAGACCAAAAGATCTGGCAGGCCTAGTTTGCATAGACTCATTGTGTAGGTTGTTTGGTAACGTTTTATCCATCTAAGAGTTTACTGAATTCATGATTTATATTTTCTATACTGCTCTATTAGACTAGTACAGTGGAAAATATCGAGACAGGAATTTGAGCTTTTACTCTAGACAAAATCAAAAACTTTTGCTAAATTTAGGGTAATCCAGATCGAAAAGATGGATTGCAAATCTATAGATTTGGATTTTTGAGAAGAGGAAATTCAAATAGAAATAAAGTTTATAATTTTGATTAAGTTTTGATTGATTATGTTTTTAGGATTTGAAGCTCTAAAGAAAAACTAGTTTTGAACAAGTTTTAGTGTAAAATCATGTAGTTTTAACTATAGGATCTAAATGTTTGGATAAGTTGTTAAATTTGTGATAAATGAGGTCATAAATTTGTCGATTTCCTGTAAGAACACGACAGAAGAGGATCTCCATAATATACACTGGTTAGCATATTTATTTATTTTATTTATTTATTTATTTTTGCTACTTCAGGTGGAAGATGATCATTTAAAGGACGTCTATAAACAACGTTAGAACTTTAGAAGACGTGTAGGTTGAGATTTGAGAAAGAAAAATATCTAAAATGTTATGTTGATTAAAATATAGTATGCGATGAAAGATATAACTTCAAAGCATATTATGTGATGATAGATATTGAATCAACATAAATAATGTCATGTGATGATAGATGACCATAATAGAAGCATGTTAAGTGATGAAAGAATTAAAAATACATGAAGCATCATACGGCAATGGTGATGAGCCAAAAAAATATTCAGTTAGTCAACAAACAGTCAACGACAGATCAAGGTCTAAGACAACTCTTGCAGCTTGGCAGGGATGCACTTTTGCTCGGCCACCTTGCACTTCAGCCAAGACAAACCTACTAAAATGGTTAAGGCAAACTCAACTATAAATCTTGGGTCAGCTCGGCCGTATGCCTGAGTCAGGTCGGCACTTGCTTAACATGACCAGGACGAGTTGGGAAAGAAGTCATCTCGTAAGGATATTTTTACATATTGCACCTCGGAAAGGCGAAGCTTTAGTCAAAGCTATAATTCACAGTCAGCCTCGGTGGGTAAAGGAATCAACTGTGCACAACTCTTAAAGGACATCTATTTAGCTTGGCATCGGCCTTGGTTTCTTATCAGCAAAGCTCTAACCTCGGCTCTGCTCTCATAAACATTTGCTCAAAGTATCTCGGATAAGACCAGAGAAGATATTATCTATTAATATCTGGGACCCACCAAGGCAATTCACCAGAGTATTTTCCAGGTGTCAAGCACCGACTGGCTCAGTACAAGCTCATCATAACAAGCCGACCTATACATCCTAGAGTCAGCTACTGGCACAGCTACGGTCTCAGGCTTTAGTCCCATCACACTGTGGCTATGCAGAGGATTAGACCGCCATCTCAGACACGTCGTCATCCCATCATCTGGCAGGAGGTCAGACCTCCACAATTTCGAGTATAAATATCCCCCTATCCAGACGAAGGAGGGGATCCAACTTTTGGAACAACTTCTGGAGCCTTCTCATACGAACTCCATCTCAGCCAATACATTAAACAGCCAAACACTCATTGAGTTCTTATTACAGGTTTCATCTAAACCTTATTCCAGCATAAATTGCCTACTCTAAACACCCATAACTGACTTAAGCGTCGGAGGGTTTTTCCGGGGCAGCGCCCTAGGACCTCTAACGTTTCTCTTCCTTCTCAGGTTCCATTGACAGATTTAGACGGAAGATTAACGGCATTCAACTCGGGTCATCTCTGATCCACCCGGTGAGCGATTCTGGTCTCATCATTTGGCGTTAGAAGGAGGGCCTGAACCTCCGCATTCCTTAAAACAGCTTTTCAAGGCTTTCTTAATATTGATCCTACCCGTCTATCGTGGGAAAGACGGATAAAAAGGATGGAAAAGGGTCCAAACAACCTATGACATCAAGAAGATGTCAACGACCTCTTCCACAACAAACGGAACAGTGTTCCTCGGAGCCTGAAAATTCTTCAACTCCTACTGCTGCCTTCACATATGAGGAGCACATGCGGGCCATACGTTACGTCGCTCAAAATCCAAATGTATTCTAAGCTGTGGTGAAAGAGATGAAGGAAAAAGCTTCTGAAGCGGGACCCAGCGGGTTCCATCCCAGCAACTCTCTTCCACAAGAAGAATCCCTAGAGTACTCTCCAACTCGGTCTGACTATCATCCCAGACGTCAAGCCGAATTCATGTCTGAGGCTAGACGTTCAGGACAAAGGTCTAATCATCATCACTCAAAACGCACACAAAAGGCGTTACTGCCATTCCAACATGGCAGAAAAGTTGACAATAAAGGCAGAGCACCAGCACAGGAAAGACGCTTTTTCCGTATTCGGTTGGGAGGCCGAGGAAAAGAGAGGAACTCCTTGCTAGCCTCAAAGTCTCATGTTCTCTCCTACATGAGGAAGAAAGGCCTGGCAAGAGAGCCTCAATCCCTCACAGGGCCACTCCACAGGAGAAACCATCAACTATACTGCCTATATCATCATGATATTGGATATGATACAGAAGACTGTAAGCAACTCGACCGAGAGATCAGTCGTCTGATCGAGCTCGGCCACCTGTAGCAGTTCTACAATCCGAGGTCAATGCTGCACAACAGGCTCAATTTTGGCAGGCTTCCTCCGGATGAAAGTTGCCGATCTGAGCAGCAGGGCAGGTCACCAGTAGATGAGGATTCAGATTCAGATGAGCAAAGATTGTGAGTCTCCGAAAGCATGCGGCTTACCTAAAAGCATAGGCCTGCGAAAGCATTACGGTTCATCTTTCCAGCATGTACCCAAAATCTTCATGTACGTAAATGTGCTTTAAATACATTGATTTTCAATGTTTATTAGAAATTTTCTATTTGGAAAAGAGTTGTCCAGATATTAAGCAGGACTTTTCTCGACAAATGGGATTAGAAGTCTCCATCGTATCTTATTCAAGTTTCTTATCCGGCTCAGCCCAAAACCTCCTAATCGGCAGCAAAATTGATCGCAAGACCTATTAATGGGGGCAGAGGTATTCCCCAGCTCGGCCTTATATTATCTAAGGGCCTATCTTTAATCAAATCTCTGGTCCAGCTCAGCTCGGCCTTATGATATCAGAAGATCAATATATATTCTTGACCGGTCCAGCCCGGCTAATTCATCGGCCAGGCTTTGATAAAATGCCCTCCCATGTTGGGGGTTCAACTATATGTTCTCTGTCTAATGGTTTTAAGGGAACTCCGAATGTGACAGGATTCACATCTCGGCAAAAACGTGACACATTTCACGTACATATACGACAGGTTTCGCAAAATGGCCCAGGATGTCATCTCTGTTCTCTGCCTAATGGTTTTAAGGGAACTCCGAATGTGACAGGTTTCACATCTCGGCAAAAACGTGACAGGTTTCACGTACAAATACGATAGGTTTCGCAAAATGGCCCAGGAGGTCATCTCTGTTCTCTGCCTAATGGTTTTAAGGGAACTCCGAATGTGACAAGTTTCACATCTTGGCAAAAACGTGATAGGTTTCACGTACAAATGCGACAGGTTTCGCAAATTGGCCCATGAGGTCATCTCTGTTCTCTGCCTAATGGTTTTAAGGGAACTCCGAATGTGATAGGTTTCACATCTCGGCAAAAACGTGACAGGTTTCACGTACATATGCAACAGGTTTCGCAATATGGCCCAGGAGGCCATCTCTGTTCTCTGCCTAATGGTTTTAAGGGAACTCCGAATGTGACAGGATTTACATCTCGGCAAAAATGTGACAGGTTTCACGTACAAATGTGACAGGTTTCGCAAAATGGCCCAGGAGGTCATCTTTGTTCTCTGCTTAATGGTTTTAAGGGAACTCCGAATATGACAAGTTTCGCATCTCGGCAAAAACATGACAGGTTTCACGTACAAATGCGACAGGTTTCACAAAATGGCCCAGGAGGTCATTTCTATTCTCTGCCTAATAGTTTTAAGGGAACTCCGAATGTGACATGTTTCATATCTCGGCAAAAACGTGACAGGTTTCACGTACAAATGCGACAGGTTTCGCAAAATGGCCCAGGAGGTCATCTCTGTTCTCTGCCTAATGGTTTTAAGGGAACTCCGAATGTGACAGGATTCACATCTCGGCAAAAACGTGACATGTTTCACGTACATATGCGACAGGTTTCGCAACATGGCCCAGGAGGTCATCTCTGTTCTCTGCCTAATGGTTTTAAGAGAACTTCGAATGTGATAGGTTTCGCATTTTTGAGAAAATGACCCAAGAGGTCACATTAGCTCAAATGGCCTAAATGGTCTCCTCAGCTCAAAGACTTACGAAGTCAGCTCAAATACTTGGAAGAATCCAAGAAATATTCAGCAGAGCAGATCTTGAAGTCCAAATCGGCCCTACAAAATTGCTGAACAGAAATTATCTCGGCCGTTACAAAGGGAACCTGGGCCAAAAGATTTCATCTTAGCTAGGCAGAAAGATAGGTTTATTCTATATTTTAAATCTTGGTAACTTAGCTTATTTTCAATTAAACTGATTAAGGTTGCTAAGGCCGACATATGATCTCGGCAACAAGAAGTTTTGAAAGTAAAGACTTAGCAGAAAAGCTGAGGTTGAAGAGCAGAACAAAAGGGAAAAAAAGTTGCAAAGACCTAGAAAATTTTTCCATTGATATAGAATTGAAGTACAAATTACAAATTGGGGTCTGCTCAATCAATGATTACAAAGAAGATCCTAAGACTAGTCTTCGTCTTCCCTCAAGTTGGCTCCTTCCAGGAACTGCTGAAACTTAGTGTCGAATTCTTGAGAAGCATTTGAGTTGTACAACTCAGCCAGACGAGGATCTTCTTTGTTCAATTCTAGATAGATTTCTGAGCAGACGTCAATGGCCTCTGATCGGCCTACCTCCGTAGCTAAACTCTAAAGCGGAATCATATTTTCTTCAAACAGCCTGGATTTCTTAAAATCAACAACTGCCTTGACCTCAGCCTCGGCCAATCGTTGACGTAGTTGATCCAGCTGCTCTTCATAAGTGTCGCTCTTCTGCAACAGTTCAGCTTTCTCCTTCTTCAAGGCCTCAATCTCAGTCAGAGATTGGGTGGAGGCCAGTTCCAGGTCGGCCATTTTATGTTCCAACTCATCCACCTTTGAGTTGGAAGTGGCTAACTTCATTTCAGCATCCTCGGCCCTTTGCTGAAAATTGGAGACCTCGGCTTGCAAAGAATTGACTTGCTGAATCAGTCCAGCTCTCTGTTGATCAGCCTCTTCAAGCTCTCTGGTTTTGACTTGAAGATCTTCAAAAAACTCTTCTCCTCAGGCCAAGGCCTCTAACTCCTGAGCTCGGACCTGCCAGAAGGCAAAGTTAGAAAAATAACTAAGTGATGAATGCAAACAAGCACTCAGAAAAATTTTGCTTGCCAAAGCAATGTTGGAGTGAAGGATGTTCTTCAGGCTCTCCCAAGAAATTGCTCTGAACTTTTTTTGATCTAGGGGGAGAACCGTCACATTGTTCAGCTTCCTGGCCGTGGCTGGGTTCATAGCTGAATCACCCTCTGAAAACCCAATCAGAATTGTGTCATGTATCTCGGCTGGTTGAGGCAGGGCTTCTTCAGCTGGCCTGGAAGGAGTTGCTTCATATGCAGGCTGAGAAAGGCCTGCATCCTGGCCGCTGGATGGGCCTTCGTCTCGGCGCCTCTTCCTATGGCAAAGGTTTGAGCCATCACCAACTTCTGCCGAAAGATCTGGTTCAGCAGAGGCCTGAGGTTAGATCTCGGCCTCAGGCTCATCATCCATAATTTCGATCGGCAGAGCTGTAGAAAACATAACAGATCAAGTCAGAAACAGAGCTCAACACTTAGAAAAATTCGAGGTTCGAAAAAGTTCTAGTTACCTGGTTCGGGCTCTGCTTGCACGGACTCGGCAGTAGCAGAAACTGGGGGCAGAGCTGGAGTAGAAGTTCCCCAGCAGATGAAAGAGCAGCCACTCTTCTAGCCTTACGGGCTCTCTTTCTAGCTGCTGCCTCGGCCAGTCTGCTAGAATGGGAAGAGTTGCCAGAAGCCATTGAGCCTGCATCAAGGATAAAACAGTTATCTACTGAACGTAAGAAAAAAACTAAAAGAAAAGTGCATCAAGACCGACCTCTCACAATGATCAATTTGACAGGAGAAAGGGGCAGATAGTTTTGACCCAAAGCCGAATGGCTCAGGTCGGCCGCCATCAAGATGTCGTAGTCCACCTTTTGCCAATCAATGACGATGGGCAGACTCCGAAGTCTGGCTGCTTCCTTCAAGTAATCTGGGCCTGGCTTCAGGTTATCCGCCCTGCCGGACTTCCAGATGTTCCCGCTTGGCAGCTCAGCCTTTTTGATATAAAAAAAATCTACCTTTCCATCTCTTATTGAAGGTAGGAATATTAACAGTGAAAGGAAAAACGTTGTTAGAGGCTCGCATGCTGAAGTAATACCAGATGTGCGAGGCCCGACAGGCAAAAAGGGCTCTAAAAACAGTGGCGTTAAACGGAGACTTAGCTATTCTGAGGAAAAGGAGATAACAAAGAATGAGTTTCAGACCATTTGGTTGGATCTGAGGAATTCTAAGACCATAAGGCCGCATAATTCGGGTAAGAGGTTCAGGAATGGACAGATTAAAGCCCGACTTGAAGTAGTCCTCGTAGACTGCTTCATAGTCCCTTGGAGGATCATAAGTAGTTTGACCAGGCAAAGGCAGGATTGGGCCGAACCGATTCGGGTCAATCTTATGGAATTTGCAGATCCGGTTCAGATCGGCCTTGGACAAATTGCAAAAAGACTCTTGAACAAAAGGAGAAGGAAGACCTCTTTTAAGGACCCACGTAAACAAAGAAGGATCCCTTAGCAGAGCCGAGGGATTTACAGATGCCAGAGCAGGAGCAATCCCTGCTTGCTCCGACGAAGAGTCAACCACGGTGACGGCTCTGCTGGACTGAGCAGTGTCACTAATGGTCCGGCGCAGATTACTGATCGGGCGGTCGTCAACGGAGACGGTCCTCCCAGACGGAGATGGAGAGTTGGAATTCCCTCTACCTCCGGCGATGTAAGAAGCACCCTCAGAAAAATTTTGAGAATCATGAGAAGAAGCAGACATGATGAAGAAGTGAGAAGGAAGACTTACAGAATAAGCTGAAGGAAAAGGTAGAAGAAGACCGGAAGGAACTGGAGAAAGACTGAAATCGCCGGAGTTTGGAAGATAAAAGTCGGAGAAGAAAAGTGTCAGAGAGCAGAAACAGAAGAAGTAAAATGTAAGCCTGAAGGCTCTATTTATAGGCCTTCATCTCAGCAGACCAAAGGTCATCTCGATGCTCTCACTCTCGATCTCTGGAACCGCCGAATGCGAAAAGGTGCGTAACAGACGCCTTGTACTCTGCGCAGACAGTAAATGCGCAGAGCAGCCCAATCAGAGGCAGACACGTCACATTTGAAAGGACAATTCATTAAAGGCTCTGAATCGATTAGCCTGCCCTCTCTGGTCAGCTCGGCCAAACTAATCTTGGGGCAAATGATGAGCCAAAAAATATTCAGTTAGTCAACAAACAGTCAACGACAGATCAAGATCTAAGACAACTCTTGCAGCTTGGCAGGGATGCACTTCTGCTCGGCCACCTTGCACTTCAGCCAAGACAAACCTACTAAAATGGTTAAGGCAAACTCAACTACAAATCTTGGGTCAGCTTGGCTGCATGCCTGAGTCAGGTTGGCACTTGCTTAACATGACCAGGACGATTTGGGAATGAAGTCATCTCGTAAGGATATTTTTACATATTGCACCTCGGCTCGGTGAAGCTTTAGTCAAAGCTATCATTCACAGTCAACCTCGGTGGGTAAAGGAATCAACTGTGCACAACTCTCAAAAGACATCTATTTAGCTCGGCCTCGGCCTTGGTTTCTTATCAGCAAAGCTCTAACTTCGGCTCTGCTCTCATAAACATTTGCTCAAAGTATCTCGGATAAGACTAGAGAAGATATTATCTATTAATATCTGGGACCCACCAAGGCAATTCACCAGAGTATTTTCCAGGTGTCAAGCACCGACTGGCTCAGTACAAGCTCATCATAACAAGCCGACCTATACATCCTAGAGTCAGCTACTGGCACAGCTACGGTCTCAGGCTTTAGTCCCATCACACTGTGGCTATGCAGAGGATTAGACCGCCATCTCAGACACGTCGTCATCCCATCATCTGGCAGGAGGTCAGACCTTCACAATCTCGAGTATAAATATCCCCTATCCAGATGAAGGAGAGGATCCAACTTTTGGAACAACTTCTGGAGCCTTCTCATACGAACTCCATCTCGGCCAATACATTAAACAGCCAAACACTCATGGAGTTCTTATTACAGGTTTCATCTAAACCTTATTCCAGCATAAATTGCCTACTCTAAACACCCATAACTGACTTAAGCGTCGGAGGATTTTCCCGGAGCAGTGTCCTGGGACCTCTAACGTTTCTCTTCCTTCTCAGGTTCCATTGACGGATTTAGACGGAAGATTAACGGCATTCAACTCGGGTCATCTCTGATCCACCCGGTGAGCGATTCTGGTCTCATTACATGACAAACCCAATTAATCATGTGATGATATAATTAGTTTGAGGGACAATGAAATGAATGATTAAGTTAAAATGTGATGTCACTGTATGATAGGAGGAAAGCTAGGGTCTTACTTACCACATTGTTTATGACATGCGTGTTTAGGTATTTCTTGTGACCTACAATTATATACCCCCCATGTTCTATGTCTTATGGTAACAGTCAAGTCTAAGAAAATGTGTTCTAGTCATACTAAACTTTCATGTTTACGCAGAATCGGGAGAGAGACCGGATCGATTGTGATCTGATGTACACAACTTAACCGGATTGATTTGTGATCTGATGTATACAACTTAACCTTTGTGCAAAAGCATGTTTTCATTACTCGAACCCATGACCTCAAGGTCACAAAACAGCAATCTTACCAGTTGCTCCAAAGCAAAGAACGAAATAATACTATCTTCCTTCCCTTTTTCTTCTTTATGTGGGGAGCAGGGGCGGGGGTGTTATGGCGGTGGTGGAGGACCTCCTGTGAACAAAGCTATGTTGCCTCATTTATTATTTTAAACTATTGGTAAAGGTTAAAAATGTCGTTTACAACCATGTTGGCCACAACCACTTACTCTAAGCTACGTGTGTTTGTCTTGCTTCTGTAAGTATGTAATATATTATAACCATAGAGGATTTCTAATTCATATTTATTTATTGTTAGACATTTTAATGTTAACATCATTGTTTTATCATTAGACCTTGCATTTGTGTAACACAATGAATCAATGAAAAATACTTTTCCTGTAATCGTGTTTAGCTCAACATGGTATTAGAGCAGTCACGATTACTGGACTTGTGAAGTTTTTCGGCGTAGGCTCAGAAAAAACTTCATCATTTCCTGTTGAACCTTTCCCGGCCGATATTCCGACCAACATAACCATACCTTTTCCGGCCAGTATCCAGGCCACCATAACCATACCTTTCCCGGCTAGATTTGCTCATATCGAGCTTTATGGACATTTACTGATCCTCTTGCTCAGATCTAATCATCATCTTCATCACAAGATAGTCCCTGTTTCTTACCTGCAGAAAAACATAACAATATGTCAGACCTTCCTGGTACATCAGAAACAAATAAACCCGAAACATCCACCAACCCAGGGGATTTGGCCATCTAAGTGGCACAAATCCTCAAAGATAGCCTGAATACATCCACACCGTCACCAGCACTTCTAGAAAATCTCAACATTGCAGTTAAATTAATAGGAAGTAATTATGCCTTATGGTATAGAGTTATTTATCGAGTCATTCTTGGAAGAGGTCGAAGTTCCCACCTTACGGGGGTTCCCCCACCACCTGCACCAACAGATCCACGTTATTCAAGATGGGAGCAGGATGACAACTCAGTTTTTACTTGGATATTACAGAACATTGATCCAAGCATGATCAATAACGTGTCCTGGTACCCTACAGCCAAAGCTCTATGGGATGGGCTAACTTTAACTTATGGATCTGGAGGGGATTCATTGCAAGTATTTGATTTACACAGAATAGCCAATCACATCAGGCAAGGAGACGCCTCCCTAGAGGCATGCTGGAACAGTTTACAAGATTTGTGGGTATCCATCGACACCCTAGACACCAATCCGATGAGATGTTCTGAAGACATCGGGTTATACAACCAAAAAATGCAGGAGTTCAGGCTGTATCAATTTCTATCAGCCATCAGTGACAAATATGAGTCCGGAAAAAAGGAGCTGTTGAAGAGAACTCCTCTACCAAATGTAGAGGCAGCTTTCTTTGAGATAAAAAGGGCAGAATCTAGATCTGGCCTTATTAAACACGGTCCCTCAGAATTTTCTTCATCACAGGGACTCAGACAGGGACTGGCAGCGAAGACCCCAGGCAACCGGAGTCGTGGTCGTGGACCACCGTCAGAACACAGCAAAGCGAAACAAAGGGCCCTCACTTCGCTCTGGGGGTTCATCATCTAAGGTAGACAAGAGTCAACTTGCCTGTGAACACTGTGGAAAACGGGGCCACAACAAGGAGAGTTGTTTTCAGATCCTTGGCTACCCCGACTGGTGGGAGGTAAAGAAAGTGAACAGTGGAGGAGGAAAGGCTGCTGCTTCCAAAGGCCTGGAAGAAGGAGGCAGCAGTTGCAAGCAGATGGCTACCAGCGGTGGAGATAATGAAGGAGATGAAGACAAATGCGCCGCAGGAGGTAACCGAGGGTTAGGAGGAAACCCTAACCCCCAACCATCTTTAATACCGCCAGAAATTACCCCCCAGGCCCCTGCTGTGTTTACACTTTCGACCCCTAACCCTTGTAATAATATTAAGTTGATCCCTCCAGTTTCTGAGTTAGCACTTCCCCCCCCCCAACTTCCCGAAAATACCACCGCGGTCCCTCCAGTTTCAAATACTTCCACCTGCAGTCCCTGCATTTGTTACCCTGACCATTTTACCCCCCCCAACTTATCCACAAATCACTTCATCACATGCCTATACCACACGCACCCCAGTTAATCCCAATCAGTGGATATTTGACTGTGGCGTGACTGACACAATGACCTTTGACCCAAATGACTTTATTACTCGCTTATCCCCACTTAAGACACATATTGAGATTGGTAGTGGTGACACTCCCCATATCTGGGGGTGGTTCTATTGCTATTACTCCCACCGTGACCTTAAAAAATTGTCTTTTTGTACCCTCTCTCTCTACTAAATTACTTTCTATCAGTCAACTCACTAAAGAATTGGATTGCGTTGTTCTTATGTATCCTTCCTTTTGCGTGTTACAGAACATTCATACTCAGGAGATCATTGGACGTGGTACTGAGCGCGATGGACTGTACTACATAGATGCAGTGGTGCAACAGGGCAGGTCTAATCTGGCCACCGGATCGGTTACCCGCCAATTATGGTTATGGCACCGTCGGTTAGGTCATCCATCATTTAGTTATTTGCAAAAACTTTTTCCTCATTTACATTCTGCAACTTTGAATAAATTAACCTGTGATACTTGCCTTCGGGCCAAACAACCACGAGCGACTTACCGCTCTAATAATACTCGTGCGAGCTTTATTTTTTCACTAGTTCATTCAGATGTATGGGGTCCTTCTCCCCACCCTACTCCCTTGGGATTTCGATATTTTGTTATCTTTGTTGACGACTATTCCCGCATGACATGGCTATATGTTCTCAAAAATAAATCAGAAGTTTCTACAAAATTTACTGAATTCTATCATATGGTTCATACTCAGTACAAAACAGCCATACAAATACTTCGCTCTGACAATGGTGGGGAATATTTTGATGGGGCACTTAAACAATTCTTTATTACCTATGGCATCATTCACCAAACTACTTGTCCCGACACACCCGAACAAAATGGTGTGGTGGAATGAAAAAACCGTACCCTCCTTGAAATGACTCGTGCGATGATGCTTGACTCTTCAGTTCCTCGGGTTTTTTGGCCGGAGGCAGTATCCACTGCCACCTATCTAAGTAACCGTCTTCCTACCACTATTCTTGACCATAAAACCCCTCTTGAGATCCTATCTTCCCACATTACTATCCCTTCCATCCTGACTCTACCCCCTAAAGTCTTCGGGTGTACAGTCTTTATCCATGTTCCTAAAAACCAGCGAACCAAACTTGACCCCTACGCAGAAAAATGTGTCTTTGTCGGCTATGCCTCTACACAAAAGCTATCGTTGCTACAATCCCCGCACCCGTCGAATCCATATTACCATGAATTGCGTCTTCCTTGAAACCGAGTTTTTCTTTGCCACCCCATCTCGATCTCAGGGGGAGATAACTAATGATGGTGATCCACTCGATTGGTTGTCTAGCGTAAACTGGTCGGCGACTGAACCAACACAGTCAATAGATGACTCCGACTGCGCTATAGCTCCCTACGTAAGTACAGACACCGCCGCCCAGGATCTCGACAATGATGCTCCTCAGATGAATGAGCTGGAACAGATAAACGGAGGTATACATAATAACTCTGATGATTCTATTCCTAATGAGGATACTGATAGTATTTTACCTGACATAAATGCTACTCATTCTCCTGACATGACAACTGAACACCCAGGAACTAACTCAGAACACCTTGAGTTGGATCATATTAATATTGTGACAGGGGAACAGGAGCGTGTGCTGCCACCAAGGAGAAATAGAGGAGTACCTCCAGACAGATACTCACCCACCAAGGTTTCTCGTGCTTCAAAGTACCCTTTAGTGATACAAGGAAGAGGCTCGGCAATACTGAAAAGGCTTTCTTGTCTACGATATGCTCAAAGACCATTCCTCGAAATGTAGAAGAAGCATGCTCCCAGAAGGAATGGAAAACAACAATGGCGGTAGAAATGGACGCCCTCAGAAAAAATGATACTTGGGAAAAGTGTGAACTGCCACCTGGAAAATGACCTGTTGAATGTAGATGGGTTTTCACTATTAAGTACAAAGCTGATGGTAGCATTGAAAGACACAAGGCGAGACTTGTAGCAAAAGGGTTCACACAAACTTATGTGGTTGACTATTCCGAGACATTCTCACTAGTTGCAAGGATCGACACAATTCGAGTGATGTTCTCTATTGCAGCAACTAAGAACTGGCCACTACAGCAGTTTGATGTGAAAAATACATTTCTACACGGCTCTCTGAAAGAAGAAGTATACATGGAGCCACCGCCTGGTTTCTCTAACGAGTTTGAACCAGGGAAGGTATGCAAACTGAAGAAGGCTCTGTTTGGTCTCAAACAATCTCCTCGAGCTTGGTTTGGGAGATTCACAAGTGTCATACGGAAAGATGGGTACAAGCAAAGTCACGCTGATCACACGCTGTTCATCAAGAGACAGGGGAGTTTAGTTACTTGTCTTATTATTTATGCAGATGATATGATTATAACTGGAAACGATACTAATGAAATCTCTCGTCTCAGGAAACACTTGTTCGCGCAGTTTGAGATGAAGGACCTTGGTGGACTCAAGTATTTTCTCGGAATTGAGGTACTACGGTCATCGGATGGTATCTATGTCTGTCAACGAAAGTATGTTTTGGACCTTTTGACTGAAGTGGGGTTGTTAGACGCCAAACCAGCTGATACTCCGATGGTTCAGAACCATAAGCTGGACTTTATACGTGGGGCTCCTTTAGCAGATCGTGGACGGTATCAACGCTTGGTTGGCAAACTAATATATCTCTCTCATACAAGACCTGACATTGCTTATGCTGTGGGAGTGGTTAGCCAATTTATGCATAATCCACAAAAACATCACTTTGATGCGGTTATCCGAATTACGCGATACCTGAAGAAAACACCAGGAGTTGGACTACTATTTAAGAATAATGGTCATTTGAAGATTGAAGCCTATATTGACGCGGATTGGGCGGAAAACCAGGTAGATCGTCGTTCGACTTCAGGATATTTTACTCTAGTAGGGGGCAATGTTGTTACGTGGAAAAGTAAGAAACAAAAGGTTGTAGCATTGTCCAGCGCAGAAGCAGAGTTTCGAGGTATTACTAAAGGCATTACAGAAATACTATGGGTTCGAAAGTTACTCGGCGAGCTTGGCCTTATGGGGTCTGACCCAGCTGTCTTAAAGTGTGATAACAAGACGTCGATTAGCATCTCAGAAAATCCAGTGCAGCATGATATAGACAGACACTTTATAAGGGAGAAGCTAGATGATGGTACAGTTGTCCTTCCATTTGTACGCTCTGAAGATCAACTTGTGGATATCTTGACGAAGGCAGTAAATGGACGAATCTTTGAGTATGTGTTGCGCAAGTTGAACATCGGGGACCCCACTGCTCAACTTGAGGGGGAGTGTTGATACGAGAATATTCTCTTTCCTTATAGAAATGATTCTGCAGTAATTTGTAATTAGTGTAATTAGGAGGAAAATCCGCAATTGTAATTAGTGCATAGATTATACCATACTTAGGCTAGTTTGTAGTCCTTAAATTGAGTAGCCGCATAACACAATGAATCAATGAAAAATACTTTTCCTGCAATCGTGTTTAGCTCAACAATTTGGTACATAATATTATATTCTTATGAATTCCACTATTTTGGTGTATAATTACTACGTGAGGTCTAACGGTTCTGGATATAACATATATGTATTAGGTTATTTAATTAGTTTAGAAGTTTCTCTAACCTTAGAGATTTGAGTTCGGATTCATTCGCTATTTTTTTTCTCTCTCTAAAATCTAATAAAAAACCAATGAACGATCTGATTTATATCTTTTACAAAGATTTTTAATACTGTGACGATAAAGATCTTTAAAATTAGAGTATGAATTTTTTGCATTAAAAAACAGATTAGAGGAAAAGGAAAAAAGAGGTAGCTGGTCGGTTGGCCCTTCTTTCGGTCGATCCTGGGATCTCGCAATCGGTTGGGAGTTGTGAATGCAACTGATACTTTTTGTAAGTCTTGAAAAGAATGTAAGATTGTGTCTCCTTATGAATTTTAATTATATGATTTATGATTAAATCGTAATTGGTTATTTACGAAGACTAATCTAGAAAGGTTATGTCTTTTAAGTTAAAAGGTACAATTCTTTATTGAAGAGACATATCCATTTATCAAAGGAATGTGAATCCAAAAGTTATCATGATAGTAACCTTTGGAAACCAGACATATGAACTTTTATATGTAAACTAAAGTCTAATTCCTCAAGTTTAAGAGCTCAAATTTAGGTAACTTGTATGTTTAAGCTAAAGTCTAGTCCTTTTAAATGTAAGAGCTGAAATTGAGAGAACTTTTATGTTTAAGCTAAAATCTAGTATTTCAGGTATGTCTTGTCATTCTATCTTGTAAGAAATATGTCTAGAAATACATAGCTCGGAATGAGATGATTGCAAAAACATTGGAAACTTTATTAAGAGCTTTAAAATATTTGTGTTTAAATTAAAGTTCTAATTATTCCATCATGAGGGTCAAAATATATAGTTAAAGTATAAGTTTTGGAGGTTTGATCTAGGTACGTCTAAAAGCTGTCTTGCATATGACCTTAAACATTTCTTAAATTGGTGGTTCAGAATTAATAGTACAGATCTACAGGCGAGTCTCTAACGGGTTAAGATCTCCTCACTCCCACTTTTCTCATCATCTTTTTGACCACGCGACACGTGGCAACAAAGAGGGTGGTGAGACTAGATGAGGATCACCTGCATCTAGCATCATCACCCTTCCTTGCTGCCACGTGTCATGCAGTCACCCGTCACTGCACCTTCTTACGGTGAGGAGATTCTATCCCGTCTCTAGCATGTATATATACCACATATTACGTATTCAACAAGGAAAGAGCAAATGTGTAAACAACGTGGGTTTTTGTTCTTGATCGGACATGCTTGATATTTCTTATGATGAAAGTAGGTAATGCCACGTTATGATATGTTGTGCAAATGAAAAAGATATTTTGTCTTACGAGATGTCACGATTAGAGGTATGTGTGTATATATACGCACGCACGTGCGCGTACACACATATATCGTGCGTGCACACACATATATAATACGTATGTATATACACACACTTATCCAAGCATATACACACATATGTATGTGTATTCGTTGAGTGATATGTTGTGTTAAATTAGTTATTCTTCACAAGTTAATAATATAAGAGAAAATAAAAAATAAAAGACCTATTTATATTATATATAATCAGAAGACGGGCCTTGGAATAACTAGTAATATTGCTGCTTTGTGACCTTCAGACTACGGGTTCGAGTTGTAGAAACAGTATCTTGCACAAAGTATAGGGTAAGACTACGTACATCACATCGTGAAGCGATCCGATCTCTTCTTAGACCATGCGTTACGAGATTCTAATGCACCGAGAACGCCTTTATATTATATATAATCGACACTGAAGGTATGATTTTGAATGTAAATTAAAAACATTGTCTTCATTAAAATTTTAATGTACATAAGTTTTGTTAAGTTGAAATTCAATTAGAAAGAATATTTTTGAAACGAAAGAGTAACCTTTATATATTTGTTTAGTCCATAAAAAGTTTGTGTTGTTAGAAACAAATTTGAAAAAGAAAATACCCTCTCGTCTTAGAATATAAATTTACTTTAATTTTTTTACTATTGTGTAAAACTATGTTATATTAAAAAATGAAAATAAATTTAAACTTTGACACTGAAATATTATAAGAAAGATAAAAAAGTAAGACAAGAATGGATAAGAAAGAAAGAAAATTCTCCCATATGTCAGTATAATACAAATTACAGGTTGGCTTTTTTTTTTTTTCTTTCTTTCTTTTTTTTTTCTTTCTGAGGTAAGGTTGCCTTTTCTAGATGAGTTGCCCCCAGAAGACTTGCAACCGCGTTTTCTTCACTTTCTCTTTTCTTTCTTCCGCCTGCGTTTACTCCTCCACCCAGTCCCCACACACCAATCCCGTTTCCTCAAGCCACAACGCCTCCCCCCCCCCCCCGACCCGCTTCCTCTTCCCTTTTTCCCCCTCTTTCTTCGCTCTTCCACTTGTAAGAATAATTTAATCAGTAAAATTGGAGAAGAAAAGCATAGGGAAGATTTTACCAAAACGGAGAATTTCGTTATTTGATTCCAGTTAATGGATCAAAATTACAACTACAATGCATCGAATTCCAAGAATTTTCAGCAGCGATAAGAAGTCTGCCGGCGCCGGTGCCGGCGGAAGTGATTCGAACTTGAGACCGAAGCTACGGAAGAGATTAGAGCGGCGAAATGCTATGAAAAATATTGACTATGGTTTACCTTCCACTTCATCTTCTTCTTCGGATGATTATTTGTCTTCGTCTACTTCAGCTTTGGATTCTCCTTCACCGTCGGGGTCGGCGGCTCAACGGCGACGATCCTTGGATAATTTTTATTTAGACAAGCAGACAAGCTTCCGGATTGAAGGTAATTGTCCAGGGGAATTTGAGAGTATTTGCAGGAGCTTAGGGCTTTCTGGACCGGAGGATTTCTGTATACCTGTGGAAGCATGGGAGGATATGAAGGTCCGATCTCCTGCTTCTGATGTTTTGCCACGGCTTTCTAGGTTTAGTTATGATGGTGGAAGCGATGCCGGAGGTGCAGTTAATCGGAAAATTGAGAGTGCTGATGTGGAAGATAGTGCTTGTAGAGTTAGTGATGCAGTTAATTTTAAAGCTGAGAGTCTTTCCCCTAGGGCACATGATGCAGTTAATCGGAATATCGAAAGCATCGGTTCCCAGGCTTTGGAGGCCGGTGCTCCTCCAGCTTGGCGTAGACTTGAAATTTCAAGTAGTTACAATGCTGAATTTGGCAGGGACATCAGACCGCTTACAGGACATAGTTTTGGGACAGTTCTTGATGAAAATGAGGGAAAAAGTGATTTAGTATCTAGCGAGCAAGATGGGGTGGAAGGGATTGGTTGCATTAGAATTAAAGGAGTGAGACCGACACCTTTAGCACCACCACCTGCCATGTCAGTACCCCCTATTGATAGGGTATCCTCCACTTGGGATATTCTCAAGTCTTTTGCTCCTAATGATGATGATGGTGACTTCTCAGGATCTGTGGTTTGTGACGCAGTTAGTTCCGAGGATGAGGAAAATATAAAGAGGGATAAAATTGAGAGGGAGGATGCGGATGAGGAAGATGTTCATTTTGTGGTCGCAAATAGAAGGGCTGGTGATTTACTTTCAGAATCTTGCTCATTTAGTTCAAATGATGATGATTCCTCTAGTACAACTACGGAGCCAATGTCTAACAATATTTCTCCCAATGGAAGATTTAGACGTATTATTTCTTACTGGGATAAAGGGGAGCTTCTTGGACGTGGATCTTTTGGGTCTGTCTATGAGGGGATTGCTGAGTAAGTACATGCCCAATTACTTCGTTTGAGTTTGTTTTGGATGCTCTAATTACATTCCCGCTCAATCTATTCTCTGTTTCCTTTCCTGCAGAAGGGGTTCTGATTCATTCTCTGTTTGTGTTCTTTTGTTAATATTTGCTTGTATAAATTGTGCATTTTTTAAGTATGCACTACTCTTTTGGTGCTTAAGTTTCCGTTTCCTTTGATACGCAGTGGCGGGTTCTTTTTTGCTGTAAAGGAAGTGTCTTTGCTTGATCAAGGAGAAGGAGCGCAACAAAGTATTTACCAGCTTGAACAGGTTCATGTCCTGAGAGTAATCATTTATGCTCTTATAATGAGATACTTGACAATCACTCATTTCTATTCTCACTATTTGCAGGAAATTGCAATGCTAAGGCAGTTTGAGCATGAAAACATTGTTCAATATTATGGAACAGATAAGGTAATGTTTTTTAAATCTTGGCCCGTCTGAAAACTCAAGTCTGTTTCAGTCTCTATTCTGTTTGGTTAAACGGAAGTTTGCTATGTACTATTGAAAATTTTTCGTGACATATGTTTGCTTCTTGCTTATACAGACTCTGATATATTTGTTTTTTTAACAGAAATGAATTTCTAACCAAATGGACTAGGTCTGCATGCTTCATTCGTCATTATTTGTTCTTTGTTCCGACACACACACACACACACACACATATTTATTGTTTTACTTTTATCTTTGTTTTGAATTGCTTGTTTTATAGTTTCCTCTTTGGCAAACATTTCTGTTGATGTTACATCCATGGATCAGAACACCTCCGTTAAGCTGTTAGTTTTGGGTTTCGTTGGTTAAATTGCTTTCTTAAATTAAGTTTTTGTGTATTTTGGCAGGACGCATCAAAACTCTACATCTTTCTTGAGCTCGTAACTAAAGGCTCCCTCTTGAGCTTGTATCAGAAGTATCATCTTCGGGATTCCCAAGTCTCTGCATATACTCGGCAAATTTTACATGGTCTCAAGTATCTTCATGACCGGAAAGTGGTTCACAGGTAAATGCTTAATGCTTATATGTCTTCTACGTCTTCAAAGCTTCCTTTATCTGACAAAAGGTGGCTACATTATCTCCTCTTTCTTAGATTTGTTCAGCTAAAACCTGCAGTCCAGGATTAATTTGTAGTCGCTTCGAAAATGTTGTGTAACGTCATCTAATCTTTAATCATCAATCAAGAAACCCTCTTCGTCTAAACAATTATAACGTATGTGCTTGCTTGATAACTTCCAAGTTTTTTTTTCCTAAACAAAGCATCTGATATATCCAATTTCTCATCCCTGAACCCCAGGGATATCAAGTGCGCAAATATATTGGTGGATGCAAGCGGATCTGTGAAACTTGCTGATTTTGGTCTTGCAAAGGTGCGGTGTCTTATTAAGTAGTTTGCGCGCGCGCACACACACACACACATATATGTGTGTGTGTGTGTGTGTGTATGCATGTGTGTGTGTATGTGTGTGTGTGTGTATATGTATGTATGTGTGTGTGTGTATATATGTATGTGTGTATAGACACACAAGCACACACACTTTAATATAGTGTCCTAATATTGCTGATTGATACTTTTGCAGGCCACTAAGCTGAATGATGTGAAATCTTGCAAGGGCACTGCACTTTGGATGGCTCCTGAGGTTTGACTTGCTGGGCCTCCATCTCATTGTTGTCCATCGAAAGTTGTGTCTAAATTTTGAGAACTTTCATGCCTGGATCTGTCTTTTCTTGATGATGGTTTTTTCCCGAGTGCAGGTTGTTAACAGAAAAAATCAAGGGTATGGACTTGCGGCTGACATATGGAGTCTTGGTTGCACTGTCTTGGAGATGTTAACCCGCCAGTTTCCTTACTCTCACTTGGAATCTGTAAGCCGTCTATGTTCTCTTTCTTCTTCATTTTTCCTCTTGCTGTATTCAGATGTTTACAGCGTATTCATTGCTTACATGGAATTGACGCTTGTTTCTGCAAGAAATGGTGAAGTCTGTTAATCTAAACTGTTCATTTCACAGTATTTCGATGTCTATATGCATTAAGTTAGAAAAATGATATTAGGTGAATATTCGGGTGATTAGAGTCTTTGCTTCCGGTGAATATTTTTGGGGGCATTAAGCTGTGATTAAATATTGGCCTCCCATTAGTTTTTTCATTTCCAACCAGGGCATTCATCTTAAAATTGGGAGATCATCATTCTTGTGTGTGGGTGTGGGGGTGGGGGTGGGATCCTTTCGTGTTCTGACCTTGCTTTTAGCGAAATAGTGGAGGCATCAGCTGCTTTCTTGTGTACTCCAAATTTGGATGTTGTCTTGGAATAGTTTTTGGCACAAAACTGATGCACCAACTGTAGCTTATATCTTTTGCTATTTTTGTCTATGCTCTGACTGAGACATCCTTAGTTTATTGCAGATAAGATGTAGTTGTTAATCAACATTTTTTAATGATGCAAAGATTATGCCGTGGGTTCAGCCAAAGAGAGCTCAACGTATTTACTGTTATAGGATTAGTATTCGTTTCACCTTGATGCTGCGTTGGTCTTGTTAATGAAGTTCCGGGGTTAGAGAGGGGCAGGCATTTGCACTATCAGGGAGTTTATGTTCCTTCTCGTTTTTTGTTAGGCCATGGATCATTTTAGGAAATATTACTAATGAATTTCCAGAAGCCACCTTTATGGCGTTATGATTCTTATGTCTAGACTTGGACGTTAAGATTTATTTATAGATAAGGATGAAATTTTGAAGTGCAAATGGAATCTTTACAATTGAGAGTTGTAATATGGTAAGAGGAAAAATAATCTTATATTTTGTCTAAGCGTTTGTTTTTTTGGGTAAGTCAAATTTTATAGATAGAGTAAATTTACAAAGATAGCCATTATAATAGGCAATACCAAGAGACTAATGCTCGGGATACATTGAAGGGAGAGGGGAACGCCTAGACCAGTTAATGGATAGACTGTAAATGGCTATAACGTGGAGGATTTCTAAATTAACAAAACGACCATCTAGGCGCGCAGGATTTAGCCATAGTGACAAGCATTGCCTCATACATAATAACCCAGAATGGCCAAGCTCAAAAAGGGCCATTTAAGGCCAATGTAGAAACATAAGTAGATGCATCGAAGAAGAAAATTGTTGAAGTTTTTATCTAAAGATCTTCATGGGAAGTCCCAGGCAAACTGCTATCTCCCAATTTGTTTTGTTCTTTTTGATCCCATCCCATGATGTTGCAAAGGATCTAATGCTCTGAATTGACACGCAGTTTTTTGCATATAATCCATAGCAGATGCAGGCGCTATTTAGGATTGGAAAGGGTGAACCGCCTCGTGTACCTGAGTCTCTCTCAAAAGATGCGCGAGACTTCATCCTTCAGTGCCTGCAGGTGAACCCAAATTCAAGGCCAGCCGCTGCTCAACTCTTGGATCATCCGTTTGTGCAGAGGTCATTTTCATCATCAGGCTGTCCATCTCCTTACCATCCCAGTTGGCGAGTATAAGCAATGAGTAAAGAATATTTTCCGGTGGGGGGGGATATTTCTTGGCCTTACTCTTTGATACAGACTCTTAGTTGCCCTTGTCAGGGTATTCTTATTTCAATAGATTGACACGATTCTTGTTGACTTGACATCCCAAGATTCCGCGTTGTCTGGATCGCGCTGATCCACATTTGATGGGATGTTTTTCCTTAGAGAAGGTGATTCAGGCTCAATCTCACCGTTATCTGGTGTTTAGAACAATTGTGGGCATGCCTTTGTGGTTTGTTTTGGGGCTTCCACCTAGAATTTGCTTTCTTGCCAAGCAGATATGCAATTCTACTGGATATGTTAGCGTATTGGCAGATGGTGTATCAGCTTTGAAAAGGGTTGTAAAAACAGCATGCATCAGTTTGTACATATGATTATTTGTGGAATTGTTTCATCCGAAAGAAAAGAGAAGAAAAGCCTTATTTGTTATTTATTATTATTTTTTCCCCTTATTCCTCTATACCCTACCCTACCATACCATAGACGGGAACTTCTAAGACAATGGGATAATGGGGTATACCATAGACCGGAACTTTTAAGACAATAGGATAATGTTGCTGATGCTACATCATTACGAATTGTTGAAATTTATGGAAGAAGTATGATACTTCTTTTTATCATGAGAACTTAGAAGTAAAAAAATGCACTAACAAAACATGAAAAGTTCACAACTGATTTGCTAAAGAGTTGTATAAGAAACTAGTGGAGAAAACATGTTGTAGTGTATCCATTAAATACAACATAATACTGTATGCCTTCTCTATTAGTTTCTTAACGGATACAATACAACATGTTCTTTTATTACTTCACATTTTTGTCATTCTAGCTTTTATATTTTTACTTCACTTTGAAATTTCAATCCTAGAAAAATTAGTTACAAAAGCTCGGAATATTTAAATTAACTTGAATTGACACAAAAATTTCTTTTTGCATGTCTCAGTTCATAGTGTATAACTCCTTGTCCTACACCCAGCTGTAAGTTGATTCACTCATTTATGAAAAATTCGTAACTATTTCCAGCACTCGAATCAATGCAGGATTTATTTTCAGAAAAAAGAAAAATCGTTTCTCTAGTGTATATAATACATGCGACACTGAAACATTTGATGGGTTAATTACATTATGGCATTTAAATGTTTGAAGGTTGCCGTATAAAGTATCTCTTGTTTGAACCTTAAATGTGCTCAGTATCAGTCAATCTAGGTCAGCAATCGTCAATGTAGATGGGCTCTATTATAAGCGCATGTCAGCACCTCTTCCTGCTCAGTCTTACGTTAGTTCAGCTCAGGAGCAAATTATTCAACCAGCTGACCTCGATCATCTCACCTCAGCCAATCAGTACCACAAGCCGTCACCATATCAGCGTACCACAGTTGGATCAGCTCAGCTCGGCAAGCGACGACGGGCTACGCCCTTCACCTCAGCTCAGTCAATCTTCGCAGGTCAGTTCAGACTATGTTACCCACACCTCGCCCCTTGGTTGTGCTGCCCAGGATGCACCTTAGCTTGGCCATGCACACCAGAGAGACACCTGCCAACAAGCCACCCTAGCTATGCACCGTGACACGTGGCGTGACCTGGCCGCCACGCGAACAAGGACTGCCAACATGGCAGTCAGATGTCACACGTGGCCACCATACATTTGAGGAGTGCCACCAGGGCAGCCAGATGTAATCGCTTCGTGACTCTTCTACATGCACTATTCACCCCGATGCATGAAAAGAAGACTCCCCAAGCGGGAACAAAGGGGAGAACCAAGCTGAACAACCCAACAGAACAGAGGCTGAACTCACAACCCTCGTCAACCACCAAAAAATAGCCACCTCTCCAACAGAGTAAAGTCTAAACAGGTTGCTTCGTCCTCTATTTTTTATCCATCATTATGCATATGTCCACAACTGACTTGAGTATCAGAGAGTTTTTTCTGGGATAGTAGCTCGGGATCTTTAACGTCGTCTTTTCCATGTAGGTTTTTGGGAATATTGCCTCGGCGTCATCTTGTGGATCACCTCTGATCCTTTGGTGAAGATTCGACTTTGTCATCATCGAAAAACACTAGGTTTGCAGTCTACCATATGGGCTTCAGTCAGCGGATGTAGTATGTACTCTCATTGGGGTATAAAGGTTTCCTTTTCGGAACAAAAAAGTTCAATCACTAAGAAGTACTTCAGACAATCTAGATCATTCATTTCAAATACTATAAACAGGAGTTTCCAAAGTTGAGCAGTTTTCTTCTCGTCATTTGTTGTTATGATTATGTCGCCTACGTAGATTATTAAATAGGTATCCAAGTTTCCATTTCTTTTGAAGAACAGAGCGTGATCAACATTACTTTATTTGTACTTGTTCTGTTTCATAGCCATAGTAAACCATTTGAACCATGGACGAGGGGATTATTTAAGCCCATAGAGCGTCTTTTTTAATTTGCATACTTCATTTTCCCAGAACTCTCTAGTGAACCTTGGTAGCGCCTTCATATATACTTCCTCCTTCAACTCCATATGTAAGAAGGCATTCTTGACGATAAAGCGGCCAGTCTTTATTTGCTACTACTGAGAATAGTACCCTACTGGTATCAATCTTTGCTATCAGAGAAAAAATCTCTGAATAATCAATGTCATATGTCTGCGTGTATCCCTTGGTTATTAAATTGGCCTTGTAGCACTCAATAGTGCATTTCTCCTTTTACTTAGTTGTGAAAACCCACTGCACCAAACTGGTTTTTTCTGTTTGGTAACAGACATTTCTCTCATGTCCTATTTTTTCTTAGGACTTTCATCTCCATATCCATGATCTCTCTCATTTAGCCATTGTGTTTGCTTCCTGTGCTATCTTAAGAATGGAGTGAATGCACGTGACTATCTAAAATTTTCTCTCTGGCTCTATGCTCCGGCTATCTGCTAGTTCGAGACATATACTCAGGTGAGTATCACTCTGGTGGTACTCCTTGATTCTTTTGTGGTGGTAAAACAAACGCCTGATGTTCACTTGTATTCTCAACTTGCTGTTAATCTGAATTCTCAACATTAGTGGCATTGGTATCATATAAACCTTCATCATTATATGAGTAACTTACCACTTGTCGGAAATCTGAAGACGGAGACTCACTCGTCATTGGGACTGGTTCGTCCACCCCGCATGCATTGAGAGAGGCAAACTCACTGACTCTATTTACCTGCTCAGTTGGAACAATCTCTAGACATTTTAAGTTGATAAGTCAACCCAGTAATTCACTGTTTGTCTCCTCCTATACACTTGGCTGCTGAAGAAATAAATTATTAGTTTCAACAAATGCATAGTCCATGGTGACACTAACTCGACAAGTGACATGGTTATAACATCAGTACCTTTTCTAATATGTGGCATAGCCAACAAAAACACATTTCATTCGACATTGACCAATCGTAGATCATTCATTTTTTTCGGAATGGGTATAAATACTGAGCATTCAAAGATTTGAGATGGAAGTGAGAATGGATGGGATGGTGATTTGAGTATCTAGGTTTCTATCAGGGTTTAGTGATGAAGGACTTTTGCGGATAGACGATTTATGGGATAAGCGTAGGTTTCTATGGCCTCACGTCAAAAATTTTATGGAACTTGGGATTCAAGCTTCATAGCACAGGTCATCTCAAGAAGTATTCGATTTTTCCGTTATGTCATCCCGTTTTGTTAGAGTGTTTTTGGACATGAGGTTTGGTATTTCAAACGATTTTTTTCACAAAAAAAACGCTTGCATGACTGATTGTCAAACTCTCTGTCGTTCTCAGAACAAAAAATTGTATTTTATGTTGAACTGGGTCTAAATCATTTGGAAAAAATAGAAAAACTTTTTGATCTGTGTATGAAGTCTTTAGGGTCACGTGTCATTGTGTCTATAGCTCTGCATCAAAAATCTATTCATCGGATTTAATTGGGCTTGTAGGGACATTATAGCGGGTTTGATGGACTTTGAACAAATTTGTAGTTTTCACCGGCTCCTAGGGTAAATATGCAAAATCGAAGGGATTCTAGGGCAATTATGTTGGGTAAATGTGCAAAATTGAAGAAATTATAGGGCAAATTAATAAAACATAGAAAATTAGTGGGAAAGTGTTTAGAATCAAAAAGTTGAGGGTTGGGATTTAATCTTCCAACCTTAATACCTCCTTTTATTTCTTCTTCTTTCCCTCCTTTTTCTATGCCCCGACTCTGGCCACCCCGCCTTCCTCCTTGATCCTTTATCCTCTGCTCGACTGCCTCTATTTTCTCCAATGTCTTTAGTGGCACCGATGTGCTGTCCTGTCTTTGCGGCTATCACATTGAACCGTGCTGCCATCATAACTCGTGGTAGCATTGGACCGAGCAAAGCTTTTGACGCTACTATCTTCCGTGTCCCACCCCTCGTTGATGAATTTGAGTGGGAGCGTCTGCTCTCTTCCATCTTCATCTCCTCTAATTTGCCTTAATTTCCTGGCATTGATATGTTGGACAATAGATTGACTTGGTAGGGGCTGTATGTAGAGAAAAAGGGGTTTGAGTGATTTTCAAATACATGATTTAAATGTGCTTAAAAACGTGCATGACATAAATGTGCATGATACTTGCCTTATATAATTCACATATAATGTTGTCGTACTAACGAGCCATGAAGCTTTAAAGCTTACATCAAATGGCAAACATTTGTTGTGTTTATACTATTTTCAGGTGCCACCATTAATGAACTAAACTAGTTCATTAAGTGAAGTACTTAGTTAATTAAACTAAGTAGTTCATTAAAGGAAGCAACATTTGGACAAGGCACAAAGGCAACAAGATTAAGAAAGAAAAGTCTCCTCCTCCTCCTACATCATGATTATACACGCATACATACATACAAATATATATATTTTCAGAATTTTTGAAAAAGGCACATACACATGTATTCCAACGTACTACTGACACGTTATATATATTTTACGTACGTACGTTAACGTCACACCACCATACTTAACTCATATTTATGAGTATATTCAGATCTTATATCATATGATATAAGTCATGGTGATGACAAATTAAATACGACATGTTAAAAGGTTCTAAACCGAAAATTGTCGTATCGGGCGAATACCGAAACTTCGCCAACGTGTCATGTACTTGCCATAAATAGATGGCCAGCCCTTACACCTCAAAAATCATTATTATTTTTGTTGAGAAATATGTTTAGATAATTTTCAAAGTCATGATTTTAAGTGATGAATACTTAAAAATGTCACACATGGTGTTATATGTGATTAAAAGTTGAAAAAGTTGAACAAGTTGATATCGATCTCTCAGATTGTTGCACATCGATCGATCTATGTACATAGATCTCTCACATCGATCGATCTATGTAAGGCAGAAAAGTTTAAGACCTTTATGTGAGACATCGATCTCTAAATCTGAGACACATCGATCGATTGATGTACATCGAACTCTCACTTCGATCGATCGATGTAGGTCAGAGAACAAACCTGAACCTTTATATGAGACATCTATGAAGCTGAGGTACTTCGATCGATTGCTGTCTAGAGTTTTTAGAAATAATTTTCTAAAATGTGATAAAATGGTTGTTTTCATTTGTACATGATTTATACATGCTCATTATGTGCTTATTATGTGTTTTTGGTGATTATTATTGTCTTGTGACTAACGTGCCTTGGAAGTTTCTACAACTTACCAAAAAGGGCAAAATTGGTATTTTAAGTTTTGTAGAAACATCAGATGGTGAAAAATATTTCAAGGGTGTATTATTATCTTGGCAAAGGTGGAATTTTGATTATTTTTGACAATCGGGGTCACTTCTGAAGTTTTCTCACACCAGGGGTATTTTGGTCATTTTACCTCCAAGGGTATTTTTGGTATTTTCACTCAAGGAATCTCTTGAGCATATTATTATCTTCATTCTGGAGCTGTGTTATTATTATTTTGAAGATTATATGGTGATCTTATATCTTATTCTCTCAACCGATGATATTATTGACTATAGCTGGATATGTGACGATTTGAGATGTCACATTCTATTTTTTTCTTGAAGACCCTCTTATATATGTTATAAGAGGATATTAATCATCATCTTTTAGAGATTACAAGGTGTCCTTGGTGCAAGATTCATCACAATATGTAAAGGAGAAGAAAGTAGGAATTTTGGTGTTATATGTTGACATAATCTTGTCAACACTTATTCATTATTTTCTATTCACAAAATTTGAGTTGGTATACATACATACAACATCAAAAAAGTCCATAAACAGGTGGAGAAGGTGGTATACTCATTTTATAACTTTTGGGCAAGTGGACAAATTCAAAAACAAGCTAGTTGGCAAAAGTTGTCAACTTGAAATTTCAAATTTGAAGTTAATGGAGACAAGGTTGTTGGAGCTGATTTTGGATGTGCTTTAATTCAAAATTCTCAGCCATCACATGGTCTAAAAGTTGGAGAGAATATGCCATCTATTCACACTATAAATAGGAGGCAAGGTGAAGAAGAGAAGACACACACTTGAAAGCAAAATTGAAGATTGTTGTCTTGCTATTCTCGTCTCATATTTTCATTCATACTTTGTGTAGCTAAGGTGTTCCAATTTTTTTTGTTGTCCAGCTACACTATACACACTTTCTTGGGTTGGATTTGTATGATTGATTAGCCAAATTTATAAGGCTACATCAATAGGTGGTAGAGGTGTTGTAACCAAGAGTTGCATAGAGGTGTTCATCCAAGTCTTGAATAGGGATGGTGTTTATCCCAAGGATCAAGCTTGGTTCTTATTGTAAGATGATTCATTTCATAGTAAAATCCAAGGAAAGGTGTTCCTTGGGACTGGAGTAGGTCACATTGATCGAACCAGGATAAATCCTCGGTGTTCTTGTCTTGTTTCTTTATTTCTGTTTTCTGCCCGTTTTTACTGCAGATTTCACACAACTTCTCACGTTTTGAAAAAATTGGCTAAACACTTTCAAAATTTATGAATTTTGGTTGAGTTATACTTCAAACTGTTAGATTTCATTTGCAACAAGAATCACTTGATTTGAGCAAGGGAAAGTTAGCCTTTCAGTCTTTGCAAAATAACTGCTCCAATCTGGCTGCAATCTGACCAGTTTTGAGAAAACTTAAATTCTGTATTTTTCAAGAATTGTTTAAGGTCAGGGCCTTTTGAAAACTTCATCTACACATCCTAAGGAGTGTTTTGATAATAAGATCAACCTTTTTGGTTGAGTATTCAAAGATAAACACGTTTTGCAAAATCAGCAACATTCTGTCCAATTTTGTCCAGATTGACCATTTGAATCTTTTTATTTGTTTGAAGGGTCAAACTATCTTATTTTTGTCTGATTGTTGGTCAGAGTCTTGTTTATCATTGAAATTCAATTCTGGAAAGTTTCATAATTTTTGGAGTTGTGTACAATTATTTGTAAATTTTTGAAAAACGGGTTCTGAATCTGAGGTGATTTCAGATTCTATTTTCAAAGGGGATTTTAACAAAGGGTTGTAGTGTAATTTCCGCTAACCACTATTCACCCCCCTCTAGTGGTGTTTATTGCAGGTGCACGGTCCAACATTTGGTATCAGAGCTTTACCAACACCACTCAAAAGAAGCAAGATTCAACACCATACGAACAATACAAGGCCAAGAAACAACGATTCATTATATACTGCTTGTCTCAAATCCAAGGTACATACTATGGCTATTGTTTCTCACAAAGGTGAGTTGGAAGGTATGTCTACACAACGCCCTCCTCTTTTTGATGGCAATAATTTTGTTCATTGGAAACTAAGAATGAGGCTATTCTTAATGGCTATATACATCGATTTATGGTCTATTGTTGAAGATGAGCCGTACATTCCAATGAAAGTTACACAAATTAGTGGAGTAACTCAAGAGATTGAAAAATATAAAAGTGAATGGTCATCATATGATAAAAAGAAAATGTCCATTAATGCTAAAGCTATGTAATTAATTTTGAATGGACTTACAACTTCTGAAGCAGGATATGTGTCAAATTGCACAAGTGCACATGACATGTGGAAATCACTTGTATTAAAGCATGAAGGTACTAGTGGTGCTAAAGAGTCAAAAATAAACATGCTTATGACTGAATTAGAGACTTTCAAAATATTGCCAAACGAATCCATAACATCTATGGATTTGAGGATTACTATTTTTTTCAATGCCCTTGAAGCTTTAGGGAAGTCATTTTCGAAAAGTGAAAAGGTTCAAAAGGTGCTACGAAGCCTCCCTGCTGAATGGGATCCAAAGGTGACTGCAATCGAGGAGACAAAGTCAATCACTAAAATGGATGAATTGATCGGGTCTCTTAAAGTCTATGAGGTAAAACTGAACCAACGAAAGTCTGAATCGTTAAGTCATCCGGTAAGTCAATAGCTTTCAAAACAATCGAAACACATGCCAGTAACGATGATAGTATTAGTGATACTGAATTAGACGATGACTTGATATTGATAGCTAGAAAACTTAGAAAGTTTTTCAAACGTCCAAATAGGAATAGACAACGTAATTATTATTATTCTTCTTCTTCTCAACCTAGGAAGAATAACACAAACAAATGGTATAATAAAGAATTAAAGTGTTATGAATGCGGTCAAAAAGGACATATTTCATACGATTGTCCCACGAAGAAAAATAATAATAATAACAACAATAATAAACAAGCCAAGGACAAGGAGGCTCAAACGACAAAGGCAAAAGAGTCTGAGGCAAGAAAAGGGAAACGAGCAATGAAGGTGAGCACATGGAGCGACTCATCCGACTCAGAATCCGAAACTGAAGAAGCTCAAGTCTGCTTCGTATCCAACGAGGTATGTTCTTCTTCTGATAGTGATTCCGATAGTGACATGACATTTGATGAAATGTATGAAGAATTCTTAAGAATGCATGCTCACTGTAAGAGGCTCTCTAAAGAAAAGAAGAAACTAGTTGAAGAAAATGACAAGTTGAAGACGTCCAACTTGGAATTTTCCGATCAACTAGAATCTCTTAAACAAGAGTCTACTAATACTCTTGATTCTTTAGAGAATAAAATTGAATCATATAGGAAAGATGAACAAAAGTTACAAATGGAAAATAAAATGTTAAAATCTAAGTTAGAAAGTTGTGAAAATGAAATAGTGCAACTTAAGTCTTCTAAATTTACCTTAGAAAAAAAGATAGAACAATTTAAATCTGGTGCAAATATGTTAGATACACTTATATCATCACAAAAGTATGGAAATGATAAAACTGGATTGGGATATAAAGAAGAAGACGACAAATTAGATAAAAAGACTAAGTTTGTATCATCAACTACGAAACAACCTTATAAAGTTATAAAAACAAGCTTGTTTGCTAAATCTTCTTCTACTCCTTCTTCTTCTTATTCAAAGATAAAGATGCAGCATGCACCCATAAAAACACACACGCATAACTATACATCTAGGCCAAACTTTGCATCTAGATAACCTAGAAATTATGCCTACATGTAAACAAATGCAACTAGACCAAATAAAATGCATACAACTTATTATGAACCTAAATATAGGCAACACTCTTATAAGTCTTATAGAAATGCCTACAAACACACTTATATAGCTCCATATAAGAAACAAAATTGCATGCCTTATGCACATTATAAAATTCGGCCATCCTATAATGATTATCAACCATGGCACAACATGTATAACAATGCATCTTCACTTATGTGGAATAATCATGTATATGCTGATTCTTCTTATTTTCCAAATTATAACAATGCTAAAAATGTGCCTAGAAGGTATATTCAAGTTTGGATATCTAAGGGATATCTAAACAAGAATAGTGCCTCTAACATTCAAGGACCCAAATAAAGGGTACCTAAAACTTCGTCTCCATTGTAGGATAAACGCAAGGAATGCAAGAAGGAGGCAAAGTCAAAGAATCTAAAAACCAAATGGTTTTTAGATAGTGGATGTTCGAGGCATATGACGGGGAACCCCAAACTATTCATTGAATTGGAACATATCAAGAATGGAGGAAAAGTAACATTCGGTGACAACAACAAAGGACAAGTTGTTGAAAAAGGAACAATTGGGGACCCTAACATATTTCAAATACGAAATGTGTTATTAGTAAGCAATCTATCTTATAATTTGCTTAGTATTTCTCAACTTATAGATTGTGGTTATAATGTCTCCTTTCTTCCTAATTCTTGTGATATAATAAATGAAAAAAGAGAAACAATTTTAAAAGAAAATAGAGATGGAAATATTTATACCCTTACCTTAGATAACATGTTAGATGCTAAGGTTAAGTGTCTAATATCACATGACTTAGATGTAAATTTATGGCATAGAAGATTAGGCCATATAGGAATTTCAACTATTAAGAAATTGTCTAAGAAGAATTTAATTAGAGGAATGCCTAAGTTAGACTTAGATAATTTTCAAATGTATGAAACATGTATTAAGGGAAAACACATTAAAGAAACCTTAAAACCGAAACATGAAGTGAGTACTAGTCATGTACTAGAATTGCTTCACTTAGACTTATTTGGTCCAAGTAGGACAAGAAGTCTAGGTGGACACTACTATGTGTGTGTCATAGTAGATGATTACTCACGCTACACATGGACATTGTTCTTAACACACAAAGATGATGCTCCATTAGCAATCAAAACTCTTATTAAGCAACTTGAAAACATTTATGAAGAAAATGTTAAAAGAATTAGAAGCGATAGATGTGGAGAATTTAAAAACAAAGACGTAATCAAATTTTGCGAACTATATGGAATCGAACATGAATTCTCACCACCTAGAACACCACAACTCAATGGAGTTGTTGAACGTAAAAATAGAATGATTCAAGAAGTTGCTAGTACAATGCTGTGTGAAAATAAATTACCTAAATATTTATGGGCTGAAGCTGTTAGTTGTGCATGTTATATTATAAATAGGCTCACTATTAGAAAGAAATTAAATAAAACGCCTTATGAATTGCTAAATAATAGACAACCTAAGATAGATTATCTTAAATTATTTGGATGTAAATGTTTTGTGCTGAACACTAAGGATAATCTAGATAAATTTGAAAAAATGTCTATTGAATGCATATTTGTTGGGTATTCAACTAACTCAAGAGCATATAGGTGTTATAATCCTGCATCTAGAAAAATAATTGAATCCATACATGTGAAATTCAATGAAAATGCATGCTTTGAAATTAGTGATAAACATCAACATAAACAAGAAACAAATATTGAAAATATGTTTGATGATGATGTATGACTTGAGCATGTACTTGATCATCTAGAACCAACTCTCCCTGAACAAGACATATATGAACCCTTAGATGAAATAAATCAAGAGACTTTGCAATTGGAAGATACAACTAATGATCCAATTACATATGATAATGTTCACACTAATGAAACATTTGAACAAGATGAGGGTGAACCTAGTCAATCTAGGAATTGGTGGCACCCTAGAGAACTAATCATTGGGGATCCAAGTGTTGGGGTTAGAACGCGTAGAAATATAAGTCAACTTGAAGGACATAGCTTAATCTCACAATTATAACCTAAGAATGTAAAGGAAGCCTTAGGTGACATATCATGGATAGATGCTATGCATGAGGAATTAAATCAATTCACAAGGAACAACGTGTGGGACTTAGTACCTAAACCTGAAGACAAGTCTATCATAGGAACTAAATGGGTCTTTAGGAATAAAATGGATGAACAAGGAAATATTACAAGGAATAAGGCTAGACTAGTCGCACAAGGTTATAATCAACAAGAAAGAATAGATTATGATGAAACCTTTGCACCCGTTGCACGACTAGAAGCAATTAGATTGTTATTTGAGATTGCAAGTCTAAGAAAAATTAAGCTCTTCCAAATGGATGTCAAGAGTGCGTTCTTAAATGGATACATCCAAGAAGAAGTGTTTGTCAAACAACCCCCTGGATTTGAAGATCCAAAGAATCCTAACCATGTTTATAAGCTTAAGAAAGCTCTATATGGTTTAAAACAAGCTCCAAGAGCTTGGTATGATAGATTTGCAAACTTTCTTATTGCAAATAATTATCAAAGGGGGACCATCGACAACACATTATTCCTAAGAAGAAAAGGTAATGATTTGTTAATAGTTCAAATATACATAGATGATATAATCTTTGGTTCAACCAACCCTACTTTAGTAAAAGACTTCGAAGAATGTATGAAGTCAGAGTTTGAAATGTCAATGGTAGGAGAGTTGAATTATTTCTTAGGACTTCAAATCAAACAAACCCCTCAAGGAATTCACATTAGCCAACTTAAGTATGTCAATGATATGATTAAGAAGTTTGGAATTGAAGAGTTGAAACCTACAACTACCCCTATGAGTGTTAGTACCAAACTTGATAAGGATGAAAATGGTAAACCTTTTGATGACACACTTTATAGGTCTATGATTGGCTCATTGTTATACTTAACTGCATCAAGACCTGATATTATGTTTAGTGTGTGTATGTGTGCTAGGTTTCAATCTTGTCCTAAGGTATTACATTACAATGCAATGAAAAAGATTTTTAGATATCTTAAGCATACACCTCACTTAGGACTGTGGTATGATAGAAACGCTAAGTTGGAATTACACGCATATAGTAATGCTGATTATGGTGGTTGCAGGTTAGATAGAAAATCCACTAGCGGTACATGTCAATTCATAGGAACCAATTTGATCTCTTGGTTTTCTAAAAAGCAAGCTAGTGTAGCTCTTTCTACCACTGAAGCCGAGTATATCGCTTTGAGTTTATGTACTACCCAAATACTTTGGCTTAAACAGCAACTTAGTGATTTCGGCATTAAAATGAATAAGATTCCAATTTTCTGCGATGGCACAAGTGCAATCAATCTTTCCCGGAATCCGGTGCTTCATTCTAAGGCCAAACACATTGAGGTGCGATACCACTTTCTTTGCGATCATGTTCAAAATGAGGACATAGTGATAAACCATATAAGAACTAATCACCAAATCGCTGACATCTTCACCAAACCCCTTAATCAAGCCACTTTTGAAAACTTATGAGCCAAACTAGGAATGATGACTTACGATACCATTGTATAGTTCTATCTTTTGCATGATTTGCAAAATAAAGGGGGAGATAGAATAAGAACATGATTTTAGTTGGTAAGTCATGTTGGTAAGTCATGATGAATCATATGCTAAGTTTTTATTGGTATAAATTTTGGAGCATAGCTTAATGGGGAGAGTATGAGTTGAGGGGAAGCAGCATACTACTTAAAAGTTGAAAACATAGCTGAAAACATTTGGTTAAACTTTTGGTTATAAGTTGTGACATTAAAATCATGTTAGGTTATTTTGAAAATCATCCAAAAGGGGGAGAATGTGGAGAAATATGTTTGGATAATTTTCAAAGCCATGATTTTAAGTGATGAATACTTAAAAATGTCACACATGGTGTTATATGTGATTAAAAGTTGAAAAAGTTGAACAAGTTGACATCGATCTCTCAGGTTGTTGTACATCGATCGATCTATGTACATAGATCTCTCACATCGATCGATCTATGTAAGACAGAAAAGTTTAAGACCTTTCTGTGAGACATCGATCTCTAAACCCGAGAAACATCGATCGATCGATGTACATCGAACTCTCACTTCGATCGATCGATGTAGGTCAGAGACAAAACCTGAACCTTTATGTGAGACATCGATCTATGAAGTTGAGGCACTTCGATCGATGGATGTCTAGAGTTTTTAGAAATAATTTTCTAAAATGTGATAAAATGGTTGTTTTCATTTGTACATGATTTATACATGCTCATTATGTGCTTGTTATGTGTTTTTGGTGATTATTATTGTCTTGTGACTAACGTGCCTTGGAAGTTTCTACAACTTACCAAAAAGAGAAAAGTTGGTATTTTAAGTTTTGTAGGAACATCATATGGTGAAAAATATTTCAAGGGTGTATTATTATCTTAGCAAAGGTGGAATTTTGATTATTTTTGACCATCGGGGTCATTTCTGAAGTTTTCTCACACCAGGGGTATTTTGGTCATTTTACCCCCAAGGGTATTTTTGGTATTTTCACTCAAGGTATCTCTTGAGCATATTATTATCTTCATTCTGGAGCTGTGTTATTATTATTTTGAAGATTATATGGTGATCTTATATCTTATTCTCTCAACCGATGATATTATTGACTATAGCTGGATATGTGACGATTTGAGATGTCACATTCTATTTTTTCTTGAAGACCCTCTTATATATGTTATAAGAGGATATTAATCATCATCTTTTAGAGATTACAAGGTGTCCTTGGTGCAAGATTCATCACAATATGTAAAGGAGAAGAAAGTAGGAATTTTGGTGTTATATGTTGACATAATCTTGTCAACACTTATTCATTATTTTCTATTCACAAAATTTGAGTTGGTATACATACATACAACATCAAAAACGTCCATAAACAGGTGGAGAAGGTGGTATACTCATTTTATAACTTTTGGGCAAGTGGACAAATTCAAAAACAAGCTAGTTGGCAAAAGTTGTCAGCTTGAAATTTCAAATTTAAAGTTAATGGAGACAAGGTTGTTGGAGCTGATTTTGGATGTGCTTTAATTCAAAATTATCATCCATCACATGGTCTAAAATTTGGAGAGAGTATGCCATCTATTCACACTATAAATAGGAGGCAAGGTGAAGAAGAGAAGACACATACTTGAAAGCAAAATTGAAGATTGTTGTCTTGCTATTCTCTTCTCATATTTTCGTTCATACTTTGTGTAGCTAAGGTGTTCCGATTTTTTTTGTCCAGCTACACTATACACACCTTCTTGGGTTGGATTTGTATGATTGATTAGCCAAATTTATAAGGCTGCATCAATAGGTGGTAGAGGTGTTGTAACCAAGAGTTGCATAGAGGTGTTCATCCAAGTCTTGAATAGGGCTGGTGTTTATCTCAAGGATCAAGCTTGGTTCTTATTGTAAGGTGATTCATTTCATAGTAAAATCCAAGGAAAGGTGTTCCTTGGGACTGGAGTAGGTCATATTGATCGAACCAAGATAAATCCTCGGTGTTCTTGTCTTGTTTCTTTATTTCTGTTTTCTGCCCGTTTTTACTGCAGATTTCACACAACTTCTCACGTTTTGAAAAAATTGGCTAAACACTTTCAAAATTTATGATTTTTGGTTGAGTTATACTTCAAACTGTTAGCTTTCATTTGCAACAAGAATCACTTGATTTGAGCAAGGGAAAGTTAGTATTTCAGTCTTTGCAAGATAACTGCTCCAATCTGGCTGCAATCTGACCAATTTTGAGAAAACTTAAATTCTGTATTTTTCAAGAATTGTTTAAGGTCAGGGGCTTTTGCAAACTTCATCTACACATCCTAAGGAGTGTTTTGATAATATGATCAACCTTTTTGGTTGAGTATTCAAAGAGAAACACGTTTTGCAAAATCAGCAACATTCTGTCCAATTCTGTCCAGATTGAGCATCTGGACCTTTTTATTTGTTTGTAGAGTCAAACTATCTTATTTTTGTCTGATTTTTGGACAGAGTCTTGTTAACTCATTGAAGTTTAATTCTGGAAAGTTTCATAATTTTTGAAGTTGTGTACAATTATTTGTGAATTTTTTAAAAACGGGTTCTGAATCTGAGGTGGTTTTAGATTCTGTTTTCAAAGGGGATTTTAACAAAGGGTTGTAGTGTAATTTCCGCTAACCACTATTCACCCCCCTCTAGTGGTGTTTATTGCAGGTGCACGGTCCAACAATTTTCGTGGCTATGATGTTATTTTCAGCCATAAAATCATTCCATGTTGGCACACACAAATCACCCCACATTAAGGCCAAATTGTGGAGATTCCAATTTCAATTTTGTCACATGTATAGGCTCCACTTTAATCAGCCTTATAAGCTGAATATTAAAGTATATATTATGTATATTATGTGTAACATAATATATATAACATTTGCAAAAATTTGGAATTCAATTAGAGAAAAATCGGGTAATCGATAAACATCGAAAATTCGGTTTTCTACGTACACAACACATGGAACATTTTTGGCACATCATACGACACGTATCTAGACACTTTTTACATATGTCATACATCTTAAAGTGTTCTAGAAAATTAAATTAAGGGCTGATTGGAATATAACATGTGTGTATTATTAAATGTGCACTATTTTACAAAGTTAGCAAAAATAAAATTCAGCACATGCATATACATGTATACACGCCCCTACAGCTGAGATGGAGCATTGGCATATTGATTGGTCAAGAATCAATCATACAATGTTGGCGACATAAAAGAAGGAGCTACACAAGGTAACATTTCAAACAATGTCACATTTGTAACACATGCTGAAAATTTCAGCATGTGTGCATTAACATGGGCGATTTTCTCACCTTTATGAAGCGTATTTTGTGTCTTGATTAAGATGGATTAATTAGAAGACTATTTGGAATTGTTTTAAATATTTTATGGATTAAAGAAAGTGATGTTCTTGAATATCACACATGCTGAAAATTTCAGCATGTGTGCAATGCATCTAGGCGTTTTTGAGGCCTTGTTAGTGTCTAATTTTTATTCCATAAAAGATGAGAATGTATACTAAATGGTGATTGAATTATACTTTGATTTTTTGGATTAATTCAATGCAAAATAGGCAATATTTTGAATGAAATGCAAATGAGACACATGCTGAAATTTCAGCATGGTATGGCCGAATTTTTCACTATTTTTGGAGAAATAATGTCTTGCTTAATTTATGTGATGATCTTGGAAGTTATGATAATTGTTTTATAATGATTTTGGCACATGTTTTTAGTGGAATTCTCAGATTTTCCTAGTCATCAAATGATGACAACATTCAACCAATCAATGAGTGTCAAGTAAGCAAAGGTAAATGATCATCCAATGAGAAGGTGCCAAGTAAGCAAGATCATGTCACAATGATGCTACACATTCTTCCAAGGACTTAGAAGACAATTTTCAAGAGGATAAGGACTCTTAAGGGGGCGGCCAAAAACAATTAAAAAGGAAGGGAGAAGAGCAAAAACAAGAACAAGAACAAGAGTTGCAAATTCAAAGATCAAAAGTGTTCTAGCCTTCTTCTTCTACACTCTCTTTCTTTCTTTCTTCTAAAAGCCTATTGTACTTACATTCATATTCTTGAATAGTCTTATCTTAGACCACCATACATTCTATATCGTTGTAAAAGATTGATCAAGGTGTGATCAATCTTCAATCTTGCTAGGTGGTGGTGTTCGTGCGAATTGTATTCATCGTACAAGGTTTGTAAAGGGTTGGAGTTGGTGTGTAACTTCATCAACCCTGTGGTAAGGTGTATTTGTGTTGTGTGATTAGTGTGAACCTAGGAAGGTGTTCCTTGAAGACTGGAGTAGGTTGTTTATAACCGAACCAGTATAAAATTCTTGGTGTCATTTACTTTCAGCACTGATTTTCTGTTTCAGCACTGTTTACTGTTTTTAATCACGTCCGTAAAAATAGTAAACGATTTTCAAAAATCACGAAACTTTCAGAAAACATAGCCACACGTTTCAAGGTTCTTTTGGCGCAAGTTTCAACCCTTTTGGATAAGTATAAGTCATCCAAAAGTCCAAAGTTCTGAGACTAGTGCAGTCTGATTTTCAGGCTTGCAAAGGTTGAGACTTTGAGTGTATTTGACTAACTTCCCGAAAGCATTATTCAAAACTGTTTCAACCCATTTAAATATAGCATATAAGGATTTAGTGGTTAAAATTTCAGAGCCATTGGAGTTAAGAACAAATAGGAATAAATTTTTCAAAACAGTCTACCGTTTCTAGCAGATTCGCGCAATCTGACCACCAACGATTTTTGAAGGAGTTAAAGGTTGAATTTAAATATTAAATTTTTAGGAGACACTCATAACATCTTAGGGTAAGTTCTCTCCAAATTTCAGAATTTTTGAAGACCTACAACCTAGTTTTAAAAACGTTTTAAAACTGGTCCTGAAAACAGAATCTGTTTTCAGAAGTTGGGTTTTTGGTTCAAACTAATTTTAAAAACCACACTTTCCGCACCAACTATTCAACCCCCTCCCTTCTAGTGGTGCCTTGCAGATCCTACACTGTATTGGCTTGATTGTGGGGTTGTGTTGGCCAAGAGAGGTAATTTAGGACGATGATGAGAGTATTCTGAGTCTCACCTTTTGTTTTTGACTTAATTGTGTTGGATTTTGGTTTTGTGATTGTTTGTTGGTGGCCACTATGATTGTTTGGTGATTGTGATTGCTTGGGATTTTTGTTGTGTTGTGTCTGCGGGTTGACTTTGGCTTAATGGATAATGGTTTTGTTTTTGTAGTTGGGTAGATCATTTATTGTTGTGTGAGGAACTTTGTTTGGTGTGTGCTAAATCAGGCTGAGAGATTGTTTACGGATGGATGGATTTATCGGCGATTTGTGGTTGAGTTTTGCTGGTTGAATTTGGATGATGATGACAGTGTGTCTAAGTCTTATGGATCAGAAACTCGCTCTGGTACCGTGTTTGTTTGGGAACAAAATCATTTTTTATTGATTTCATTGGTATACAATAGTCTTCTATTTATAGGCTTATGCTGCCACTAACTATGGTAATAAATAAATACAGAAAAGTAAATACAGTAATTGTGATTGATCTTGTGTAATCGTATCATGATCGACTTTCAATTAGAAGGTATACACCCCAACCTATTTCAACTTGGATATATATTCCATGGCGAGCTAGCTTACCTTCGCACCAGATAAAGGAAAAGACTATGCTAATGAGACAGCAAAGTTTTGCAACTCATTACCCATGGACTAAATATTGTAAGTCTAAATCTTGAGAATGCAGCCTATTAATACAAGGCAAAGAACCAGACCCAACTTCAGCGTTCTTTATTCCCATTGCCATTAATATATGTAGTCCTTCATAGATGGCTTGTAACTCGACTTGATCAACATAAAAAAAGCACTTCAAAACAGTCAGAAACAGCATAAATAAGACTCCCAAATGAATCCTGAACCACAACACCATATGATGAAGTCCTGCCTAGAGCTGTTCGACGAACTGACCAGTTCACGAACTATTCGAGTTCGTTCGTGTTCGTTCGTTAATGGTCGGTAAACGAGCCGAATTCGAACAGCTATTCGGGTTCGCCTACTAAAATGAGCAGAACTATTCGCAAACTATTCGGCTCGTTTAAACAGTTAAAGGGTTATCGAGCCAAACTCGAACCAATTTTAAAGTTCATTTAGCTTTACGAACCAAGCCGAACAATTCATTTAGCCAAACGAATCCAAATTCAAAAACCTAATATTCGTTTCGGGCTCGGTTTGTTAACACCCCTAGTCCTGTCCCCAAGCACGTAGCATCCACATTTAACACAAACACATTGTTCGATGCGGCTAACCATGAGCAAGGGTGGGAACACTGTTGTCCTTTCCAGCAATGTTAAAGTCAGTTTGGGTCTCTTCCGTAACTGTAATGGCACGATGAGGGGGATGAACTCAAGACCTTCAATAATCAATGCACACCAAGTTTTTTGGGACTTCCCACAAAAGGTTGCAAAATAGGACAATGATTTCCTTTGGATGGTTCCTCAAGACGACATACAACAGGTCCTTCAAGAAGTACTGTTGTTGTAGTCATTCCATAGGTTGTGGAGCGAAGAGTGTAACCATGTTTGGTTTGCCAATGAGCAATGATAGAGGCAATGCAGATCAGTTTCCTCATTTTTACATAGATAATGAAGCTGGAGACGTCTAGCTAGATCGCAACCAAAAGAAAGAATATTGTGAGCCACTCTTTCCATCATTGGAATCCTTGCCATAAGAGGATTCTTAAACCTACCCCCCTTGGGGAAAGTAGTTCTTGCTAAGTGTTTCTACCTGCTTCTTATTCTTTCACCTGGAATTCTAGGGTAGAAGAGACCCATTGGAGATTTCATGTAGGGTCATTTAACAAATTGAGATGCTCACAAGCCGTTCTAGTTCGGTTTGACTTCGTTCGATAATTCCTATTAGGCGAGTTGAATTTGAACGTTTAATTATATTCATTTACTTAATGAGTTGAGTGGGAGCCAAATCGAGTTTGACTCGTTTAAGGAGGCATAACATTGCCGAGGCAAACTCGAACGAATCTTTAGGCTCGACATATTAAAAGAGCCAAACCAAACCAGTTTGTTAACATTATTGAACCGCATCAAAAACATACTATTCGGCTCAGCTCGGCTCGTTAACAACCCTAATTTCATTTTGGTGAAACAAAATTCAAGTCGCTCAACCATCGTCCAAGAGAGAGGCGACCAGCGTAACAGGAGGTTCATTGAAGGCGAATCCCTTGCTCAATTTAACATCTCTCTTCATGTGTCCTTCTCTCTTGCCATTGAATGCGAATCCTTTGTCATTTCTTCTATTGAAGGCGAATCCTTGTTCAATTCAACATCCGTTGTCTTTTGTATGTCTCTCTTATCATGCCATGTCTAAGTTGGTTTCTCTCTAAAGGACACAAATAATGCACGAATGGAGGCGGAGACGTTTATCTTGCACATATTTTCATCCTATGAAAGAGCTGATTTTGGAAAATACCAACGACCATACCCAATAATATCTCAACAAAAGCACTAAGCTATCGCTAGGGTCTGAGAAAGGTGAAAGACAAACAAACAATATGCTTCCAGTGAGACATCCGACTCTATATGTACCCGCATAGATGACACACCAATAGGAATATGATGTGCTAGTGTGCTAGTGAAGGAATTTAATAAACACAAATAGAAATGCTTCTGATATTAAAATAATCATAACCGTGTATATGCATAAATAATGAAAGACAAAGATAGAAACAAAAAGTGCAAAGTCAACCTAAAGTGTATAAATTATCTAAGCCCTTAAATATACTCTAACGTGCCCCGATAACCTCCTTAACCTTAATCCTAAGTCTCCATGAATTCTTATCCTGGACCATGTCCTTAGAGAGGTGCAAATCTAATAGATCATGCCTAATCTGCTCATCCTAAGTTAGTTTGGGCCTACCTTTACTCCTCTTTCCCTCTACAATGAGGCTTTCAACTATTCTGACAGTCGTCATTGTCTGTCTTCTCTTCACATGCCCAAACCATCTTAGTTTCCCTTCTCATTTCTTATTTGTTATACTAGCCACCCATAACCTTTCTCTAAATACCTCATTTTTTATCTGGTCTAGCCTGGTATGCCTACACATCCACCTTAACATCCTCATTTCTGCCACTTCCATCTTGTGCGACTGTGTCCTCTTGATAGCCCATCAGTCTGTTCCATATAACATTGTCTGCTGTACTGCCACCCTATAAATTTTTTCTTTAATTTAGTTAGAAAATTCTTGTCACACAACACCTCTAAGGCCGCCCTCCACCTACACTAGCCTACCTGAACTTGGTGTGCTATGTACCTATCTATGTCAGCATCCTGCTGTACAAACGACCTGAGGTACTTAAACTTACTTACCTATGGTAACACCTGACACTCGATGGTGAGCCGGCTATTCTCACGTCGGTTGCGCCGCTGAAGTCGCAATATTAAATGTTTTACTGTTCGTAATAGTAATTTGTCTATCAAAATTATTGAGTGAAATAATTTAAATAGAAAATGACCAAAGATATCAATATTATTGAGTGAAATAATTTAAATAGAAAATGGCCAAACATATTTATATCGTTAGATTTAAATCATGATGTATCTAATAGGACCCGACATTTCAATTACTTCAGAATAAGTCTATTCCAATAAGAAACATACAAAAACATTACTCTATTGCCTTGGAGGCTCCCGTCTATGATGGAAGATGAGGATCGGATGTATGCAACTATACCTATGTGTCAAAAACATACAGAGGTTATTTCTCGTTGACCAATAATGAAAATTGCGTCAAGCTGTGTCGATCAACTGCTACTTTACAAGGTAAGAAGCACAACCAATTTCCTAAATTATTTTGCTTTATTTTATAATTTCATCATATTCTAAAGTTAAAAAGTGTGTTGTTTACCCTATTGAAAACCTTAGGGAAAAAAACCCGAAGAATATTCATTGGAATATTAGCATCTCATCTCATCTCATCTCATCTCAATTAAAACTTACACCATCACTCGTACTTTTACACAAATTCCCATTCCATCCTCACAAATTAAATTTCTTAAAAAGAAATAAAGTTCTTCTTAAAAAAAAAATAAAATAAAAAAAAGTGAGAAAACTTGCACTTTTCTTCGTGCACGTAACCGTAACAATCATCCACATACCCCGATCTTTCCTCTGGAGAGAAAGCAGGCGATTTTTGTTTGTTCTCTTATCTAAATTTCTCTGCGAATTGGGGCCCAAACTCTCTTGGATTCGTAAACTCAGGTGCATTGATCTCCATTTCTGAGTTTTCCCATTCTTTTTCTGATGGATTTGGATCGTTTAATTCTTTTATAATTATCGATTTTCTGGGGCTTAGATTTTTAAATGGATTTCTTACGCTGCTTGTTATGTTTGATTTTTGTGGACGTTTAACTTTTTTCTGGTTGCTGTTGTGTTCGTGGTATTTGCGTTCCTTCCTTTTTAGTTTCCACTTAGAGGCATTGGAAACGAATGGATTTCCACTGAAGTTCTGGTCTTGCACGGGTTATAATTTATTTATTTTAGGCGATTGCTGGCGTAGAAGTTTTAGTGTAATTTAATTTCAGTGCGTTAAGAAAATGGAGGATTGTTTTTGTTGGTCTAGGTGGAGTAAAATGCTTTTGCATGTATCTCTATGGAAATTTGGTATATATTTTTTTGGTTTGATATTTAAATTTATCCTGCTTGAACATTGTGTTTTTTGTCTGGTAGAATTTATATTTTTAGTTTTTTTTCCATGAAGTTTCTGTGTTTTCCTGTTTTCTGTCTCTGGACAGTTTGAACCAGATTGCGGAATAGATGCAGACTTGGGTGAGTCAAATGTTTCGGTAGTGTTTGGAAAACATTTGAATTATGGAAGTTCGGTTTCCAGTGATAAGATATAATGCCACATGGAGATGTTAAATGTTAGGCTTGCATTTTATCCTGTATTTGCTTCTCTTGCTAAAGAACAAGAAGTTTGCAAAATTTGATTTTATGATGAACAAGTTATATTTGTTAAATGAGGCTCCAAGCCCGCCTGCCGAATTTTCGTGTGAAAAGTGGGTAATAGAGAGATTGTGCATTTATATGGTAATTTTTTTAATTGACTTTGCGCCCTTTTTGGCTCTCAGTTGGTGGAATACAGATCAGTTAGTATTTTAGCTTTTTGAAGAAAATACTCTGTGGATGAATTATAAAGTTCCTTAACTTGCATGTTATGTTGACTTATTTAGCTTTTGAATTATGATGCGTTCTTTTTTCTTTTTGTTTGGTGGACAAATACTTGCGCAATATACTATATTTTTGCATAAGGAAGTTTATCCCGTGGCATGATGTGTTATGGACGCTGGTTAGAGTTCCCAGTGGAAGATGGGGGAAAAGTTTACTTCTTTTTGTAACTTCACAAGTGGATCTGTTTCTCCCAAATCAGTAGCTGAATGTCTTGTGTGATATGCATCTGGCTCTCTTGTCACTAGTTTGGTTGCCTGTTAGGAGATTAATCCAGTCACTTCAAGTCTGTTTGTTGCATATAGTGCTAATTCAAAACTCTAACGAGTTCAGAAGGAAAATATTCGTACACAGAATCGTGTGGCCATGTGTAATGTTTCATGGTGTCCAAGCAGTACTTTCTCCAATACTCTGCAGTTTTGACATGTTTATCATGTCCTTTTGAGGATTCAGATGTTTGAAGAAACTATTTTATTTTTTGGTTTATATGAAGTAAGATGGAATATGATTATCGTGACAAGAGGTATTCTTATCAAATATTTAAAGGTGTAAGTGGTTTCTTATACCATTGGAGGCTGTATATTTTAGAAAATGGGAGAGGGTAAAGGGAGGAGGGCGAATGGGAATGATATTCTGTTGTTCAGGAGAATGAGGCTTTAAAGTGGTGCAATTTAATGCAAAATCCTACTCAATGTCACTTTCGAAATAAAGGAGAGCTATGTGAGAATGAGGCTTTGAAGTGATCCTACTCAACGTCACTTTCGGAATAAAGAACTATGTTGAAAAGACATACCGGTATCTCTCTTTCGGTGTTGACTGATTAGCATTTTGACATCAGTAAGGGTAGCTTTGGAAATTTGTAAATATTAGAAATGAAATTGGATACATTTTTGGGACGTCCTAAAATAAAATGAGTGACTAGGGAGTTCAAGTGTGCATGTATATCTGCATATACATGTCTATCTGTGTCCCCATGTGTGTAGTTGTTGGCATGTGCAATTTTAATGTATTAGGAAGGTGCGTACATGTATTCTAAGATCCAGGTTCTGAAATGCTGATGTAGGATGTGTTGAAGTAGACTTTTTCAACGTGGATACTCGTGTCTTAAACTAGACACCCTTATCAAGAAGAAGCCAGTTTTCCTGCCAAAGTAGTTATATTCACAAATTAACAGATGTGCATTGTCCGATTTGGAATCTGGCAACCATGCATGCGTATCTAATATAAAAAATACATGCCTAAATCAGAGTATCTCTGCAGTATGACGTCGATGATGATTTGTGCATGATAATGAGGATCAGACTACTATAATCCATTATAGCAGTAGCCTTAAGATGACTTGATGAGCAAGTCTACAAAAATATGCCTTCATAATTTGTCGGCAATAATAGGTGATGTACATTTGCTGGTAAATTGGTTATTCGAATACTTTGTGATTTCCAATGAAATATTTGTTACTAGTTGGATAATAGTTCAGGAAACCCTCGTGGGGGCGGTACTGCCATTTTTCTACTACACTATTCCACTCTAGGACTACCTTTGCAATACGGGAGATATCCATCACCTCCTTTGCTCACCTGGAAGAAATAAGCACAATTTTGTTTGTAAGCCACCTATAATCCCGTGCAATGGGATTTGGGTTGACACTCATCTCTAGTTTATGTATTGGCTTAGGAACCTAGAATTGTGGTCATAGAGAATCACCTTTTGCTTAAAGGTTGGCACTAGCTATATTGTTCATATTGTAAGCCATCTTACTTCCATTACCTCAACTATTCCCTTTGTGGTTTGGTCGATGGCACATTTTTTAAATTCGCCTGTACAGTCCATATAGGAAATTTAATTTACAAATAAAAAGAAGAAGAGACTTAAAATTTTTGTAACCTACAGGCTTTCCATATATTCTGGATTGTTTTGAAGTTTCACCTTGTTTCATAGTCAATTTGGTTTACATAATTTTTGGTTTATCTTATAATTCTGGCTGTTGCAGAAGCATGCGAAATGCAACTACATTTATTTGATGCAGTGAGATTTTGATTATACCGTTCTCTGTTCTTTGTCATATTTGCACTTGAGATCATGGTAAATGCCTTCACATAGTTTATTGATTTCAGAATTCTGTCTTCTATTGAATGCAAGTCAGGTTGTTACGAATGGCGAAAGTTAAGGAATTGCAGAGAAAACATAACAGGCTCACCCCTTATTCATCATCATCGGACTGCTCAAAATCCTGTGACAAAGTTCTGCGTAAGAAGGGATGTAAAAAGGTGTCTGGGAAGGGCAACTTGGTGGAAGACATAACATGCTCGGTCTGTATGGAGTTTCCCCATAACGCAGTTCTTCTGCTTTGTTCCTCACATGATAAAGGTTGCCGTCCTTTTATGTGTGCTACTGGCCATCAGTTCTCTAATTGTCTTGAGCAGTACAAGAAAGCTAATACCAAGATAATATCAAGCAACAGCACTACATTACATGCGAGATCATCTTATGATCCTGGTTTCACCGTTGACAGTCCGGATGAGAAATCGGAGGTAAGTGAGCTTTTGTGTCCCCTTTGCCGAGGACAGGTGAAAGGCTGGACTGTGGTGGCACCTATTCGCAAGCACCTCAATGCGAAGAGGAGAACCTGTATGCAGGATGGTTGCACATTTCTAGGATCTTACAGAGAGTTAAGGAAGCACGTTAAAGCGGTGCATCCTAGCACACGTCCTAGGGACGTGGATCCTGTACTTTCTGAAAAGTGGAAAAAGATGGAGAATGATAGAGAACTAGACGACGTTTTCAGTACAATAAGGTCAACAATGCCTGGGTCGATTGTTGTTGGAGATTATGTTATAGAGAGGAACTATGGTTCTTTCTCCAGACAATATGACGTAGATGATTATTTGGAAGATGATTTTGAGATCTTGCCTAGCCCTTCATACTCACCCACTATGGAAGATTTCGAGAGTGCTCGTACTCGGGTGTGGGGTAGGTTAGGCCGGGCCAATAATTATCGTTTCGGTCCCAGGGTGCGTCGGCTTGACTTGTCGCTGATGAGATCTAGGAGACAGCATAGACGTTGAAAAGGTTAGAAATCGCAGATTATGTGGTTCAATAATCTGAAGTGGAGCAATCAGGTTTATCAATGCTTTTTTAGTAGAATTTTACTGTTCCTGTTTGGATCTAACGATCTCAATCGTGTAGTTGCATTGACAATTTTACTTTTCTGCAGTCCAAGGTGGACATGATCATAACATGAAACTATGCATTTTAGTTTTACTTTCTCTCCAGGTTGGAAGTTAGCTTAATCAATTGTATTGCCATTTCATTCAATGCCTGTCGTATTTCTGGGCACAGTTGAGCTTTTCAAACTGGGCTGTGTAGTCATTTGATAGAAAATGCAGTTTAAATATTGGCGATGTTTTGTCTTTTATTTTTATCTTGTTTATTTTTCAAACTTATTTCTTCGTAACTTGGTTCAAAGTCAATCAACCATATCCAGTATACCCCAACGACAGCAAAAGCTCTTGCTAGTGTCTAAACTTGGTTCAAAATGTTTCCCCTTTTTTGGAATGAAGTTTGAACTTAGAATTTGACACGTGGTATGGACTTTCTGGCAGGTTAAGTGTTTTTTGTTTCAACTTTCTCATTACATTTGCAGGTGGCGATTGTAAACCAAGCGACAATAGATTCTATGAGCTTAGTTTTCTTGAATTGATTGCTTTGTCCAAATTTGTATCTCAAAGGTTAATTACATATTCTCTACATATTGGTAAAAAATTTATCTTAAACGAGTCTCATTGTGTTAAGAGTTGCAGAGCATATAGTTTGCCTTTTAATTACTAAACTAGGAAGTGAAGCCCCCCTTGTCTGTATAACTGGAACAAATAATGAAACATTGTTTTTGTTTGTTGTTCACTTATGTTAGTTACAAAATGAGGGCGAGCTTTGGAGCAACTGATAAGGTTGCTGTTTTGTGACCTTGATGTCACGGTTTTGAGCTGCGGAAACAGCCTCTTACACAAAGTGTAGAGTAAGACTATGTACATTAGATCGTGAAGCGACCCGGTTCCTTCCCGGACCTTATGGAAACGCGGAAGTCTAGTACACTGATAACGTCTTCTTTTATGTTACTTACAAAATGCCTGCTAGCTATAGCAGCAATTGAGTTGTATCAATTCTACCTATCATCATTTGCAAAGTTTCTTTGCCAAAATGTTGCTATGCATATAAGTTGGTAAATGGGTGAAGGCCATAGCAGGAGACAGTCACCTCCTTGCTACTATCGAACTGCAAAACAAAGGCCCCCTTCCCATTGCAAAAACTGCACATATAACCCGGATGAGATCAGAGGAGGTTGAAAGTGAGGTCATTTGTGAGGCACACAATCTCCAGACGCCACGTGTTAAAAAAAAGCAATTACTAAATTTTTTTTTAAAAATACAATTGACACATATAGAAGCAACTGATTGGAGACCTCACAAATAGCCTCACAAACAGCTTCTTCTGATCTCGTCCGCATATAACCACCCATATTATGCCTGAAACACCACAACTAACACTGCACCACAAGAATAGTTTAGGCCATATTGTTCTTACAGAGACCAAACCAGGATCTGCATGCATTGGTTTTAGCTTTAATTCACTCACTTGTGCCCACGTCCATGCAATCTGCATTTTTTTCGTTTCTACCAGCTTCATCTACCTCGGTGTAAGTATACGTACTGTATCAGAGAATGTGTTATACAAGACTAACCTATAAACCACATCTTCAAGTTTTCTTGTTCCTCCTTTCAGTAAAAGATGCCCAGCAAAACCTAATGGTAACACTAACTCTTCGTTTTTCAGACCTCTGCTCCATTCCAATATATTGATAACTCAATCACACAAACACATACCCAGTATATCTCAACGACAGCAAAAGCTATCGCTAGGGTCTGGGGAAGATGCCTCAAGGTCTGGGGAAGATGAAATGCAAGACAAACACAAAAATGCTATTAAAATAACTACAAATACAAGATCACTGCATCATTTTGACAATGCAACTTTAGTATAGATACATCAAAGGTTTGACTTATGACTAAGACCAACATTCAATAGGCATCAATATCGGACGCATAAGAATCGGTTTCCTTTCATGAAAGGGAGGCAGCCCAAGTCACTGGTTGGTAGTCCCAATTACGAATAAGCTCAAGCTGAAGGAATGTAGTTATCCAAAAGCTTGTCCCGACTCAGCATATCTTCTCCCAGTAATAGTAATATCAATGGCTCTCTTATACACACCTATAGCGGTTTCAAACCTTTTTGAATTTCATACATATCTCCCATGTAGTTGGCACTGAATCTAGAAGAAGCTCATTGCCCTCCAAGCCATTCAAAGCATGCTTTCCTGGCAAGGCAAGATATTTCAAAATCAGAAACAGTATCCTACACAATCAGCCCTGGGAAGAAAAGTTAAAAACACACAGTAAATATAACCCACAAAAAAAAAAGAAAAAAAAAGACACCCGCTAATTCACAAGAAGCACAATGAATCAATGGTTCATCAATGGCCGATCAAGCAGATGATAAGTTATTCCTGATCAAGCAGATGATGTCTTTGAAGTATGATGATGGTTCATCAATGGCCGACCACCTGAATGCTTTTCAGGGAATTATGAATCAATTGGCGACGATGGGCATAAGCTTTGATGATGAGATTCAAGCTTTATGGCTTCTTGGCACTCTGCCAAATTCATGGGAGACATTCCGGACATCGTTATCAAATTCTGCTCCGAATGGTGTTCTCACAATGGAATCGGCTAAGAGTGCCGTTCTTAGTGAAGAAATGAGGCGCAAGTCTCTTGGTTCCTCTTCTCATGCAGAGATGCTGGTCACTGAATCACGGGGGAGAAGTCAGAGAAGGACTCAGAATACTCGTGGTGCATCAAGAGGGAAGAGTCAAAACCAATCTTCGGATCGTGGCAAGTCTCGTGGGAGTTCCAACAAATGGTCAAATGTAGAGTGCCATCACTGTGGCTTGAAGGGTCATATCCGAAAGCATTGCCGAAAGCTGAAAAGAGAAATGAGAGACAAGAGTAGCCACAATGATGTCAAGAAAGAAGGTACCAACAATGATGATATTGCCGTTGTTGATGATTTCTTTATTATTTGTGATGATTGTGTAGAAAGTGTTAATATATCATCTGAAGAGATGGATTGGGTGATTGATAGTGGTGCTTCTACACATGCTACCTTTCGGCGTGATCTTTTCTCAACCTATGAGGCAGGTGATTTCGGAGTAGTACGTATGGGAAATAGAGGACAGTCGAGCATTGTCGGAATGGGGAATATTTGTGTTGAGACTAGTAATGGAACTACACTAGTTCTCAAGGATGTGAAGCATATTCCTGATCTTCGGTTCAACATCTTATCTGTTGGAAAGCTAAGTGGTGAAGGATATTGCAGTTCATTTCCAGGTAATGAATGGAAATTGACGAAGGGCTCAATGTTGGTTGCGAGAGGAAAGAAGTGCTCAAATTTGTACGTTGCCAAATTTGGGATTTCCAAGTATTACATGAATACTTGTGAGAATGATAGCTCCTCGGAATTATGGCACCAGCGTTTGGGTCATATGAGCGAAAAAGGATTGAGCATCCTGGCCAAGAAGAATGTGTTATCCGGTGTTTCCGATGCAAGACTGAAGCAGTGCCCGCATTGTTTGGCTGGAAAGCAAAGACGTGTGTCCTTCAAGTCTTCCGAACCAAAAAGAAAGCAGGAGGTTTTGGACTTGGTGCATTCCGATGTGTGTGGACCGATGAAGACCCGGTCACTTGGCGGTGCTTACTATTTTGTGACGTTTATTGATGATTATTCTCGGAAGATTTGGGCCTATACTTTGAAGACGAAGGACCAAGTGCTTGATACATTCAAGTCCTTTCAAGCATCGGTTGAAAGAGAAACATGAAAGAAGCTCAAGTGTATACGAACGGATAACGGGGGAGAATATATCGGTCCTTTCGAAGAATATTGTCGGAGCCAAGGTATACGCCACCAAAGGTCTCCTCCGAAGACACCGCAGTTGAATGGGCTAGCCGAAAGAATGAATAGAACCTTGATTGAAAGAGTGAGATGTTTGTTATCTCAGTCAAGGTTGCCGAAGTATTTCTGGGGTGAAGCGTTGAATACAGCGGTGCACGTGCTAAATCTTACACCTTGTGTGCCTTTGAAGTTTGATGTTCCAAACCGTGTTTGGAGTGGAAAAGATGTCTCCTACGACCATCTTCGTGTGTTTGGGTGCCTTGCTTATGTGCACGTTCCAAAAGATGAGAGATCCAAACTTGATGGCAAGACAAAGAAATGTGTATTTGTGGGATACGGACTTGATGAGTTCGGCTATCGCTTCTTTGATCCGGTTGCAAGAAAGCTTGTTCGCAGCCGAGATGTTGTGTTTATGGAGGACTACACCATCGATGATATTGAGAAGGTTGAGAAAGAAATTCCTACTCATGCAGATGAAGATTTGCTTGGTGATCAACCAACTACAATTGCTCCCACACCAAATGTTGTAGTTGATGAGCCTGGTGTGACTCCAGGTGTTGAGAATGAAGTCCATCATGAGGAGGAGGTGGTTGAGCAGCCTGCCGGTGCTGTTGAGTTGAGACGGTCTACCCGTGACAGAAGACCTTTCGTTCGTTACCCCCCGGACGAGTATGTATTTCTTACTGATGGTGGAGAGCCTGAAAATTTTCAAGAAGCTTTGGAAGATGAAAACAAAAAGCAATGGATGGATGCCATGGAGGATGAGATGCAGTCCCTCCGTGAGAATAACACCTTTGAGTTGGTGAAGTTGCCAAAGGGCAAGAAAGCATTGAAAAACCGATGGGTCTACCGAGTGAAGAAAGATGAAAATACTTCACAAGTTCGATACAAGGCTCGCTTGGTGGTAAAGGGTTTTACCCAAAGGAAAGGTGTTGATTTTAGCGAGATCTTTGCTCCGGTGGTGAAGATGCAATCCATTCGAGTTGTGCTCGGGTTAGCTGCTAGTCTTGATTTAGAAGTTGAGCAAATGGATGTCAAGACGGCTTTCCTTCATGGTGATCTGCATGAAGAGATTTATATGGAGCAACCTGAAGGTTTTCAACAGAAGGGTAAAGAAGATTGTGTCTGTAAATTGACAAAGAGTCTTTATGGCTTGAAGCAAGCGCCAAGACAGTGGTACCAAAAGTTCAGCTCAGTGATGGTTAGGCATGGTTACAAGATGACAAAGGCCGATCACTGCGTTTTTATACGGAGATTTTCTGATGATGACTTTATCATTCTTCTGTTGTATGTTGATGATATGCTGATTGTTGGAAAAGACTTTTCCAAAATCAATGAGTTAAAGAAGACCTTGAGTGAATCCTTTGCTATGAAGGATTTGGGACCAGTGCAGAAAATCCTTGGGATTCAGGTCATACGTGACAGAAGTGCAAAGAAGTTGTTTTTGTCACAAGAAAAGTACATTGAGAAGGTTCTTCAGCGTTTTGGCATGGACAAAGCCAAAGCAGTGAGTATTCCGCTTGCTTCTCATTTTAAGCTCAGTCACGAGCAGTGTCCATCTACTGATGATGAGAAATGAGTATGAAGAATGTTCCATACTCGTCGGCAGTTGGTAGTTTGATGTATGCCATGGTTTGCACAAGACCCGATATAGCACATGCTGTGGGAATTGTGAGTCGTTATCTTTCAAATCCAGGAAGACATCATTGGGAGGCCGTGAAGTGGATTATGAGATATCTCCGTGGAACATCGAATCTGAGGCTGACTTTGGGATGTGATTCTCCTACATTGGTTGGTTATTCGGATTCTGACTTAGCCGGGAGCTTGGATGATCGCAAGTCTACTTCAGGATATATGATGACTTTTGCCGGAGGAGCCGTGGCTTGGCAATCAAAATTGCAAAAGTGTGTTGCACTTTCTACTACCGAGGCCGAGTTTATAGCCGTTGTGGAAGCAGCGAAGGATTTGTTGTGGTTGAGGAAATTCTTAATGGAGCTAGGAGTGAAACAAGCTGAGTATGTCTTGTTTTGTGATAATCAAAGTGCCATCCACTTGTCTAAGAATTCTTCATTTCATTCAAGGTCCAAACATATTGATGTTCGTTATCACTGGATTCGTGATGCGTTGGATACCAAGCTATTCGAGCTTGAGAAGATTCATACGGATGAAAATGGTTCCGACATGTTGACAAAAGTTTTGTCAAGAGGAAAGTTTGAGTTTTGCCGCATGGCTTCCGGATTGATGCCGCCCTCCAACTAGTCGGTCGGGGGAGTTTGTTGGGTATCCCTCCTAGTTGGAGAGTCCCAATGTTTGGAGTCAAAATACAATTACAACATTGGAGAGTTCCAATGTCTTAAGTCAAAAACAATTATGGCATTGGAAGAATTCCAACAAGGGAAGTTGGAATGATGTTGTGCTTCTCCAAGGATGTTTATTGCTTGGAAGACTTTGAAGGCCTTGTGCATTGGAAATGCACAAGATGGAGACTATAAATAGAGGTATTGTGTGGAACAAATAGCAAGAGAGAACAAGAAAACAAGAAGAAAAATAAGAGAGGCAAATACAAGTGAGGAAGAGTGAATTTCGTAGGTGCTGGGCAGCCTGCCAGCCTCCGGGAAAATTGCATTTGCCGAGTATTACACCGTTGGATCGTCACCAAATTTTGACAGATTGTTCCCAAGACACAGTAGTACATTCTGAACGGTGGAGATGTGTTTTGGAGAAGTCTAAGTGTGACCGATACCTGCATTCCCGAGACTGAAATTTTCTGTCCGAAAATTTCAGCTTTGTATTTTGGTTCCTCTCTTGTATCTTGTTGTGTTCCAAGATTGTTTGGTTGATCTTGATGATGTTGTATTCCTCTAGCTGAGCCTAGAGAGACTTGGTTGTACCCATTATTGATTATAGTGGAGATCGTTTAAGTGGCCTACGGGTCCCGTGGTTTTTTACTCCTACATTGGGAGGTTTTTCCACGCTAAAATTGTTGGTGTTCTTGTTCTTGTTTCATTCGATTATTTCTCTATAGTTGCTGCATTTGGGAGAGATTATTTCCTATTCCGCTGTGCTATCTCGCGGTTTCCTCTCAACAGACAATATTATAACAACAAGCATATCCAGTATATCCTAACGACATAAAAAACTATCGCTAGTGTCTGTGGAACGTGAGAGGTAGACAAACAATGCTACATAGACAATACACACATGCTAATCAGACATATAGTATACAATAACCGAGTCGACTTTAAAGCAAGCACATTTGGCAAGAATGCATTGAAAGAGATTTAATGTCATCCTCTCCCATTGCCAATGAACAGAAAGAAGAGGATTGGCTTCATGCCCTTCAAGCATGCATCAGCATTGCGGAAGAAGATGGTACCAAGAATGCATTGGCAGAATTTTTTTGGGTTTCGAATGATGAAGGCATGGATAGATTTTAATTTGCAAAAGCCTGTGGAGACGGATGGACTTGAGGAGTATCGCGATATATTTTCAGGGTTTTTAGAGAATGTGTATACTATATGGTAATGGAGAAATAAGAGCTACCATGATGCAAACATGGAGAGACAACCTCTACATGGGTTTTCTACGAAACGAGCCAAGTCGAATATTAGATTTTTGAATTCGGATTTGTTTAACTAAACAAACTATTTGGCTCGGTTTGTTTAGCTAAACGAGCTTTAAAATTGGTTTGAGTTCGGCTCGATAACACTATCTGTTTAAACGAGCAAAACAGTTCATAAACAGTTCCAATCGTTTAACTAAACGAACCCAAATATGTGTACGAATTCGGCTCGTTTAAGTAAAATTAACGAACAAACTCGAACCAAATACGAATCGAACTCGAACAGTACGTATATTGTTCGGTTTCCTTAACACTCCTACTTCTACATGTCTTCGTCGATAGAATAATCAATCAAATGAGAGACATCAGAAAAGTATAGGAGATGTCAAGTCAATCAAAAATTGTGGATTGTTAGATTGGTAAATGTATTGCACGTCTTGTTAGGTTTGGAACAAACAAGACGAGTTCAATGAACGAGCCCCTATCAGAGAAAACACTCGGTTGGATTCAAATGTCTAACATTAGCATATCAATCCCACTAATGGTTTAGTATAGTTGTAAACTCTCTATCCTTTGGAATGAAGGTATTGTTTCCCTGCTTTTCATCCTCCCCAGATTTTAGCGATAGCTTTTGCTGTCGTTAGAATATGTTGACTATGTGTTGTTTATGCTACATCTCTACATTTGCTACATTTGCTGCATATGCTTAGACGAGTTATCTCAATCCATTCAAGGTATCACCTCTACACCACTGTCATATTTCGAAACTTTTTCCTACCAACAAAAGGAGACCCAATATAATTTCAAACGATTTAAAACGATAATTTTTGGCATATATTACAAGAACAAGATACAAAAAGAATTCAAAAAGTACCGATTCCACACACATGGACATCCACTTTGATACTTTCTTAAAAAGATAGACCGGCATCCCCATATCATACTTGTTATGCCCCGCATCCTCCGAAGGATAATTAAAAGGCAAAGAAGGAATTTAATGAGATTAATGACGGTCAACCGTAACTAATTTACGAATTAAATAATAGGATCAATGGGAATTAATTGAGGACTTTAATTATTGAAATTAATTAGGATTTAATTTTGAATTAAATATTAGGAGATTATCCTTTAAGGTAAATAGGATAATAGATATAATTTAGAAACACCAAACTTTTCCCTTCCCATATCAAAACTGACAAAGCGTCAGTTTCTCTCCTTTATCAGAAAAGAAACCGACGCCTCCTCCACTTTCTCCTATAGGCGATTTCCTCTCCTCCCAACCCTAGAGAAGAAACTTCAAGGTCTTCAATCCGTTCTCCATTCGTTCTTCGTTTCTTTCTCCGAGTAATCAAATGCAAGTAATCTACTTATAAGTTCTTACGTTGTTGCGAAAGTTAATGGCCTATTTGGATACTAAAATGGATCACCATGTAGTAGATTCGTTTTGTGATTCTTGCTTATGATTTATGTGGTTGGTGTCGTTGTTTTGGCCGTTATATGACGAAAATCGTTTTGGTTGATGTTTGGCTTCGTGAAATCGTGCAAATCCCTACCCCTTTAATCCCTTCTTGTTGTGATCTCATTGTTGTGTGGTGTTTGAGGGTGAAAGGTGAGATCTTTTGATTGATAAGGTTAGAATATGTGAGTTCTAGGCTTGAATCTTTGTTTGGTATGTGTATAGTGTTCAATCTGCAGTTTAAGCATGAGATTATAGCAGGGATTAGGCTTGGATTGATTGGGATGAAGTTTGGGACCAATTGGAGTTATGGTTCTGCAGTTTCTGCAGAAATCGCAGAATTTATTTTCTGGAATAGTGGACATCGATCGATCGATGTGAGGGGATGAAGTACTTCGATCGATCGATGTGAGGGTATGATGTCCTCTGATGGACATAGATCGATCGATGTGAGGGGATGAAGTACTTCGATCGATCGATGTGAGGGTATGATGTCCTCTGATGGACATAGATCGATCGATGTGAGAGGATGAAGTACTTCAATCGATCACTGTGAGGGTATGATGTCCTCTGATGGACATCGATCGATCGATGTGAGGGGATGAAGTACTTCGATCGATCGATGGGAGGGTATGATGTCCATCAGTTGTGTGGAAAAATAAGGGAAGAAAGAGGGAAGCTAGGGGACCCTTTGGGTGACCTTAGAGACTCCTTAGGACCTGATTAGAGGTAGTCTAAGTCTTGGGAACATGACTTAGGATGGTGAATCAACTTGGTGAGTCGAAAGGGTTTTCGAATCGGATTTCAATGAGGATGACTTAAGAGGGTTAGGAGATGAACGTACGAGGTGTCTAAGAGTTCAATGAAGGAAGGAGAGGGATACTCGCATTGGTTGTGAATTTTAGAATCGGGACTAAGTATTGACGAGTTTGTGGAAGCCTAAGTTTGATGTGTAAGTTAGTATCTTGTGTGTTTCTTATACTTGCGCATGTGAATGTGAATTGCATACGAGAACGAGAAACGTGATTGAAACGAGGAGTCTTGCATCATGGCACTTGCATTTGCATATTGATTTGAAAAGAGATGTGCTTCGGCACAGATTTGCGAAGGTGACCTGCAATGTTAACCGGGATGGAAATTTAAGCCGGGGTGCATTGCAGGGCACAAAAGACTGTAACATAAACCGGGATGGAAATATAAGCCGGGGCGCGTTACAGGGTATAAAGTTGTCTGTAATGCTAATCGGGATGGAAATATAAGCCGAGGTGCATTACAGGGTATAAAGTTGGCTGTAACGTAAACCGGGATGGAAATATAAGCCGGAGCGCGTTACAGGGTATAAAGTTATATGATGTGACCGGCCATTATGGCATGCATTGCACTGTTTTAAAAGAGAAAGTGTTCATGCATATGTGAATGTGTAGTGTAGTGCATATTTTGACATGCATCACGAGAGTCAAGGTGGTATGAATGTGAGTGGTATCTGATTGCCAATGAATTGTTATTTGCGTGCAAATTGTTGTACTTGCTCTATTACGTTATTCGCTTATATATTTGGAAACTTACAAGACATGTGCCCCACAATTCCCTTGAGTTATCTATTACTCATGTCTTGCCATGTGGATCCCGTATGTCTTATAAGCGGGTTACTTGCTAGCGTTTTTTGCTAAGGGTACTGCCTTTGTGTTACAGGAGAACCTGAATATGACATGATCTTTATTGAGGATGACGGCGAGTGGGCTGAATGGGATGCATAGAGACATTTTGTGAGCTAGTTGAGGCAGTTATTATTAACTCCAGTTCTTGTATATACTTGAGGATTAGTTTGTTATGCCTTTTGAGATTTTATTATCATTTGATATACGGAATTGATGGTGGAGATTTATTAGATATATGTGTTTCCGCACTTGAATCTCTTACGTCATTGATGATGTGTATTCGAGAGATGAGACGTCTTGTAGTCTTCTCAGTAAGCTACGACGGGTGAACCGGTTCGGATTCCGTTGTCCGGGTCGGGGCGCTACAGGTGGTATCAGAGCCTAGGCTTCAGATCTACCTCGGAGACCTAGGTTATGACATATAGAGTCTTAAGTTATGATCTTTACCCTAAGTTGATCTTTAGGTCTAAGTATGTGATTCTATATGTAAGTTTGATTGGACTGGGTGTGTGCGAGCGCGATAGAAGTTAATCAATAAACGTTACTTTATTTAGCGTGCGAATTCCACCTTGTACAACGCATATGGGCCTTCAGTACTTGCTTTTTGAATTGCTGAATGCTAATAAGCGTTGAATTTGCAGAAAATGCCTCCCAGAAGAGACAACCAAGGAAACGGTGGAAATGGGAACGAGAACCCTCCACCACCACCACCGGTCCTAGTCCCACAAGCGTTGATTGATGCTATCACAGTGATAGCCAAGGGGTTGCTCAGCAGCAGCAACAACCATAACAACCTCCTCCACTACCTCCCCAGCAAGGCATCAGATATTATATTGGGGAGATGCGGAAGATGCATGCCCCTAATTTCGAAGGGACCACTGACCCAGAGGTGGCTGGGTTTTGGCTCGATGAAGTAGAGAAATGCTTCAGGCTGGTACAAGTGCCTGAAGAACTCAAGGTGGATGTAGCCACACCCCTACTGATTGGCAGAGCTAATGCCTGGTGGAATGGCATTCTGCCCAAGATGACTTCTCCTATTCAGTGGAGACAATTTGTGCAGGCCTACAAAGATTATTATGTGCCTGAGACTGCCATTCTGGAGAAGATGAGGCAGTTCGACAAATTTGAGCAAGGGAGAATGTCTGTTTCAGATTACGCGGACAGGTTCCATACCTTGGGTAAGTTCACGCCCATGGTTTTGGAAAACAACAGAATGAAAATGCTGAAATTCGAAGAAGGGTTGGACCCCCGCATACGGACTGCAATAGCGGGGTCGAGTTTGAAAACTTTTGAGGAGATGCTGGACGCATGTTACCGAGTGGAGAGTGACATGCGTAGGACACAACCAAGAGAGGCTCGTGAAGAGACGAGCAAAAGGCCGAGGGTGGAGCAAAGCGGAAGCAAACCCGGACGTTGGGTCAAGATCCCCAGAAAGGGACAAGCGGGGCCAGTTCAAAGGGCACCGCAGCCAAACCAACCTGATCGTCAAGCACCTGCGGAATGCCCACACTGCCATAAAAGACACGTGGGCGAATGTTGGAAAATAACAGGAGCGTGCTTCAGATGTGGAAAGTCAGGCCATAGGATCAGGGACTGTCCTGAATGGAACCCTAAGCCACAAGTAGGAGCAGGGCCGGCCCATCAGCAGAAAGGCAGGCCCAATGCGAGAGTCCATGCCATGACAGACGCTGAAGTCCAGGAGGACACTAATGTTGTGACAGGTATGGCCTAAGTTAAATCATAGTTGCTTAAGCTGAATTTTAATCCTTTAAGTTGATGATCATATATGTGTTATGTGAGAACCTTTATGTGTTACCCTCTTGTGATTAGGTGTGATTCTAGTTAAAAAAGTACCCGCTAATGTGCTGTTTGATAGTGGCGCTAGTCACTCCTTCATTTCTAAGCGATTCGCCAAAGGGCTCGACTATTTACCCGAATGGCTTGAGAACCCATTTAGGGTGCAGGCAGCAGGCGAGCAAGTACTGGTTTCTCACCACCAGTACAAAGATTGTGAGTTGGAGTTGGATGGAAAATTATTTTCAGTGACACTAGTCCCAATTCCGATGAAGGATTTTGATGTAATATTAGGCATGGATTGGTTGACCAAGAATCATGCCAATATTGACTGCAAACTCAAACAAGTGACCGTTAAGGACTCCGAGATGAATGACATAATGGTCCAAGGAAACGTCAAGATAACCAAAGCTCCAAAGAAGATATACTTGACAGCGATTAAGGCCTTTAAGGCTTTGCAAAAAGGAGCAGAGGGATATATGGTGTATGCCGTAGATGCTAAGCAGGAGGTTCCCTCTATAGATCAAATTCCGGTGATCAATGAGTTCAAGGATGTATTTCCGGATGATTTGCCAGGAGTGCCGCCATCAAGGGAAGTGGAGTTCGAGATTAACTTGATACCCGGAGCCGAGCCTATATCTAAGGCACCCTACAGAATGGCTCCAGCAGAACTTAAGGAGCTAAAGGGGCAACTTCAGGAGTTGTTGGACAAAAAGTTAATTCGCCCCAGCGTATCTCCCTGGGGAGCTCCAGTTTTATTCGTAAAGAAGAAAGATGGCAGCATGAGGTTATGCATCGATTACCGGGAGTTGAACAAGATCACCATTAAGAATAAATATCCTCTGCCAAGGATCGAAGATTTATTTGATCAGCTAAAGGGAGCTCGTTGGTTCTCAAAGATTGATCTTCGTCAAAGGTATCATCAGCTGCTTGTGAAAGCCGGAGACGTACCTAAAACGGCCTTTCGGACTCGATACGGGCATTACGAATTCTTAGTGATGCCTTTTGGACTAACTAATGCCCCAGCGGCTTTCATGGATTTGATGAACACTGTGTTCCGAGAACAGTTGGACCAATTTGTAGTAGTGTTCATCGATGATATCCTAGTCTACTCTCCCAACGAGCAAGCACATGCTGAACACTTAAGAGTGGTGTTGCAAATCCTGAGACAACAAAAGCTCTACGCCAAATTCAGCAAGTGTGAATTTTGGCTAAGAAGTGTAGCCTTTCTCGGTCACGTGATTTCTGAGGATGGGATCTCGGTAGATCCTAAGAAGATAGAAGCCATCACAGAGTGGCCAAGACCTACAAACGTGACTGAAGTAAGAAGCTTCCTAGGCTTGGCAGGTTACTATAGAAAGTTTGTTGAGGGTTTCTCAACTATAGCAGTGCCATTGAGCCGACTTACACAGAAGAAGACTAAGTTCGAATGGACTGCTGAATGCGAGCAGAGCTTTACTGAGCTCAAGAAGAGATTGACCACAGCCCCGGTGTTGGCACAACCCTCCGGCACCGACGGTTTCGTGATCTACAGTGACGCGTCCAAGAAAGGACTAGGTATGTACATCATTACAATTAATGCATTGTATATACTTATGCTAGTCCTGAATTAACTTTCTGTTTATAGGGTGTGTCTTGATGCAAAAGGAACGAGTTATTTCGTACGCGTCCAGACAATTGAAACCATATGAGCAGAACTACCCGACGCATGACTTGGAACTTGCAGCTGTGGTATTTGATCTTAAAATCTGGAGACACTATTTGTACGGAGAAAAGTGTGCTGTGTTCACTGACCATAAGAGCTTAAAGTACCTATTCTCGCAGAAGGAGCTAAACATGAGACAGAGAAGATGGTTGGAGTTACTCAAAGATTATGACTTGACCATCAACTACCATCCAGGTAAGGCCAACAGAGTGGCGGACGCGTTGAGCAGAAAGTCTAGTCACGCGAGACAATCTCCGTTAGAAAGAGAAATCGAGGAGTTTGATCTTGAATTGGTGGATTCAGTGGCAAATGTCCTTACAGCTTTATCTATCAGCCCAAACTTGGTAGACAGAATCAAAAAAGCGCAGTACGAGGACCCAGCACTGAAAGAAATCCGCGACAAAGTATCCACGGGGTCAGTAAAGGACTTTCAGTTGCGAGAGGATGGAAGTCTATGGTTTCAGAATCGGATGTGCGTACCAGTTAAAGACGAACTCCGAATGGAATTGCTTCAGGAAGCGCATAACTCAAGGATGTCTATCCACCCCGGGAGCACTAAGATGTACAAAGATCTTAAAAGAAACTATTGGTGGATAGGGATGAAGAGATCCATAGCGGAGTATGTTGAAAGGTGTTTGGTATGCCAACAAGTCAAGGCCAAACATCAACGACCTGGTGGCTTGATGATGCCGCTAGAGATTCCAGAGTGGAAGTGGGAACACGTGACGATGGATTTCGTAATGGGACTACCCAAGACCCGAAATGGAAACGAGATGATCTGGGTGATAGTAGACATATTAACAAAGACGGCTCATTTCATAGCCATGCCACATGGTACTTCGTATGAAAGGTTATCCAATATCTATGTGGATAACATTGTGAGCCTACATGGAGTCCCAGTCAGTATTGTGTCGGACCGTGATCCCAAGTTCACCTCTAAGTTTTGGAGAGCATTCCAGAAGGCAATGGGTACCAAACTGAGAATGAGTACCGCGTACCACCCGCAAACGGACGGACAATCCGAGAGAACCATTCAAACCTTGGAGGACATGTTAAGAGCATGCGCCTTAGATTTTAAAGGAAACTGGGATAGCATGTTGAAGCTAATGGAGTTTTTATATAATAACAGCTATCACAGTGCAATTGGCATGGCGCCATTTGAAGCGTTATATGGACGTAAGTGCAGGTCCCCGGTTTGTTGGGATGAAGTTGGAAAAAGGACAATCACTGCACCTGAGTTGGTTGAACAAACAGTTGAAAAGGTGAAAGTGATAAGGGAGAAACTAAAAGTGGCTCAGGATCGCAGTAAGAGTTGGGCTGACACAAAGAGGCGATCTTTGGAGTTTGAGGAAGGTGAGAAGGTTTATTTACGAGTCTCACCAACCAAGGGAGTTGCAAGATTCGGAGTGAAGGGCAAGTTACGCCCTAGATATATTGGCCCTTACGAAGTTCTGGGTAAAGTTGGTGAAAGAGCATACAGACTCGCCTTACCTCCGAATTTGTCTCAAGTCCATAACGTATTTCACGTATCCCAACTACGGAAATACGTATCGGACCCGAGCCATGTCCTTGAAGCCCAACCCTTGGATGTGAAAGAAGATGTCACCTATGAAGAGCATCCGATAAGGATTGTGGATAGAAAAGATCAAGTCCTACGCCGACGCGTCATTCCGTATGTCAAAGTTCAGTGGAGTAACTATACGGAGCGTGAAGCCACGTGGGAGCTTGAAGAGCAAATGAAGGAGCTATATCCACATCTTTTCCAATAAGGTACGCCAGTTTCGAGGACAAAACTTTTTATAAGGGGGGTGGGATGTTATGCCCCGCATCCTCCGTAAGATAATTAAAAGGCAAAGAAGGAATTTAATGAGATTAATGACGGTCAACCGTAACTAATTTACGAATTAAATAATAGGATTGATGGGAATTAATTGAGGACTTTAATTATTGAAATTAATTAGGATTTAATTTTGAATTAAATATTAGGAGATTATCCTTTAAGGTAAATAGGATAATAGATATAATTTAGAAACACCAAACTTTTCCCTTCCCATATCAAAACTGACAAAGCGTCAGTTTCTCTCCTTTATCAGAAAAGAAACCGACGCCTCCTCCACTTTCTCCTATAGGCGATTTCCTCTCCTCCCAACCCTAGAGAAGAAACTTCAAGGTCTTCAATCCGTTCTCCATTCGTTCTTCGTTTCTTTCTCCGAGTAATCAAAGGCAAGTAATCTACTTATAAGTTCTTACGTTTTTTGCGAAAGTTAATGGCCTATTTGGATACTAAAATGGATCACCATGTAGTAGATTCGTTTTGTGATTCTTGCTTATGATTTATGTGGTTGGTGTCGTTGTTTTGGCCGTTATATGACGAACATCGTTTTGGTTGATGTTTGGCTTCGTGAAATCGTGCAAATCCCTACCCCTTTAATCCCTTCTTGTTGTGATCTCATTGTTGTGTGGAGTTTGAGGGTGAAAGGTGAGATCTTTTGATTGATAAGGTTAGAATATGTGAGTTCTAGGATTGAATCTTTGTTTGGTATGTGTATAGTGTTCAATCTGCAATTTAAGCATGAGATTATAGCAGGGATTAGGCTTGGATTGATTGGGATGAAGTTTGGGACCAATTGGAGTTATGGTTCTGCAGTTTCTGCAGAAATCGCAGAATTTCTTTTCTGGAATAGTGGACATCGATCGATCGATGTGAGGGGATGAAGTACTTCGATCGATCGATGTGAGGGTATGATGTCCTCTGATGGACATAGATCGATCGATGTGAGAGGATGAAGTACTTCAATCGATCACTGTGAGGGTATGATGTCCTCTGATGGACATCGATCGATCGATGTGAGGGGATGAAGTACTTCGATCGATCGATGGGAGGGTATGATGTCCATCAGTTATGTGGAAAAATAAGGGAAGAAAGAGGGAAGCTAGGGGACCCTTTGGGTGACCTTAGAGACTCCTTAGGACCTGATTAGAGGTAGTCTAAGTCTTGGGAACATGACTTAGGATGGTGAATCAACTTGGTGAGTCGAAAGGGTTTTCGAATCGGATTTCAATGAGGATGACTTAAGAGGGTTAGGAGATGAACGTACGAGGTGTCTAAGAGTTCAATGAAGGAAGGAGAGGGATACTCGCATTGGTTGTGAATTTTAGAATCGGGACTAAGTATTGACGAGTTTGTGGAAGCCTAAGTTTGATGTGTAAGTTAGTATCTTGTGTGTTTCTTATACTTGCGCATGTGAATGTGAATTGCATACGAGAACGAGAAACATGATTGAAACGAGGAGTCTTGCATCATGGCACTTGCATTTGCATATTGATTTGAAAAGAGATGTGCTTCGGCACAGATTTGCGAAGGTGACCTGCAATGTTAACCGGGATGGAAATTTAAGCCGGGGTGCATTGCAGGGCACAAAAGACTGTAACGTAAACCGGGATGGAAATATAAGCCGGGGCGCGTTACAGGGTATAAAGTTGTCTGTAATGCTAATCGGGATGGAAATATAAGCCGAGGTGCATTACAGGGTATAAAGTTGGCTGTAACGTAAACCGGGATGGAAATATAAGCCGGAGCGCGTTACAGGGTATAAAGTTATATGATGTGACCGGCCATTATGGCATGCATTGCACTGTTTTAAAAGAGAAAGTGTTCATGCATATGTGAATGTGTAGTGTAGTGCATATTTTGACATGCATCACGAGAGTCAAGGTGGTATGAATGTGAGTGGTATCTGATTGCCAATGAATTGTTATTTGCGTGCAAATTGTTGTACTTGCTCTATTACGTTATTCGCTTATATATTTGGAAACTTACAAGACATGTGCCCCACAATTCCCTTGAGTTATCTATTACTCATGTCTTGCCATGTGGATCTCGTATGTCTTATAAGCGGGTTACTTGCTAGCGTTTTTCGCTAAGGGTACTGCCTTTGTGTTACAGGAGAACCTGAATATGACATGATCTTTATTGAGGATGACGGCGAGTGAGCTGAATGGGATGCATAGAGACATTTTGTGAGCTAGTTGAGGCAGTTATTATTAACTCCAGTTCTTGTATATACTTGAGGATTAGTTTGTTATGCCTTTTGAGATTTTATTATCATTTGATATACGGAATTGATGGTGGAGATTTATTAGATATATGTGTTTCCGCACTTGTTTCTCTTACGTCATTGATGATGTGTATTCGAGAGATGAGACGTCTTGTAGTCTTCTCAGTAAGCTACGACGGGTGAACCGGTTCGGATTCCGTTGTCCGGGTCGGGGCGCTACAATACTTGCTTAGTACAAGAAGTCTAATGTGCCTCGAAGCAGTCACGTTTAACAGAGTGTAATATGATGGGGTTTATAATCATGTTATCATCGTCGTTTGTTTAGATTTAGATCCCTTGTGACTGTATTGAAGAAAGCAACCTTTAGAGGAGACTATTTCTACTTAAACATATCTTTCGATTGTACTACGGACGAAGCAACGAGGATCCTTAGAATTGGGTGGTTTAAACTTTTTTTTTTTTTTTTTTTTAATAAATGAAACAACAGATTGCAGGGGGACATGTCAAAGCAGTAGTAGCCTGTCAATAGTTGGTGTAATCGAATAGCGGAGTACCTAATAGGAAAAAAAAATTAAAAATAAAAATGAAGAAACAAGAAAGAAAAGAAGAAGAAACAGGTTTTATTCATTTTATCGCGCGATCAAGATCCATTACGTGTCCAAGGACTTTTATTTTTCTTGGCATCTGATATTTTGTCATAAATCTTTCTGGTTCTTTTGGTCTTCATCACGGTGGTGTAGCAAAATTCGATCTAATTGGTCGAACACTTGAACTTTACATTTTTAATTTGTTTCCGATGCAATACGCTTCCGCGTTTGGACAGAATCTGGAGAGGAGCTAGATCGCTTCGCGATCAGATATACGCAGACTTACCCTATACTTAGTGCAAGGGGCTATTTCAGCGGCTCGAAGCCGTGAGATCACAAAATAGAAATCTTACCAGTTGTTCCAATGCATGTTATTCCAAATAGGCAGCGGGTAAAATGTCATGAGGAGATCACACATCTTTACAATACTAGGTGGTGGGTGAAGCCGCTATTTAGCCAACAAATGATCATTGAATTATGAGATATAATTAAAGTGTATGTGTCCTAGGCCATGATTTGGATGTTTATGTTATACATTTATTATTAATAAAGAGGTTTTATTATCATTATTGTTAGTTAGTATGTTACACAATTATGATATGTGTCTCTCGTTCATTATTGTTATAGAGATAAAATAATTTATAACCAGTCTGAGTATTGATTTGATAATCATGAGATGATTATGTGTATGATGATACAAATCAATCTTATAGATAATTGTTAGAGAACAATGTATTGGATTGACCCATCATGAGATTACTACATGGATTAACGTCATAAATAAATCTCATGATGGTCATGTTTTAATCCTTAGACTTGAGATTGTCATAGTTTCCAACATAAGGACTATTATATTTTGACATGATCAAAAGTTATCCGTAACTGGATAATAATAAATGTCATTATTGAATATGATAGAAATTATGTAGAGTATATTGAACGATCAAGATAGAGTTTGTCCCTCTCTTTTGACAGAGATATCTTTGGACCCCTCGATTAGTGAGACTGTGAATTGCATGGCCGTGCTCAAATGAATTGATAGTGTGATCAGTATCATTTGTTTTATCAGTCTACTTAGAGATCGAGTAATCATATGTTTGAACAATATAAGTATGACGCTGACCATGACTTATGTTCAAACTAGATATCGTGTGACAAAGGGATTAATACATGTACTATTATTAGGCTAGTTGGACTGTACTCATATTAATTGGGTAGTCGTAATGCCTTGCTAGAGGCCAATTACGACTTGTTGGTTTAATAGAGATATAACCGACTACCAATTAATATGGGCCTATCGGGTCACACACAAGAATGCGTATGAGCTGATATTAATAATATTAATAATATTAATATTAGATATTTATTATTATTATTATTATTATTATTATTATTATTATTATTATTATTATTATTATTATTATTATTATTATTATTATTATTATTATTATTATTATTATTATTATTATTATTATTATTATTATTATTATTGTTTTTATATATATACTTATATATATATCATCGGATAATAACAATAGAATCCATATCTGATATGGATTTGATTGGTCTTATCTAATCCTAACAGAATCTGCATTTCATACAGATTATGATTGGTATTAACCAATCCGATCTGGAATCGGATTTTGATATCTATATATATGTATATATCCTGGTGTATCTCGTATTAGAGAAAACAGAGAAAAAAATTGAAATCTGAAATCGTTTTGGAGAAGACGAATTACTCAGCCGCGCCGTTTCAAGAGCTAGCATTCCGGACCGAATCATTCATGTGGATACCGATAGAGGGTGTTCGTGTTATCGCACCTCCTACGTCTGTGGATTTCGAATCCACAGGGGTAAAGTTTTTGAATTTCTTTCAATGAATTAAACAAACAACCTGGATCCTTGGTAGGAAATCGGAGATCAAGTTTTGTTTTTCCGCTGCGTGTTTTGACAGTGATCTCGTCTGTTCCTAACAGACTTGGCACTCCTTTTACTTCTTTTCATCTAGACACTTCAGCTCAGTATGACACATCGACATGGTTTCTTCGTTTATTTCTACAGACTTATTGTAGCGACCCGTCCCGAGCTCTAGTACTCGAAAAGACTCACCCGCCGTATTTCGCTAAAGAAATACAAGGCGTCGAAATCGATACAAATACACATCCGCAGAAGTCGAAATAAAATCTTTGAAATCATCAATATCATAAATGAATGTCAAAAGTCTAGGTCAAAACTATTACGATGTCGGAATAATTAAAATGAATAACTGCTAAATCTCAACTGTCCCCAACTGAAAATCCAAATGTCTCTAACTCCTCGATATCCTCAGTAGCCACGATCAACCCTCTCGGTCCAATTTGTCCTCTATGTAAACCCACCCGAACTCATGATCATCTGGGGAAAAAAAATAAGGGAAGGGTGGTATGAGCGACAAGTCGCGCAGCAAGTAACCTCATTATATTTACCATGGGATCATACACGGAGAAGCAAGTGTGATAAAAATATATAACTCATAAAATAATAGCATGCTTCTCTTTGCAAGTAAATTTACAATTCTACCCCTAGCATCCCAAAAGCAAATAGCGCAAATAGACTCCACAAAGTACAAAACAAATTCCAATCAATTACGTAACAATGTCCAATTAGGGTTAGTCCAAGGCAAAATCAATGATGCAATTTTCCAAATATGCAATGTCCAAATGTCCAAAGTCAAAGGCCCAAAATGTCAAAGTCCAAAGTTCCAAAGTTTCCAAATCCGATTTAGCCGGTCCAATGTCCAAAATCCAAATCCGAGTACAACTCGGTCCAATCCAAATTTCAAAGTATCCAAAATCCAAAACCCGGCTAAAAGGGTCCAAAGTAATGCAATGGCTATATCACTTTCCCTACAATTGACTTATACCGTAAGACTTACGAATTGGTCCACCCAATAGTCAATATACCCCGGTGCTCTATATCACAATAGCCAATATGCCGAGGCGCTCCAATGGCGGCCAATATGTCCGGGCGCTCTATATCCAAAATAGCCAATATGCCCGGACGCTCCGTTTGTTTGGAAGCAATCCGGCTTAACAATATATTTCAAATGTAGGGGTGAATTTTAAAAAATATGCAAATGCAATTTCCAAAAGTAGGGTTGTATATGAGCAGACATGATCTGGGCTTCATCTTCAATGTAGATCTTTATACAAGGTTCAAGGCACAAACGTTGTAAACAAAAATCTCGTGGCTAAATGAAAAGGACTGCGCTAGTGCAAATCTAAGACGTTCATAAGGTGAAATACGATAGAGCAAACAAACGACTAGCTGGAACAAGAAATGAGAAAGAACCTAGTTGCAAGGCCAGCTTAGTCACTGTAGATTCTAAAACAATAATGCTACAAAGAATCAATACGTAGCAAGAACGAGGAATAACAATTTCCTTTTAGCCCATATATTCCGCCAGTGCACAAAAACAAAACGATTTAATTAATAATTAATTTTTTTGACATATGCTTACATAAATATTTCCATGGAACATATATAAACATATATATATGTATGAACGGTACATAATTATGTTAGGTCCGAAATACACTCTAGATGGGGGTGAATAGAGTGTTTGACACTTTTGCAGAATTTTTCTTGTGTGACTCAACTCAAAAGATATTCAAAATCAGAGTAAGAATGACAGATGAGAAGTAATGAATGAGTATACCGGATATAGAGTGGTTCGAATCGTAAATGATTCTACTCCACTACCTATTTGTTACCAAAGTGGAGTTTCAACAACTACTCTTCTTATTAAAGACAATAAGAACAACCACAACAACACTTACACTAACACCTTAGTGTAAGCACCAACAACAGCAACTTCTTGCACAAAACACTCTTGTGCAACTACAGCAACTACAACTCTTAGCAAGAACAACTTCTTGCTACCTCACAACTTCAACAAAGTTCCCTCAAGAACTTCTCACAGTAGGTTGAAGAAATATGGTAAGGTTCACACTTTCTTACTAGTCTAAGCACAAGCAAGAGATCAAATATTTATGGTTCCTCTTGTGCTTGACTTTTTTTCTCTCAATATACAACAATGAAGAGCAAAGAAAAGCTAAACAAGCTTTAAGCAAATTTACAAGTATGAGAGAACTATACAACAATGAAAGATGAAGCTAGATGATATTGAAAGTGTGTATTTGCCTCATCCAAGCCTCTTCTATTTATAGATGAAGTTGACCACGTTTTTGAGGCTCTCCACCAAGTCTTCATCTTCAAAAATGTCAAGATAATGTCCAAATAGTCTTTAGCCACCCTATGGAGTGATTTGATCTTGAATAGCCACCCTAGAGAATCTTAGACATGGTTAAAATAGTCAAGGAAGCATGTAGTATGTTGGGTTAAAGTCCACAAGAAATTTGAGCAAGATTGGAGAGAGAAAACATCATAGATCTCCCTTGGATTTTGTTCCAACGTTCAAAAAATTTGACTTCTGGGGACGTCGATCGATCCACGTGCCAATGCTGAGAGATCGACATCTCTCAGAATGACGTCGATTGATCGACGTCTCCTTGGATGAGAGATCGACGTCTCTCAGATGTACGTCGATCGATCGACGTACCCTTAGCTGAGAGATCGACGTCTCTCAGAATGACGTCGATCGATCGCCGTTTGTCTGGCTGAGAGATTGACGTCTCTCAGAAACACGTCGATCGATCCACGTCTCTTGGCTGAGAGATTGACGTGGATCTGAGAGCTCAAACATTTACAAAACTTCACATGGATCGATCCATGTGCCTCCCTGAGGGGCTGATGTATACTTCAACTGATCCATGAGAGATTTACGTCTCACAATGTGTTTTTCTCAATTTGCTTCAAACTCAAAATGTGAAATTCCATTTTAGTCCTTTTAGAACATCTTTTTAACATCATCAAAACATTTCATAATCCAACAATCTCCCCCTTTTTGATGATTTCAAAACCAAGATTTTAAAAGATGTTTTTGCTTCATTTTAACTGTTTGAATGTTTCAAACTTAAAAAAATATCAATCTCCCTTTAAGTATATGCACTTTATACCTTCTGAAATAATCAATGCGAACAAGATTTTACAACTCCAATCAAAATACTTTTCTTTAAAATTTCTCCCCCTTAACCAAACATGTATCAATAACTCATCTTTCAAACATGCTCATTTTCATTTTACCAGCAACCAACAAGGATTCCAATTTCCAAACTTACCTCATTTTACATTTTACCAGCAACCAGCAAAGATTCCAATTTTCAAACTTACCTCATTTTACCAGCTACCAACAAAAATTATCTCATCAAGCGATAAGCAACTTTAACAAATAAGCAACTCATCAAGCAATAAACAACTTTAACAAATAAGCAATAATAAGCCACTTTCTCCACCTTTTTGAAAGCATCAAAACAATAAGCAATAGTACTCCATTAAATTCAAGTCACAACCAAATTTAACAACTAGCAAGACATCCTAAGCTAGAATCATAGATAAAACAAGAAGCAAGCTAGAAAACACTCTAGTCTTCATCGGAAGAGAACGTGATGCCAGGAATGCACACTTTCATCTTTGCCTTGAGCTTTGCAAATCTTGACTCATGTACAGACACCTTGCTTCGAAGCTCACCAACCTCCTGTTGAAGACTAGCAACTTGAGCTTGAAGTTCAGGCACATTTGAGCTCAAGCTACTAGGTGCTTCTTGAGTATCCGGTTCAGGAACGGGTGCCTCGTTCGGAAGGTCTTTGTCTTCTCTTGCTTCCTCCTCTTGTTCTCTCCTCATTGCTTCTTTTCTAGACTTGAGCATTTGTTGGATGTTGACTTTATCGTAAAAATCCTTGTGCGTTATGTTGTCAACATCCGTGTCATCCACATAAACACCCCACTTTACAAGCATCCTATAGATAAGATTACTATAGGGTAGGGCTTTGTTTTGTTTGGTGGCGGCTTCGATAACGTTGGTCATAAAAAGCTCCCCAAAGTTAACCTTCTCACGGTTAGCTATTCAGTATGCTATGTAAAAGTCTAGGTTACTTGGCAATTTGGCGGATTTACCATTTATACAAAATGTAACAATGGCAAGAAGGGTACGATAAACCAAGGGCATATCATTTGTGTTTTTAGTGAGATGGAAGCCTAAGACTGACTTCACTTCATCTTCAGAGACTTTCCACCTAGCCACATCCCACTTCCACGCATCAAACTCAAAGTATCCTTCGTTGGGTACACCAATCAAGTCACAAATTTTTTCAACTTTCCATTTAATGTGATGTCCATTAATAACGGAATGTAGAGCTAAAGGAAGGCCATTTATGTGTTTTATCCATAAATTGGCATAAAAGAGTCTAGTATACCTAGTAGACATTTTGTACATCTCTCTCTCATTCCATATACTCCTCCATTCTTGAACATCTAAACACTCAATGATAGGACTTGTTCATTATTGCTTAGAATATCATTTACTCTAAGCAATTTGAGTGGGATGGTGGCTCTCTCATCATCTTCCCATTTATCATATAATATCTGAGAATGTCTAGTGATATACCTTACATGCCCGGGGGTTAGGGGTTCCGTCAAAGCATCCTTGGCATCTTTGGCTTTGATCCAAGGGAAGTTGGAGAGAGTTAACCCACTCTTAATTTCGGCTAGCACTTGTCCTTGACTCTCATCCATAGATTGCTTTCTTCTAGGTTGAGATGTTTGTCCTTGAGAAGGATTACTTGAACCTTCTCCTCCACTCCTAGAGGATCTTGGCCTCTTGGTTGTGTTCTTGCTTCTTGAAGACATTTTTGAGAGATTTGGGGCTTGAGAGATTGAAAAATTTAGGTTGAAATGAAAAAATTCAAGAGAGGAAATCAAGGATCAAGAGTAGAGATGATTAAATCTTGATTTAGAGATGAAATTTAAGAGAGGAATGTTTTTGGTGAAAGGGGGCGGAGGGAATCTAGGGTTTCAGCTGCTTGTTGAAGGTGGAAATGAGAAAGGGTTTTGATTTTGAGAGTTTTTTAAAGATGCTGAAATCGACGACGTCGATCGATCTACGTCAGAGATCGACGTACGTCGATCGATCGACGTACGTCGATCTCTTGTTTTGATACGTGGATCGATCCATGTATGCTGGTTTTTGAAATTTTCAATTTTAACCCTCTAAACAATGTTTATCATTCCTAATCTCGTTCTAACGGACTCAAATGTCTCAGTAGGAAGGGATTTTGTGAATATATCCGCTAGTTGGTCATTTGTTGGGACAAATTCAATGCACACTAATCCTTTTTGAATGCAATCCCTTATAAAGTGATGTCTCACTTCTATATGTTTGGTCCTACAATGATGTACCGGGTTTTGCGCTATACTTATGGCTGAGGTGTTGTCACATAGGATGAGAACTTTATCAAACTTAACATTATAATCGTTTAAGGTGTTGATCATCCAAAGTAGTTGTGCACAACACGAAGCGGCCGATACATATTCAGATTTCGCCGTAGAAAGTGACACGCTATTTCTCCAAGGAATTGGCATGTCCCGGAGGTGCTTTTTCTATCAACAAGATTTCCAGCATAGTCGGAGTCACTATACCCTCTTAAATCAAAGCATCCATTTTTGGGATAAAACAACCCAAAATTCAAAGTTCCTTTCAAATACCTAAAGATACGTTTAATGGCAACTAAATGTGATTCCTTAGGCATACTTTGAAATCTAGCATATAGGCACACAGCATGAAAAATATCCGATCTACTAGCGGTTAAATAAAGTAAACTACCAATCATACCCCTATATTTGGTTACCTCAACCGGCTTTCCTTTTTCGTCTTTGTCAAGCTTTGTACTTGTGCTCATAGGTGTGCTTACACTTCTTTCATCCTCAAATTTGTACTTCTTAAGCAAATCCTTTGTATACTTCGTTTGAGATATATACACTCCATCTTGAGTTTGCTTGATTTGAAGACCAAGAAAGTAGTTGAGTTCACCCATCATGCTCATTACAAATTCTCCTTCCATCTATTTTGCAAAATGCTCACAAAGAGAATCATTAGTAGCACCAAATATAATATCATCCACATAAATTTGAACAAGCAATTGATGGTTTCCTTGTTCTTTAATAAAAAGAGTATTGTCGAATTTTCCTCTTGAAAACTCATTTTCAAGTAGGAAGTTATTTAACCTATCATACCAAGCCCTAGAAGCTTGTTTAAGTCCATAAAGTGCCTTTATGAGTTTAAATACATGTTTTGGATAATCATGATTTTCAAACCCCGGAGGTTGAGCCACATACACCTCTTCTTGAATTATTCCATTCAAGAATGCGGATTTCACATCCATTTGATATAATTTGAAATCCTTATAGCATGCATATGCTAATAGCATTCTAATAGCTTCTAACCTAGCTACGGGGGCAAAAGTCTCATCATAGTCTATGCCTTCCTCTTGCCTATATCCATGGGCTACTAACCTAGCTTTGTTTCTAGTGATGTTTCCTTTATCATCCATTTTGTTTCTAAATACCCATTTAGTGCCAATTACGGGATGATCACTAGGTTTAGCAACTAATTCCCAAACATCACTTCTTTCAAATTGATTTAATTCTTCTTGCATGGCTAATACCCAATCTTCATCATTTATTGCCTCTTTTATATTTTTATGCTCAACTTGTGAAATAAAGACGTTTTCATTGAATTTCCTCCTAGTCATTATGCCTTGGCTAGTTTCACCTAATATTAACTCTTTTGGGTGATCTTTCCTATACTTATATGAATTCAGTAAATTTGATGTATCTCCTCCTACTTCTTCATCTTCAACCTTAGGTTCAAGGGGATCAATCCTAAGGTCAATAACAATATTACCTTTTGGATTCTCAAATTTCTCTATATGGCTTACTTCAATTATTTCATCATCATCATCATCATTAATGTTTGATTTATCCTCAATGAGTTCACTAAATTTGACATGAATTGATTCTTCAACTTGCATGCTTCTTTTATTATATACTCTAAATGCCTTGTTATTTTGAGCATAACCCATAAAGATTCCTTCATCCACTTTGAAGTCAAGTTTATCCAAGTTATCTTTGGTGTTAAGTATAAAGCACTTACAACCAAATACCTTGAAATAACCAATATTTGGTACTCAACCTTTCCAAAGCTCATAAGGAGTCTTTTTGAGAAATGGTCTCAAATAAACTCTATTGATCACATGACAAGCGGTATTTACCGCTTCGGCCCAAAAATATTTGGGTAGCTCAAATTCGTTTAGCATGGCTCTACTCATTTCTTGAAGTGTTCTATTTTTCCTTTCCGCAACACCATTTTGTTGAGGAGTTCTTGGAGCTGAGAAATTGTGTCCATACCCTTTGGATACACAAAATTCTTGAAATTCTCCATCAAACTCACCACCTCTATCACTTCTAATTTCCTTAATTGTGTCCTCTCTTTGATTTTCTAATCTCTTACAAAGCTTTATAAATTCTTAGCATGCATCATTCTTTTTAGCTAAGAACATTACCCAAGTATACCTAGAGAAGTCATCTACCACCACAAAGGTGTAATGTTTTCCACTTAGACTTGCCGTACCAATATCCCCATACAAAGCCATATGAAGCAATTGTAAAGGTTTAGTGGTGGAGATTTTACTCTTGGACTTGAAGCTTATTTTAACAAGCTTTGCCTTTTGATAAATGTCACATAAGCCATGATTTTTGAAATTTAATTTTGGAAGACCTTGGACTTTTTCATTTTTGCAAATCTCTTTGAAAATTTTAAAACTAATGTGTCCAAGTCGTCTATGCCATAGTTGAGTCAAATCATTTTTGGCAACTAGGAAAGAAACATTTTGTGATATCAAATCATGTGTGCTAAATTTGTAAACATCATTTTTACGTATAGCCTCAAAAACAATCTTATCGTTCTTTTTCACGTCACATTTTCTTTTCACAAATTCAATTTGAAAATTAGCATCACATAGTTGGCTAACACTTATCAAATTATACTTAAGCCCTTCTACATATAGTACATTATTAATAGTAAAAGAAGAGTTACCTATTTCTCCATGTCCAAGGATTTTGGCTCTCCCATTGCCAAAATGCACCATTCCACCATCTTGGAGCTTGAGCTTGGTGAACAACATCTTGTCTCCGGTCATGTGCGTTGAACATCCGCTGTCCATAAGCCATTTGGTTCCTTCTTCTTTGGCTATTCCATTTATCTTGAGAGCCTACAAAACCAAAAGATGTATGCATTGGCACCCTTTGATGGTTGGGTCCTTTAGGGCTAGTTTGTCGACCCTTAGGCTTCCAAACATATGTGCTTCCAAATCTAGCTCTACATGCTTTCTTCACATGTCCTAGTTTGTTGCAATGAAAACAAGTGGGTACATTCTTTGGTTTAGAAGGTGATGAATTTTGTTGTGTTTTTCTATTATCTACCTTTTTCTTTAAGGACTTAGGTTTAATAGAAAAAAGTGATGAATTAAATCCTAAACCGGATTTATCATTTCTAATTCTTTGATTTCCAAGTAGTTATGCATGGTGAGTATGATGTCACGCTCTTGAAACATCAAAATATTCTTGTCATGCAAGCTCTTATTTTCTAAGATGCATTTCTTGAACTCTTTCTTCAAATGCTTATATTTTAAATTCAATTTTTCAAAGTCATCTTGCAAATCTCCTATTTCATCATGCAAATTTGAAGGATTAGAATTTACCTCAAGATCATCTTCAATTGCCATGAGACAAGTATGTTGAATCTTTGGATTGTCAACTATCGCAACAAGTCCAACACCTTGATCTTCACTCTCTTCTCCTTCTGATTCTGAAAGGAGATCATCCCACGTGGTTACCTCCACATTGAGGGCTTTCTTCTTTTGAGGAAAGACCTTCTTCTCTTGCTTTTGCGGCTCTTTTACGTGGCAATCGACAATGAAATGACCGGGTCGACCACATCTATAACAATTTTCACTTGCTTCCTTTTCTTTAGATGGTCTCTTGAAAAACTTCCTTGCTTGAGCTTTGTTTCTAGTTGCCATTCTTCTAAATTTTCTTACTAGAAGGGCAATTTCCTCATCTGATTCATCGGATTCTACCACCAATCCTTTGTGTGATGTTTGTGTGGGCTTGATAGGGTTCATCCTATTTTGTTCATCAATAAGAATTTCATGAGTAAGAAGATTACCGGATAACTCATCAAGGGTAAGAGTCTTGAGATTATTTGATTCGGTGATGGCGGTGACTTTGGGTGTCCATTCTCTTGGCAAGGAGTTGAGGAGTTTTGAGACAAGGTCTTCATTTGAGATTTTCTTGTCCACCATGGAGAGTTGATTCACTATTCGTGTGAATCGATCGATTGTCTCCTCAATCTTCTCACCGCTTTTCATTCCGAACATTTCATACTCCTTCATGAGCATGAGTATTTTGGCCATTCTTACTTGCTCAGTTTCTTCGTGTATCATTTTAAGCCTTTTCCATACCTCATGAGCTGTTTCAAAACCTTGAAGTCTTATGAGCTCGGTGGTGGTAAGAGCACTTGATAGAATATCAAATGCTTTGCCATTTATGGCAAATTTTATCTTCTCTTCGTCGGTGTAGTCATTCTCATCTTTGAACATTGATTCTCCTTTTGAGTTGGTAATCATAGGAACTTCAATTCCTTTGAAAACAGCTCTCCATATATCAAATCCACAGCCTTTCAAATGATTTATCATTCGAAATTTCCACAAAGAATAATTTTGGGCATCAATCATAGGTGCTTTAGTGTTTGATCCGGAAAATAGTGCAATAGGCTTAGGAGATGAAGTGTGAGATGAAGAGGTTGAGGTTGTCATTGCCATGATCTTTAACCTTGTTACTTGCAAAGATAGGCCAAGCAATCAAGGTTAGGCTCTGATACCAATTGTTAGGTCCGAAATACACTCTAGAGGGGGGTGAATAAAGTGTTTGACACTTTTGCGGAATTTTTCTTGTGTGACTCAACTTAAAAGATTTTCAAAATCAGAGTAAGAATGGGAGATGAGAAGTAATGAATGAGTACACCGGATATAGAGTGGTTCGAATCGTAAATGATTCTACTCCACTAACACTTTGTTACCAAAGTGGATTTTCAACAACTACTCTTCTTATTAAAAACAATAAGAACAACCACAGCAATACTTACACTAACACCTTAGTGTAAGCACCAACAACAACTTCTTGCACAAAACACTCTTGTGCAACTACAGCAACTACAGCTCTTAGCAAGAACAACTTCTTGCTACCTCACAACTTCAACAAAGTTCCCTCAAGAACTTCTCACAGTAGGTTGAAGAAATATGGTAAGGTTCACACTTTCTTACTAGTCTAAGCACAAGCAAGAGATCAAATATTTATGGTTCCTCTTGTGCTTGACTTTCTTTCTCTCAATATACAACAATGAAGAGCAAAGAAAAGATAAACAAGCTTTAAGCAAATTTACAAGTATGAGAGAACTATACAACAATGAAAGATGAAGCTAGATGATATTGAAAGTGTGTATTTGCCTCATCTAAGCCTCTTCTATTTATAGATGAAGTTGACCACGTTTTTGAGGCTCTCCACCAAGTCTTCATCTTCAAAAATGTCAAGATAATGTCCAAATAGTCTTTAGCCACCCTATGAAGTGATTTGATCTTGAATAGCCACCGTAGAGAATCTTAGACATGGTTAAAATAGTCAAGGAAGCATGTAGTATGTTGGGTTAAAGTCCACAAGAAATTTGAGCAAGATTGGAGAGAGAAAACATCATAGATCTCCCTTGGATTTTGTTCCAACGTTCAAAAAATTTGACTTCTGGGGACGTCGATCGATCCACGTGCCAATGCTGAGAGATCGACGTCTCTCAGAATGACGTCGATCGATCGACGTCTCCTTGGCTGAGAGATCGACGTCTCTCAGATGTACGTCGATCGATCGACGTACCCTTAGCTGAGAGATCGACGTCTCTCAGAATGACGTCGATCGATCGACGTTTGTCTGGCTGAGAGATTGACGTCTCTCAGAAGCACGTCGATCGATCCACGTCTCTTGGCTGAGAGATTGACGTGGATCTGAGAGCTCAAACATTTACAAAACTTCACATGGACCAATCCATGTGCCTCCCTGAGGGGCTGATGTATACTTCAACCGATCCATGAGAGATTTACGTCTTTCTCAATTTGCTTCAAACTCAAAATGTGAAATTCCATTTTAGTCATTTAAAACATCTTTTTAACATCATCAAAACATTTCATAATCCAACAAATTACATCGAATACGTATATATATTCCACAATCTATGCAATCACAAATAGACCATGCATGATCCAATTTTATTACGAACATAAACGTATCGAATTTTCGCAAAATATAGTAAGTATAGGAAGATTACTTACTCGATGGATTACACTATACTGTACACTTGAATTGGGATTGGTTGAATCGAATAAACCTTCTTTTTCATTCTTCTTAACCTTCGGCTGCAGCAGTTTTAAGGAAGGGAAATTTTTTCTTTCTTGTGGGTTTGTGCTTCGGCAGAGTGAGGGAAATAGGGTGGGGGTAAAGAAACATTTTTTTTTTTAAATAAAGGAGAGGTGTGGCTGTTGCTCAAGGAAGTGGGGAAACATTTGGGGCAAGATAAGTGGAAAGAGGATAATGGAGGAACTTGTTAGAGGGAGAAACGTGGGGCACAAATTGTGACTAGTGGGGGGTTAGTCCCCCCCCCCCCCCCCCCAAAATCTGCCGTTTGCTTAGTCTTATTTTTTTTTATTATTATTTTTTAACCTCAAAATACGGGACGTAACACTTATTCTTCAACATAGATAAGTGTTATACGGTATAAATTGAATGTAACCAACTTTTATAAGAAGCTTGTGTCATCTAGGACTCGACGATACGATATTCATGTCACATTTACGTCGTATGTCTCCGATTGAGTTTGAAACATAACTCGTTTTTGTCTATGGACTCAAATTTTTAACTGTATTTGACATAAGAATACACGCATTCATATTAAAAATAACCTTGCAAGAAAGATTGTAATAAGACAAGATGTTTAGACACTCTCTCTTTTGTGATCACGACAATCTGAGATTACAACAAACAAAAAAGTTACACGGGCATCAGTCATGTTTGATTTTTTCACCGTATAAAAAAAAAAAACTCAAAAGTGTTTGAGTTTTCACGGAATCGAACACAAATGCGATAAATAAAGAAGACGCAATAAACTTAACATGGTTCAATGAACATATACAATCATAAGTCGATAACATTATCAATATTCGTCTAACAAAAAAACTAATAATTATAAAATAGAAAATAGTAAACGGCCAATTTTCTAAGAGATATTGCCCTCCTATAACTTCGTTGGTGGTGTTGGAAGAGGGGTTCACATCTGAAGAGGCTAAAAAGTGAAACAAAATATGAAGCTTCTAATCACGCATCGCTATGCATGATAAAGTAGTTTTTTTTTTTTAAAAAAAAAATGCAGCACACCTTCTTCTTCCGGAGATGGAGTTTGGAGTTGTTCAATATTGGATCCATATTGTCAGCTTGACAGTCAAGTCATGCACTAAAACTGTAGGTGGAACGACTGTAAGACAAAAGGCACCGAGTTAAAATCTTTACAAGTTCAAAGTTTTTTATATTTTTATAGCGGTCATTTTCTACTTTTATAACGACGGTTTAGTAATTTTAGTCGATAATGATGTATTATATATTATATGTATTCATGTAGTGTCTACCATGGAGATATATACTGATGAAATGTCTCCTGTGTATCTCCACCAAGTGATGACATAGGAACAACAACAACAACGCATACCCAGTATATCCCAACGACAGCAAAAACTACAGTTAGGGTCAGGAGAGGGTGAGACACATTCAAACAAGACCTCCATCCCAAAGGATAGAGAGTTTGCTTTCAGTGAGACCTCCGACTCTATATGTACCTGCATAGATGACACACTAATAAGGATATGTTGTGCTAGTGTGTTAGGAAGGAAATATAGTAAATACAAATAGAAAATTTCCGATATTAAAATAGTCATAACCGCATATATACACAAATAATGCAAGATAAAAACAAAAATAAAGACAAAGACAAAGACAAACACAAAAAGTGCAAAGTCATTATTAAGTATAAGAGTATCTAAACCCTTATATCCTACCTAAACCTTATTAACCTGGTTGCATGGTCGATTTTGGATTTTTGACCCATCAAATATTTAGCATATGCTTTGCTTATCGCTTTCTTCTTCTACCCCCTTCTCTCTCAATATAAACGTACATTTTCTACTTTTCAACAAACTTTTGTGGTTATTCTCGGAATATAAACTTTAATATTTCTAATTCTGTCTTTATGCTCCCTTCATTTATTTAATTCCCTCTCTCCGGCTTTTTTGTCCTCTCGATTGTCTCCAAGCACATTACTCTCTAACTATACGAAGGTGAGGAAAGAGTTACATTACTAGATATTTGACTTTTCTTTTTAGTCGTAACTAAGTATTCAACCTATCATCGTACTTTTGATGATTCTATATGCCGCTGGTAATGGCTCTTTTTTTAATATTTTCCTCTTGATTGGTTCAAATTTTTCATTGACCGCCGTTGAAAATTAGAACAGTCATTGTTCCTGAACCTTCCTGTTATAAGTGCCGATATCTTTGGGATCCTTCATAGAATTAGGATCCTTTAGTTCAATTGTTATACAAATATTCTGGAATTTTTTCTCAGCATTCCTCCAGTGTGTTGGTATCATTCCAATGGAAGTTAGCTCTTTTGTGGAGGTCAAATACTTGCAATGAATCAGTGCTCGATCCATAGGTAATAGCTTGCCCGCTCCAAAGTGCTTTTGAGGTTAGGTATTGAGATATGTTATTCACTAGGTTTGGTTTGATGTTTTGAATTAACTATGTGAATATGCACTTGTCATCTTGTTCCCACCTTGCATAGGGAGGTTCGGTTGTTAGGGGGTGGAGGTAACCCTTTAGGTGGGCGCTCCTCCCCTGCCTCCGATTTTCGTATCAATATTGCCAATAGCAAGTAATTCTTGCTGTTGAGTTTAATTCCGAGAGATAGATTTTCAAGATTCCGTTGAATTTAGTGTACGCTGAGAATGTTGAGTATGAGGATTGCAAGTTAGATCATTAGTTCATCAGGAAAGTTAGTTGTGCTTGGTTGCGTTTTGATTGTTGAGCTTTTATTTGGGTTTGACATGTTTGTGGTTCATTGTTTCAAGTTGATGGATGATTCTCTGGTCACTTGGTCGAGAAAGGTAATGGTGTCACGATGATTCTTTATCTGAGTTCTAAGAGTTCTTGAAACAAGGTTTATTTGGTGAATTTGGTTTGGATTGTATCGGGTTCGTGTGTTCCGTTTTTTTTCAGTTTGTTGGTTTGATTGTTCTTGGTCTTTGGCTATGTCAAGATTGTGACAATGATGGACTCGCTTATGAGTTGTATGAGTCATGCAACCCGCTATGATACCTTGTTTTGGAACAAAAGTCGTATTTCATTGAGTAACACATACAAGATCCTATTTTATAGTACATGATATAATCGAAACATAAATGACGAGATAAGCTAACTATCTAACTTGCGAGATTTGATTAGTGTTTGATTTGATTTTCATATCAAATATTCCCAACTCTAGAGATAAGAAATAACAAACAATTATCCATGAGTCAACAAACAACGACAACATAGTGAAATAAAACTACTTGGACATATTATTTTTCGATTCCTTTTCAGATTCACCTGGAACACACACGCATATATAGATATACAAATAGATATAGATATATCGTTCCACGAGTATTATATATATATAGAAATAGATATAGATATATTGTTCCACTGAGTACAGAGAGAGGGGTGTATTTTCTGTCTATCAATCTATCTTATATGAATAATATCATATCCTGTTACAAGACATCTCCGATTCCCGTTTTGCAAACAAGAAGTTCGTAGGCTTTTCTAATATTTTATAAATTTTGACAGTGAAACTCTTAAGGTTTTAACCAAAGAAAACCCAAATGGCTATTCTAAAATCTATCCAATCAGGCGAGATTAAGGCATCATACGGTGGGGGGGGGGGGGGTTTGGTTTGTCCACAAGAAACACGGTCAACCAAGGACAAGAAGATAGACAGATTCCAACAACGAGACGGTGCTTAGATCCTTACAGTGCACCTTTGAGAGGAAAGATATGACTCATCTCCAGTGCTCCCACATGTAGGATATGCAAGACACCACTAGAAGGGGGGGTTGAATAGTTGGTGCGGAAAGTGTGGTTTTTAAAATTTGTTTAAAACCAAACAACTCAACTTCTGAAAATAGATTCTGTTTTCAGGACCAGTTTTAAAACGTTTTTAAAACTAGGTTATAGGTCTTCAACAATTCTGAAATTTTGAGATAACTTAGCCTCAGGTGTTATGAGTGTCTCCTAAAAATTTCAGATTTAAATTCAACCTTTAACCCCTTCAAAAATCGTTGGTGGTCAGATTGCGCGAATCTGCCAGAAACGGTAGACTGTTTTGCAAAATTTATTCCTATTTGTTCTTAACTCCAATTGCTCTGAAATTTTAACCACTAACCCTTTATATGTTGTAATTAAATGGGTTGAAACAGTTTTGAAAAATTCTTTCGGGAAGTTAGTCAAATACACTCAAAGTATCAACCTTTGCAAGCCTGAAAATCAGACTGCACTAGTCTCAGAACTTTGGATGTTTGAGTGACTTATACTATCCAAAAGGGTTGAAACTTGTGCCAAATTAACCCTAAGACGTTTAGCTAAGTTTCTGAAAATTTTCGTAATTTTTTAAAATCGTTTACTATTTTTACGAACGTAAACAAAAAGAGTAAACAGTGCAGAAACAGAATATAAGTGCTGAAAGTAAATGACACCGAGAATTTTATACTGGTTCGGTTATAAACAACCTACTCCAGTCTTCGAGGAACACCTTCCTCGGTTCACACTAGTCACACACACGTAATACACCTTACCACAGGGTTGATGGAGTTGCACACCAACTCCAACCCTTTACAAACCTTGTACGATGAATACAATTTGCACGAACACCACCACCTAGCAAGATTGAAGATTGATCACACCTTGATCAATCTTTTACAAAGATATAGAGTATGTGGTGATATATGACAAGCCTATTCAAGAATGAGAATATAAGTACAATAGGCTTTCAAGAAGAAGAAAGAAAGAGAGTGTAGAAGAAGAGAAGGTTGGCGTTTTTATCACTTGAAAATGCTTTCCTTTCTTTCTTGGTCTTGTTGCCTTTGTGTCTTGTTCAAATGTATCTTCCTTTAATGAACTACTTAGTTTAATTAACTAAGTACTTCACTTAATGAACTAGTTTAGTTCATTAATGGTGGCACCTGAAAATAGTATAAACACAACAAATGTTTGCCATATGATGTAAGCTTTAACGCTTCATGGCTTGTTAGTACGGCAACATTATATATGAACTAAATAAGGCAAATAATAGGCAATATGTCATGCACACGTTTATATCATGCACACGTTTTTGTCATGCTCATTTAAATCACATATTTTGAAATCACTCAAACCCGTTTTTCTCTACACCACAGTGGAAAGAAGAACCACACAAAGGGGACGTGCTTCCAGCTAGTGAGGTACCTGTAATGGTGGGAGGACTAGAATCCACCAAGCCGTAGTGGCGTTGGAAAAGGGGCCACAGCCATGGGCATCTTATAGGACACTAGTAATAGCGGCAACCTCCTCAGGAGCAGGAGCGTGAATCATAACGGTGCTATGGACGGAAACAATGGCGAAGCAAATAGAGAAAAAAAGATAGAAAAATAAGAAGGAAGGCGGCTACAAAAGATAATGGAGATAAGGTTGGAGTTTTTAACCCCAACCACTTGTTATTTAGTCAAATTATTTTAAGTTCTCCACAAGTGGAGCCGGGGGTCTCACTGGAAGCAGACTCTCTATCCCTTGAGATAGAGGTATTTTCTGCCTACCACTTATCCTCCCCAGACCCTGACGATAGCTTTTGCTGTCGTTGGGATATACTAGGTACGGATGATGATGATGATGATTTTAAGTTCTCCACAAATGCCCCATGATTTTACAGACATTGAAATGTTTCTAAAATAACATATTTGTCCCAGAGTTTTTCTGAAATTACAATTTGCCTTCTGAAATTACAGATTTGCCATTGGATTTCTAAAACCAAAAAATATCTCAAGTCTTTCAAACCTAGACAAAAACCTCTACCAATCCACACAAATCCATCGAGTCTTTCGATTGCGGAGACACTAATACTATGACCAATGATCCTATAGACTTCATACATCTCTTCCAACCCCCGAAAACACATATTGTAACTGTCAATGGAGAACTAATGGCGGAAGACCCATTATGGTCTCCCCACAAATGCGACTAGATAACTGTCTTGACGTTCATCCATTATCCTTGAAGTTGCTTTCTCTCAGCAATGTCACCAAGGAACTCAATTGTGTGGTACTCATGTATCCCCATTTTTATCTTTTACAGGAACTACATATAAGGAGATCGTTGGTCGTGGCATTGAGCGAGGATGCCTTACTATGTTGACAAAGTCGCTTAACACAATTGGTCTATACTCACTCATGAGACGTTCAATAGGCAATTGTGGCTATAACACTGACGTTTAAGTCATCCCTCATTCAGTTACCTTAAACTTTTATTTCCCAGCTTTTTTAACAATAAAAAAGTTCATATGCCTTATGAGACATGTATCCGTGCAAAAGATCACCGACCTACTTTTCGGTCAATATTTTTATTAGTACATTCTGATGTGTGGAGACTGACATACGTGCTTAATCATAGTCAATTCAACATTTTTTGTTCTTCATTGATGATTTTTCTAGAATGACTTGGGTGTTTTTTTTGAAACACAAATCTGAAGTACAAGAAAATTTTATCCATTTCTTTCACATGGTCCAAACTCAATATAAAACCAAAATCTAGATCATTCTCTCCGATAATGACCGAGAATATGTTAATGAATTCATGCAAAAATTCTTCCATAATAATGTCCTGATCCATCAAACAATCTGCTCGAATACACCAAAATAGAATGGTGTGAGTGAACAAAAAACTATATTATCCTTGAAACGACCGAGCTAATGATGCTCGAATCCCATGTCATGCACACGTTTATATCATGCACACGTTTATATCATGCACACGTTTATATCATGCACACGTTTTTGTCATGCACACGTTTATGTCATGCACACGTTTATATCATGCACACGTTTTTGTCATGCTCATTTAAATCACATATTTTGAAATCACTCACACCCCTTTTTCTCTACAATCTCCCCCTTTTGATGATTTTCAAAATAACCTATGCACATGATTTAAATCCTATCGCTCCCACTTCAATCATGCATAAATTTGAAATTTGAATTTTAATTTATGCAATCAGTATCAATTAGTATCTTTCTCCTCCTTAAATCATGCTTTCTCTCCCCCTTTATTTTGGAAAATAAATCAAAAGATGCCTGTGAATAAGGAAAGAGAATCAAATCACGTCAAATCAAATCATATCAACTGAAATCATGCCTAATTTAGAACGAAGAGATTCATACGTGGCTTGATTTAAGGCTTTTGTAAAGATATCCTCTACTTGTGCTTCTGTGTGTACGTGATCTATGACGATATGACCATTGTTTACGTGATCACGAAGAAAATGATAGCATACTTCTATGTGCTTGGCCTTAGAGTGTAGTACGGGTTTTTTAGACAGATTAATGGCACTCATACTATCACAATATATAGGAATTCTATTTACGGTAATTCTAAAGTCCGAGAGTTGTTGTTTTATCCACAACAACTGTGTGCAGCAAAGGCTAAGTGCCATGTACTCAGCCTCAGTAGTGGACAAAGCAACGCTTGCTTGCTTTTTGGAAAACCATGAAATGAGTGAGTTTCCTATAAATTGGCAAGTGCCACTCGTGCTTTTTCTATCTATTTTACAGCCACCGTAATCTGCATCAGTATAAGCATGTAAGTTAAATTCGGAATTTTTGTCATACCAAATTCCTAAGTTGGGCGTGTGCTTAATATAACGGAATATTCTTTTTACCGCATTATAGTGAGACACCTTAGGTTGACTCTGAAAACATGCACACATGCATACACTGAACATGATATCAGGCCTACTAGCAGTCAAATATAGCAAAGAACCAATCATAGACCGATATAAAGCATTGTCAAAATCTTTACCATGTTCATCCTTATCCAATTTGGTGGTGACACTCATAGGGGTGGAAGATGGTTTCAAATTTTCAAAGTTGAACTTTTTAATCATGTCATTTATGTATTTAGCTTGACTTATGTGAATGCCTTTACTCGTTTGCTTAATCTGCAAGCCAAAAAAATAGTTGAGTTCACAAACCATAGACATTTCAAATTCGGATTTCATGCAATTTTCAAAATCTTCAACAAGTCTGTGTGAGGTAGAACCGAAAATAATGTCATCAACATAGATTTGAATAATAAGTAAATCCGATTTGTCTTGTTTCGAAAATAGTGTACTATCTATAGTACCTCGTTTAAAATCATTTTCTAAAAGGAAAGTAGCAAAACGATCATACCATGCTCTCGACGCTTGCTTTAGTTCATATAGTGCCTTCTTTAGTTTGTACACGTGATCGGAATGTTTCAAATCTTTAAAACTGGGTGGTTGCTTCACGTATACTTCTTCTTGTATAAATCCATTTAGGAATGCACTTTTTACGTCCATTTGATATAATTTGAAATCTTTCATGCAAGCAATAGCAAGTAAGAGTCGTATGGCTTCTAAACGTGCTGTGGGTGCAAATGTTTCGTCGTAGTTAATTCCTTCTTCTTGATTATAGCCTTGTGCTACAAGTCTAGCTTTATTCCTAACGATCTTTCTTTCTTCATTCATTTTATTCCTAAACACCCACTTTGTGCCTATTATGGTCTTATCTTGTGGTCGAGGTACTAAATTCCATACATCATTTCTAACGAATTAATTTAGCTCATTATGCATAGCGTCAATCCAAGAAGAATCACTCAAAGCACCATGCACATTTTTGGGTTCAACTTCGGAAATCATAGCATGAAATTGATTTATTTCATCTGAAATAATTCTTTTACGTGGTCGCACACCGTGAGTGATGTCGCCTATGATGAGATCATGTGGGTGATCTCTATGCCATCTTGGTTGATTATTTTCTATGTTATCATGCATTTCTAAGTGATCATGCATTTCTAGTGTGTCATTCATGTCATGCATATCAAATGTACCATCATCTTCATTCAACACGGGTTTCAATTCAAAGTCATCATCATATTCTTTATCTTTATCAATCTCACCAAATTTATTAAACTTCACATGAATAGATTCTATGATTTGTCTAGTGAGAGGATCATAACATCTATATGCTTTTGAATTTATAGAATAACCAACAAAGATGCATTCAATTAATTTAGATTCAAATTTATCTAAATTATCTTTTGTATTCAAAACAAAACATTCACATCCAAACACACGAACATAGTCAATCTTAGGCATGCGATCATTTAATATCTCATAAGGCGTCTTGTTAATTTTCTTTCTTATAGATAGGCGATTTACTATGTAGCATGCACAATTTACGGCTTCCGCTCACAGAAATCTAGGCAATTTATTTTCGCATAACACCTAGCGATTTCTTGTAATGTTCGATTCTTTCTTTCTACTACTCCATTTAATTGTGGAGTTCTAGGTGGCGAAAACTCATACTTGATTCTTTTTTCTTCGCAAAATGAAATCATATCTTTGTTTTTAAATTCACATCCTCTATCGCTTCTTATCCTTTTCACATTGACACCGTATTGATTTTCAAGTTGTTTAATTAATTTCGCAATTTCAATGGCACTATCATCCTTATGTGCAAGAAATAAAGTCCAAGTATAACGAGAAAAATCATCAACAATTACGCATGCATAGTGGCGCCCACCAAGGCTTGTAGTGCGACTACCAAACAAATCAACGTGTAGCAGTTCTAAGACTCTAGTCGTGCTTATTTCATTCTTAGGCTTAAGTGACTCACGTGTTTGTTTGCCTTTTATGCAAGATTCACATAACTGAAAGTTGTCTAAATCAAGTGTAGGCAATCCTCTTATTAAGTTCTTTCGTTAGAGTTTTTCTAGTGTGGAAATACCAATGTGTCCTAAACGTCTATGCCATAAATTCACATTGGGTTCATTTAAGATAAAGCACTTCACTTTAGCGTCTACCACATCATCCATAGAAAGCGTAAAAATGTTACCTTCTCGTTTTCCTTTTAAAACGGTTTCTCCATTTTTATTTATTATATTGCAGTAAGGGTGAGTGAAGCACACATCAAAGCCATTGTCAATAAATTGAGAAATGCTAAGAAGATTGTAAGATAAGTTGCTTACCAAATAGACGTTGGAGATTTGAAGAGTGCTTGGATTTCCTATCATACCTTTTCCAATGATCTTGCCTTCGTTGTTGTCTCCAAAGGTCACGGATCCGCCTTTTGTGACCTTCTTTAATTTTGTGAACAAGCTCGGGTCATCCGTCATGTGCCTCGAGCAGCCACTGTCAAGGAACCACTTTATAGTTGTATCTTTCGATGTGTGGGCTCCCTGCAATGTGCAAAGATGATTTAGGTACCCTTTTAACTTTGGGTCCTTTCGAGTTAGTTAATCACCTCTTGGTAAAAGTATCTTTCGGTACCCATACTTGGGTGATCCTTCTCGGTCTAGCAAATGGCAAGAATGTAGATGAATGTGCGATATAGTAGACATGTGGTGAATGCACTCTGGGCCTTTGCCCAAGAACTCCTTTATACTCATTGAATGAAGGGCGTTTTTGATATGTCCTTGTGCGTGTGTTCGTAGTGCGTGTATGATATGAATGTCGTGTATGCATCACTCTTTTCTTTTCATATCTATATGGTACAAAATTGTATTTCACATGATATGAAGAGGAAGTGGGGCGTGATGAGGGAAGAGGCGGTTTTTGTGTCATCTTAGACGCCACTTGAGGCTTTGGGGTGTCTACTTTCTTAGACACAACAAACTTAGTTGGTTTGGTGGATACTTCATTAGTATCAACGTATCCCAAACCCGTTTTGTCACTGTCATGCTTTTGAGATAAGATAATACGATGCGGCATGTTAGATCTCGTATCAAACTGTTTCATCATTTTCTCTAGATCTATATTCCTTGGTTTCAAATTTGAAATCTCGGATTTCATTTCGTTATTTTGAGTGGTTAATGATGAAATCTCTGTCTTTAATGCAGTGATGATGCATGATGGATCTTTCTTTGAATCGTTTAATTGAGCGACAAGATTCTCGTTAGAAAATTCTAACAGTTTCTTGTCTTCAATTAATCGCTTCTTTTCCTTAGCGAGAGTCTTTGTGAATTTATGAAGTTCTAAATACTGACAAAAAGATCATCATAAGAAGGCTCAGAGTCAGAATCAGAATCAGATGATACTTCATTAGATGCTTTGGACACAAAGCATACGTGTGTAGTCTCTTCTTCGGTTTCAGTCTCGGAATCCGATGTATCACTCCAGGTGGAGGCCTTTAGAGCACGTTTCCTTTGCTTGGGTTCTGAGACGAGTCTATTCTTGTTCCGCTCCTTGTCAGGGTATTTATTTGTTTGCTTTTCTTTATTGGGGCAGTCATATGATAAATGTCCAAGTTTGCCACATTTATAACATTTAACGTCTTTATCATTTGACTTGTTCTTATTTCTCTTAGTTGTAGTACCCTTATTTTTGTTTCTAAATGACCTTCTCATAAATTTTCTTAAGCCTTTAGCCAATAGAATTAGGTCATCGTTATCCGATTCAGAATCACTGTCATCTACGTGATCGGAAGAAGTAGAGACGTATTCATTTGATTTAAATGCAATAGCTTTACCTTGTTTAGATGATTCCGATTTCCGTATGGTGAGTTTATTTTCGTACACTTTAAGTGATCCAATTAACTCTTCCATCTTTATTGAGTTCGTTTCTTTGATTTCTTCTATTGCGGTTACCTTAGGGTCCTACTCTGATGGAAGGCCTCGTAAGACTTTCTGTACTTTTTCCTGCATAGTAAAAGCTTTACCAAGAGACTCAAGAGAATTATAGATGTTAGTCAAACGAAGATCCATATCAATAATAGATTCATTAGGCAATAGTTTAAACGACTCAAGTGTGGACATAAGCATGTTTATCTTTGACTCTTTTACTTGACTCGTGCCTTCTTGTTTCATTTCTAGTATCCTCCACATTTCTTGTGCACTCGAGCAGTTTGAGACGTAACTAGACTCACTTTTACTTAATCCATTCAAGAGCAATTGCATAGCCCTAGCATTCATGCTAAGTTTCTTTTTATCATCACTTGTATATTCTTGTCTAGGTTTGACAACTTCTAGTGTGACTCCGTCTACGGTGGATATCCTAGATGGGACAAAAGGACCATCTTCTATAATAGATCAAAGATCAATATCTATAGCCATAAGAAAAAGCTTCATTCTTAGTTTCCAATGAATAAACGACTCACCGTCAAAAAGAGGAGGCCTTTGGCTCGACATACCTTCTTGCTCGGTTTTGAGATTTGTGATTGCCATCTCACTGAATCGTTGGATCCTTTGTAGTGAGTGTTCCTGCGCTCTGATACCACATGTAGGATATGCAAGGCACCACTAGAAGGGGGGGTTGAATAGTTGGTGCGGAAAGTGTGGTTTTTAAAATTTGTTTAAAACCAAACAACTCAACTTCTGAAAACAGATTCTGTTTTCAGGACCAGTTTTAAAACGTTTTTAAAACTAGGTTATAGGTCTTCAAAAATTCTGAAATTTTGAGATAACTTAGCCTCAGGTGTTATGAGTGTCCCCTAAAAATTTCAGATTTAAATTCAACCTTTAACCCCTTCAAAAATCGTTGGTGGTCAGATTGCGCGAATCTGCCAGAAACGGTAGACTGTTTTGAAAAATTTATTCCTATTTGTTCTTAACTCCAATTGATCTGAAATTTTAACCACTAACCCTTTATATGTTTTAATTAAATGGTTTGAAACAGTTTTGAAAAATTCTTTCGGGAAGTTAGTCAAATACACTCAAAGTATCAACCTTTGCAAGCCTGAAAATCAGACTGCACTAGTCTCAGAACTTTGGATGTTTGAGTGACTTATACTTATCCAAAAGGGTTGAAACTTGTGCCAAATTAACCCTAAGACGTTTAGCTAAGTTTCTGAAAATATTCGTAATTTTTGAAAATCGTTTACTATTTTTACGAACGTAAACAAAAAGAGTAAACAGTGCAGAAACAGAATATAAGTGCTGAAAGTAAATGACACCGAGAATTTTATACTGGTTCGGTTATAAACAACCTACTCCAGTCTTCGAGGAACACCTTCCTCGGTTCACACTAGTCACACACACGTAATACACCTTACCACAGGGTTGATGGAGTTACACACCAACTCCAACCCTTTACAAACCTTGTACGATGAATACAATTCGCACGAACACCACCACCTAGCAAGATTGAAGATTGATCACACCTTGATCAATCTTTTACAAAGATATAGAGTATGTGGTGATATATGACAAGCCTATTCAAGAATCAGAATATAAGTACAATAGGATTTTAAGAAGAAGAAAGAAAGAGAGTGTAGAAGAAGAGAAGGTTGGCGTTTTGATCACTTGAAAATGCAATGCTTGTTCTTGTCATTGTTTTTGCTCTTCTCCTTTACTTTTATGCATTATGGCCGTCCCCTATAGGTGCCTTCCCCTCTTGAAAATTATCTTCTAAGTCCTTGGGAGAATGTATGGCATCAATGTGACATGATCTTGCTTACTTGGCACCTTCTCATTGGATGATCATTTAACCTTTGCTTACTTGGCACTTCATGATTGGTTGAATGTTGTCATCATTTGATGACTTGGAAAATCTGAATATTTCACTAAAAGCATGTGCCAAAATCAACATAGAATAATTGCCATAACATCCAATATTATAACATAAATTAAGCAAGACAAAATTTCTCCAAATAAGGTGAGAATTTCGGCCATAATGAGGAGTTAGCATGCTGAAATTTCAGCATGTGATACATGATGATAAAATTCAAAATACTTCCAAATTTTCATTTATTTTTCTTTTAAAATAAAGCAACAATTAGTAGAAAATATTCTTATCAAATTGGAAATAAAATTTGGACACCAACATGCCCTCAATTTCGGCCAAGGTTCATTCCACACATGCTGAAAAATTTCAGCATGTGTGATATTCAAGATATCACATTTTATGGCTTGGTATTTTATTTAAATTACTTCCATTTCTTCCTCCAATTTACCACATGTTTCAAGACACCAATTATATGCTTATTAATCTCCAAAAATCGGCCAGCTATAATTCTACATGCTGAAATTTTCAGCATGTGTTTCAAATGAGACAAAGTTTGAAACCTTACCTTTTGTAGCTTCTTTCTTTAAATCACCGACATTGTATGATTGATTCTTCACCAATCAATATGCCAACAAGGCTCCACATATGCTCCATTTCAGCTGTAGGGGCGTGTATACATGTATATACATGTGCTGAATTTCATTTTTGCTAACTTTGTAAAATAGTGCACATTTAATAATACACACATGTTATATTCCAATCAGCCCTTAATTTAAATTTTCTTTAGAACACTTTAAGATGTATGACATATGTAAAAATTGTCTAGATACATGTCGTATGATGTGCCAAAAATGTTCCATGTGTTGTGTACGTAGAAAACTGAATTTTTGATATTTATCGATTACCCGATTTTTCTCTAATTAAATTCCAACTTTTTGCACATGTTATATATATTATGTTACACATAATACACATAATATAAACTTTAATATTCAGCACTTGGCTGGTCTTAAAGTGGCGCCATTTACATTTGACAAAATTGAAATTGGAATCTCCACAATTTGGCCTTAATGTGGGATGATTTGTGTGTGCCAACATGGAATGATTTTATGGATGAAAATATCATCATAGCCACGAAATTAATAGTGATTTTTGAGGTGTAGGGGCTGGCCATCTATTTATGGCAAGTACTTGACACGTTGGCGAAGTTTCGGTATTCGCCCGATACGACAATTTTCGGTTTAGAACCTTCTAACGTATCGTATTTAATTTGTCATCACCATGACTTATATCAATTGATATAAGACCTGAATATACTCATAAATTTGATTTAAGTATGGTGGTGTGACGTTAAGGTACGTACGTAAAATATATAACGTGTCGGTAGTATGTTGGAATACATGTGTATGTGCCTTTTTCAAAAAATCTGAAAATATATGTATATATATATATATATATATATATATATATATATATATATATATATATATGCCGTGTATATTAAATATGGAGAGGAGGAGAAGACTTTCCTTTCTTGGTCTTGTTGCCTTTGTGTCTTGTTCAAATGTATCTTCCTTTAATGAACTACTTAGTTTAATTAACTAAGTACTTCACTTAATGAACTAGTTTAGTTCATTAATGGTGGCAACTGAAAATAGTATAAACACAACAAATGTTTGCCATATGATGTAAGCTTTAACGCTTCATGGCTCGTTAGTACGGCAACATTATATATGAACTAAATAAGGCAAATAATAGGCAATATGTCATGCACACGTTTATATCATGCACACGTTTTTGTCATGCTCATTTAAATCACATATTTTGAAATCACTCAAACCCGTTTTTCTCTACACCACAGTGGAAAGAAGAACCACACAAAGGGGACGTGCTTCCAGCTAGTGAGGTACCTGTAATGGTGGGAGGACTAGAATCCACCAAGCCGTAGTGGCGTTGGAAAAGGGGCCACAGCCATGGGCATCTTATAGGACACTAGTAATAGCGGCAACCTCCTCAGGAGCAGGAGCGTGAATCATAACGGTGCTATGGACGGAAACAATGGCGAAGCAAATAGAGAAAAAAAGATAGAAAAATAAGAAGGAAGGCGGCTACAAAAGATAATGGAGATAAGGTTGGAGTTTTTAACCCCAACCCCTTGTTATTTAGTCAAATTATTTTAAGTTCTCCACAAGTGGAGCCGGGGGGTCTCACTGGAAGCAGACTCTCTATCCCTTGAGATAGAGGTATTTTCTGCCTACCACTTACCCTCCCCAGACCCTGACGATAGCTTTTGCTGTCGTTGGGATATACTGGGTACGGATGATGATGATGATGATTTTAAGTTCTCCACAAATGCCCCATGATTTTACAGACATTGAAATGTTTCTAAAATAACATATTTGTCCCAGAGTTTTTCTGAAATTACAATTTGCCTTCTGAAATTACAGATTTGCCATTGGATTTCTAAAACCAAAAATATCTCAAGTCTTTCAAACCTAGACAAAAACCTCTACCAATCCACACAAATCCATCGAGTCTTTCGATTGCGGAGACACTAATACTATGACCAATGATCCTATAGACTTCATACATCTCTTCCAACCCCCGAAAACACATATTGTAACTGTCAATGGAGAACTAATGGCGGAGGACCCATTATGGTCTCCCCACAAATGCGACTAGATAACTGTCTTTACGTTCATCCATTATCCTTGAAGTTGCTTTCTCTCAGCAATGTCACCAAGGAACTCAATTGTGTGGTACTCATGTATCCCCATTTTTATCTTTTACAGGAACTACATATAAGGAGATCGTTGGTCGTGGCATTGAGCGAGGATGCCTTACTATGTTGACAAAGTCGCTTAACACAATTGGTCTATACTCACTCATGAGACGTTCAATAGGCAATTGTGGCTATAACACTGACGTTTAAGTCATCCCTCATTCAGTTACCTTAAACTTTTATTTCCCAGCTTTTTTAACAATAAAAAAGTTCATATGCCTTATGAGACATGTATCCGTGCAAAAGATCACCGACCTACTTTTCGGTCAATATTTTTATTAGTACATTCTGATGTGTGGAGACTGACATACGTGCTTAATCATAGTCAATTCAACATTTTTTGTTCTTCATTGATGATTTTTCTAGAATGACTTGGGTGTTTTTTTTGAAACACAAATCTGAAGTACAAGAAAATTTTATCCATTTCTTTCACATGGTCCAAACTCAATATAAAACCAAAATCTAGATCATTCTCTCCGATAATGACCGAGAATATGTTAATGAATTCATGCAAAAATTCTTCCATAATAATGTCCTGATCCATCAAACAATCTGCTCGAATACACCAAAATAGAATGGTGTGAGTGAACAAAAAACTATATTATCCTTGAAACGACCGAGCTAATGATGCTCGAATCCCATGTTCCCCAACACTTCTGACTCGAAGTCGTTGCCATTTGGGTTTATCTCTTGAAATGAATTCTCACAAAATTCCTTGATAAAAAAACTCCGTTACAGGCGTTACCCACTCAAACCACTATCCCATTAGTCTTCATTCTCCAACGTTGTATCTTTAGTTTCCTTTTTTGTATATACTCAAAAAAAAACTTGAAACTAGATCCCTATGAAGATAAATGTTTATTCATCGGGTATGATACTCACCAAAAAAAGATACCGGTGCTATAATCCTGTTATCTGTCGGATCCATGTCACAGCGGATTGTGTATCCCTCGAGTTTGAGTATTTTTTTGATACACAACCTAGGACTTAGGGATAGCAATTGAGTGATTCACTAGATTGATTACATAGCCTCAGGTGTCCAGAGATTGTTCCAATAGACCGAGTAGATGATGTCACCAAGCAGACCTCTCCTAACAAAAGAAGGGCCAATGAGCCAGTTCCTACTACCAATGAGTCTTCTTTGTTGGAAGTTCAACAAGAGGTAAGTGACCTACATCCTAGATGCAAAATTTTCTGTTTTATATAATACGGACAATACTGATGATCTGAACAAGCAACATGTACGGATTGTTCCCGTGAGAAGGAATATGGATGTACCACCAGAAAGGTACTCACATGAAAAAGTGTCCCTGGCTTCGAGATATTCAGTTAATGTGGCCAAGGGAAGAGTTGCAGAGAGTGCAAAGGTGTGACTTACTTCAGTGTGTTCATAGTCCATTCTTCAGATAGCTCAGGAGGCCAGTGAAAAAGCAGAGTGGCGAGAGGTGATGAAAATTGAAATGGAAGCTCTGCAAAAGAAAGAAATGTAGAAGAAGTGTATGCTGCCAAAACGGAAGAGACCAGTGGTTGTCTGTGGGTCTTCATCATCAAATACAAAGAAGATTGGACTATTGAGTGACATAAGGCTAAACTCGTGGCAGAAATATATACATGGACTTATAAGATTGATTACTCTGAGACATTTTTACTAGTCCCAAAGGTTGATGATATTCGAGTGTTATTCTCAGTAGCAGCGAACGAGGATTGGTTGCTTCATCATTTTAATGTCAAGAACACTTTCATGCACGAGGAACTAAAGAAGGAAGTATGTGTGGAAGTTCCACCAGGGTTCTTAAAAGAGTTTCAGAACGGTGATATCTGCAGACTCAAAAAGGCTTTTATATGTGTTAAAACAGTCTCCACATGTGTGATTCAGAAAGTTCACAATGGCTATGAAGAAGAGCGGGTATAAACAGAGCAACAATTACTGTACTTTGTTCTACAAAATTTGAGAAGATTTGATCATATGCCATATTATATATGTGGATGACACGATCATCACTTGAAGTGATGAGGAAGAAATCATACATCTCTGAAAAAATATGTTCACAGAGTTCGAGATAAAGTACTTATGTGGGTTGAAATACTTCTTTGGGGATAGAAGTTCTTTAATCTAATGAGGAATCTTCATCTCTCAAAGGAAATATATCATTGACTTTTTGACTTAGATTATGATGATAGGCTATAAACCAAGTGATATTCCGATGGTCATGAATCATAAGTTACAAATAATGAAAGGGCCTGCAGTGGTGAATGGGGAACATTATCAGATGCTAGTGGGAAAATCGATCTATCTTTCATATACGAGACCAGATATTGCCATGCGGTCGGAATAGTAAGTCAGTTCATGCATTACTCTCAGAAAAAAAATATAGAAGCTCTCAGAATGACAGTAAGATGCTTAAAGGAGACACCAGGAAGAGGTATAGATTTAGATGTTGAAGTATTTACTGGTGTAGATTAGATATATAATCAATGAAAGGCAATCCACATCAGGATACTTTGCTCTAGTTGGCGGCAACATAGTTACGTAGAGGAGTAAGAAACAAAAAGGACAGAGTCGGACTTTAGGGGGATTGCAAAAGGAATTACGGAGATAATGTGGTTAAAGAAGTTGGTGTATGAGATTGGTTTTCCACTACGCCCCCAACTAAGTTAATGTGCGATAACAAGACGGCGATTAGTATTTTCGAAAATCCAGTATAACATGATTGAACAAATACGTTGAGGTGGAATGACATTTCATTAAAGAAAAGCTCAAAGAGTGTTTCTAAGGTCTGACTATTAGTTGGCGGATATCCTCGAAAGCAGTTATTGGGAGAGCTTTTGAGTCAGTATTATGCAAGTTGAGTTTTGGTGATCCCATTACACAGCTTGAGAGGAAGTGTGCAGAGATATGATTCTTATCCCTTGAATTAGAAATATTTGATATGAGAATCGAATCAAATCTCAATCAAATCTCTTAAGTTATACAATTAGCTTCTCTTACCATTTTTGTTCGGTTGTATCCTATACTATAAAATACGACCTCGTACATTATATATTTCTCAATGAAATACAATTTTTATTCCAAAACAATAAGAAAAAATTCCGTAAGAATCAACTATTCTGTTACATTAGACATCACTTGTCGAATGTAACAATAAGAAACAATATATATTTCTCAGTGAAATACAATTTTTATTCCAAAACAATAAGAAACATTTCCGTAAGAATCAACAATTAGCTTATCTTACCATTTATGTTTCGGTTGTATCCTATACTATAGAATACGACCTCGTACATTATATATTTCTCAGTGAAATTCAATTTTGTTCCAAAATAATAAGAAACAATTCCATAAGAATCAAATATTTCATCATCGGAGACATCATACGGTGGGCGGGGGGGGGGGGGGGGGGGGGGGGGGGGGTTGTTTGGCCATAAGAAACACATCCAACCAAAGAAAAGAAGGCAGACAGATTCGAACAACGAGACATTGCTCAGATCCTTCATAGTGCACCTTGGAGAGGAAAGATAGGACTTATCTCCGGTGATCCCACAGTGAAAAGAAGAAGCACACAAAAGAGACATGCTTCAGCGAGTGAGGTACCTGTAATGGTGGGAGGACTAGAATCCACCAAGCCACAGTGGTTTTGGAAAAAGGGCCACAACCATGGGCATCTCAGAGGACACTAGTAATAGCGACAACCTCCTCAGGAGCAACAACGTGAATCACAACGGTGCTATGGACGGAAACAATGGTGAAGCAAATAGAGAAGAAAGAGATAAAGAATAAAAAGAGAGGCGGCTACACAAGATAATGGAGATAGGGTTGGAGTTTTCAACCCCAACCCCTTATTATTTAGTCAAATTATTTTAAGTTCTCCACAAATGCCCCATGATTTTACAGATATGGAAATGTTTCTAAAATAACATATTTGTCCCAGAGGTTTTTTTTTTAAATTACAATTTGCTTTCTGAAATTACAGATTTGACGCTGGATTTCTAAAAACCAAAAAAATATCTCGAGTCTTTCAAACCTAGACAAAAACCTCTACTATTCCACACAAATCCATCGATTCTTTCGATTGCAGAGACACTAACACTATGACCAATGATCCCATAGACTTCATACATCTCTTCAAACCCTCGAAAACTCAAATTGTAACTGCCAGTGGAGAACTAAGCTTAGAGGACCCATTATGGTTTCCCCACGAATGCAACTAGATAACTGTCTTTATGTTCATCCATTATTCTTAAAGTTGCTGTCTCTCAGCAATGTCACCAAGGAGTTCAACTGTGTGGTACTCATGTATCTCCATTTTTATCTTTTACAGAACCTACATACAAGTATATCATTTGTCATAGCACTGAGTGAAGATGCCTTACTATGTTGACGGAGTCGCTTAGCACAGTCTGTCTGTACTCGCTCACAGGGCGGTCAATAGGCAGTTATGGCTATAACATTGACATTTAGGTCATCCCTCATTCAGTTACCTTAAAATTTTGTTTCCCAGCTTGTTTAACAATAAAAAAATTCATATGCCTTATGAGACATGTATCCGTGCAAAAGATCACCGATCTACTTTTCGGTCGAATAGCACTCATGTTAGTAGTATATTTTTGTTGGGTGATCGACATACGTGCCTAATCATAGTCAATTTTAACATTTTTTGTTTTTCATTGATGATTTTTTTTTTCGGATGACTTGGGTGTGGTTTTTAAACACAAATCCGAAGTACAAGAAAGATTTATCCATTTCTTTCACATGGTCCAAACGCAATATAAAACAAAAAATCTAGATCATTCTCTCCGATAATGAACGAGAATATGTTAATGAGTTCATGCAAAAATTATTCCACAATAATGGCCTGATCCATCAAACTATCTGCTTGAATACACCATAATAGAATGATGTGAGTGAACAAAAAACTATATCATCCTTGAAACGACCCGAGCTATGATAATCGAATCCTATGTTTGTAGGATCTGCAAGGCACCACTAGAAGGGGGGGGGGAGTTGAATAGTGGGTGCGGAAAATGTGGTTTTTAAAATAGTTTTAAACCAAAAACCCAACTACTGAAAACAGTTTTTGTTTTCAGGACCAGTTTTAAAACGTTTTTAAAACTAGGTTGCAGGTCTTCAAAAATTCTGAAATTTAGAGAGAACTTAACCTCAGATGTTATGAATGTCGCCTAAAATTTTCAGATTTAAATTCAACCTCTAACCCCTTCAAAAATTGTTGGTGGTCAGATTGTGCGAATCTGCTAGAAACGGTAGACTGATTTCAAAAATTAATTCCTATTTGTACGTAACTCCAAATGCTCTGAAATTTTAACCACTAACCCCTTATAAGTTATATTTAAATAGGTTGAAACAGTTTTGAAAATTTATTTTGGGAAGTTAGTCAAATACGAATAAAGTCTCAACCTTTGCAAGCCTGAAAATCAGACTGCACTAGTCTCAGAATTTTGGATTTTTGGGTGACTTATACTTGTCCAAAAGGGTTGAAACTTTTGCCAATGTGTGGCTATGTTTTCTGAAAGTTTTGTAATTTTTGAAATCCGTTTACTATTTTTACGAGCGTGATCAAAAAGGATAAACAGTGCTGAAACTGAAAGTAGATGCTGAAAGTAAATGACACCAAGAATTTTATACTGGTTTGGTTATAAACAACCTACTCCAGTCTTCGAGGACACCTTCCTCGGTTCACACTAATCACACAACACAAAAACACCTTACCACAGGGTTGATGGAGTTACACACCAACTCCAACCCTTTACAAACCTTGTATGTTGAATACAACGCACACGAACACCACCACCTTGCAAGTTGAAGATTGATCACACCTTGATCAATCTTTTACAATGATAAGAGAATATGTGGTGGTCTAGATGAAGCCTATTCAAGTATATGAATGTAAGTACAATAGGCTTTTAGGAAGAAGAAAGAAAGAGAGTGTAGAAGAAGAGAGCTAGGCGATTTTTGCTTCAAGATTGCAATGCTTTTTTTTGTTTTGCTCTTCTTCCTTTCCTTTTAATTGGTTCGGCCGCCCTCCTATTCAGTCCTTCTCCTCTTGAAAATTATCTTCTAAGTCCTTGGGAGAATATGTGGCATCATCGTGACATGATCTTGCTTACTTGGCACCTCCTCATTGGATGATCATTTAACTCTTGCTTACTTGGCACTCATTGATTGGTTGAATGTTGTCATCACTTGATGACTAGGAAAATCTGAGAATTTCACTAAAAACATGTGACAAAATCACCATAAAACAATTACCATAACTTCCAAGATCATCACATAAATTAACCAAGATAATATTTCTCTAAACATGGTGAAAAAATCGGCCATTACTAGACTTGACATGCTAAAATTTCAGCATGTGATACATGGATGTTTATTTCAAATTGTTGCCAAATTTTCCTTGATTTTTCTCTTAAAAATAAATCACCAATTATTAGACAATATTCTCATCAATTTTGGGAATAAAATTTGACAATCACATGGCCAAAATTCGGCCTAGATACATTCATACACATGCTGAAATTTTTCAGCATGTGTGATATTCAAGATATCACAATTTCACTTTCATATCTTATTCAAATTAATTCCAATTTGTCTTCCAATTAATCCCACATTTCAAGACAAAATATAGCCTCATAATTGGTGAAAACCGGCCAGCCTATTATCCACATGCTGAAATTTTCAGCATGTGTTACAAATGAGATAAAATTTGAAACATTACCTTTTGTAGCTTATTTCTTTAAGTCACCAACATTGTATGATTGATTCTTGACCAATCAATATGCAAACATGGCTCCAAATATGCTCCATCTCAGCTGGAATAGGCGTTGCAATGTATGTGTGCATGTGCTGAATTTTATTTTTGCAAACTTTGTAAAATAGTGCAATTTAATAATACACACATGGTTTATTCCAATCAGCCCTTAATTTAATTTTCTAGAACACTATAAGATGTATGAAATATGTAAAAAGTGTCTAGATACATGTCGTATAATGTTCCAAAAACGTTCCATGTGTTGTGTACGTAGAAAACCGAATTTTCGATGTTTATCGATTACCCGATTTTTCTCTAATTAAATTCCAACATTTTGCACATGTTATATATATTATGTTACACATAATACACATAATATAAAATTTAATATTCAGCACTTGGCTGGTCTTAAAGTGGCGCCATTTACATTTGACAAAATTGAAATTGGAATCTCCACAATTTGGCCTTAATGTGGGATGATTTGTGTGTGCCAACATGGAATGATTTTATGGCTGCACATAACATCATACCCACGACATTTTTGAGTATTTTTGAAGTGTAGGGGCTGGCCATCTATTTATGGCAAGTACGTGATACGTTGGCGAAATTTCGGTATTCGCCCGATACGACAATTTTCGGTTTAGAACCTTTTAACGTGTCGTATTTAATTTTTCATCACCATGACTTATATCATATGATATAAGACCTGAATATACTCATAAATATGAGTTAAGTATGGTGGTGTGACGTTAACGTACGTACGTAAAATATATAATGTGTTAGTAGTATGTTGGAATACATGTGTATGTGCCTTTTTCAAAAAATCTGAAAATATATATATTTATATATTTGTAGGCGTGTATATATGTGGTGAAAGGAGGAGGGGGAGACTTTCCTTTCTTAGTCTTGTTGCCTTTGTGCCTTGTCCAAATGTAGCTTCCTTTAATGAACTGCTTAGTTTAATTAACTAAGTACTTCACTTAATGAACTAGTTTAGTTCATTAATGGTGGCACCTGAATATAGTATAAACACAACAAATGTTTGCCATTTGATGTAAGCTTTAACGCTTCATGGCTCGTTAGTACGGCAACATTATATATGAACTAAAATCATGCACACGTTTTTGTCATGCTCATTTAAATCACATATTTTGAAATCACTCAAACTCCTTTTTCTCTAAAATGTTCCCTAACAGTTCTGACTCGAAGCCGTTTCCATTTTTTGTTTGTCTCTTAAAATGACTTCCCACAAAAATCCTTGATAAAAAAAACTCCGTTACAGGCGTTACCCATTCAAACCACTATCTCATTAGTCCTCACTCTCCAACCTTGTATATTTGGTTGATATGTGTTTATATATATTCAAAAAATTGAACACTTGCATCTAGATCCCTGTGTTGAGAAATGTTTATTCGTCGAATGTTACCAAAAAAGATACCAGTGCTATAATCCTATTATCTGTCGGATCTATGTCACAACGGATTGTGTATCACTCAAGTCTGAGTATTTTTTGATACCCAGCCTAAGACTAAGGGAGAGCAATTGGGTGATTCACTAGATTGATTACATAGCCTCAGGTGTCCATAGGTTGTTCCAATAGAACGAGTAGATGATGTCACCAAGCAGACCTCTCCTAACAAAGGAAGGCCGATGAGCCAGTTCCCACTACCAATGAGTCTTCTTCGTTGGATGTCCAACAAGTGGTAAGTGACTTACATCCTGGATGAAAAACATTATGTTTTGTATAATGTGGACAATACTGATGATCTAAACAAGCAACATGTACTGATTCTTCTTGTGAGAAGGAATATGGGTGTACCACCAGAAAGATACTTATATAAAAAAGTGTCCCCAGCTTCCAGATATTCAGTTAATGTGGCCAGGGGAAGAGTTGCAGAGAGTGCAAAGGTGTTACTTACTTTAGTGTGTTCAGAGTCCATTCTTCAGATAGCTCAGGAGGCCAGTGAAAAAGCAGAGTGGCGAGAGGTGATGAAAATCGAAATGGAAGCTCTACAAAAGAAAGAAATGTGGAAGAAGTGTATGTTGCAAAAGCGAAAGAAACCCGTGTTTGTCTATGGGTCTTTACCATCAAATACAAAGAAGATGGGACTATTGAGTGACATAAGGCTAAACTCATGGCAAAAAGGTATAGACGGACTTACGAGATTGATTACTCTGAGACGTTTTTGCCAGTCGCAAAGGTTGATGCTATTCGATTTTATTCTCAGTAGCAATGATCGAGGATTGGCCGCTTCATCAGTTTGATGTCAAGAATACTTTCTTGCATGGGGAAGTGAAGAAGGAAGTATGTATTGAAGTTCCACCAGGGTTCGTAGGAGAGTTTCAGAATGGTGATGTCTGCAAACTCAAAAGTCTTTATATGAGTTAAAACAATCTCCACGTGTGTGGTTCAGAAAGTTCACAATGGCTATGAAGCAGAGCGGGTATAAACAGAGGAACGGTTATCATACTTTGTTCTTCAAAATTTGAGAAGATTTGGTCATATGCCTTATTATATATGTGGGTGACACGATCATCACTCGAAGTGATAAGGAAGAAATCGTACATCTCTGGAAAAATTTTGTTCACAGAGTTCGAGATAAAGTACTTATTGGGTTGAAATACTTCTTTGGGATTGAAGTTATTTAATCTAATGAGGAATCTTCATCTCTCAAAGGAAATATATCATTGACTTGTTGACTGAGGTTATGATGATAGACATAAACCAAGTGATACTCCGATGGTCATGAATCATAAGCTACAAATGACGAAAGGGCCGGCACTGGCGAATGGGAACATTATCACATGCTAGTGGAAAAATTGATCTATTTTTCATATGTGAGACCAGATATTCCCTACGCGGTCAGGAATAGTAAGTCAATTAATGCATCACCGTCAGAAAGAACATATAGCAGCTGTCATAAGGATAGTAAGATACTTTAAGGAGACACCATGAAGAGGTATACTGTTTAGAAAATACAAACATTTAGATGTTGAAGTATTTACTAATGCTAATTAGATAGGTAATCAATGAAAGGCAATCCACATCAGGGTACTTTACTCTAGTCGGCAGAAATATAGTCACGTGGATGAGTAAGAAAAAAAAATGGCAAGGGCAGAGTTTAGGGGGATTGCAAAAGGCATTATGGAGATAATGCAGTTAAAGAAGTTGATGTATGAGATTGGTTTTCTACTACGGCCCTGACTAAGTTGATATGTGATAACAAGGCGACAATTGATATTTTCAAAAATCCAGTATAACATGATTGAACCAAACAAGTTAAGGTAGATTGACATTTTGTTAACGAAAAACTCAAAGAAGGCGTTGTTAAATTTCCGTTTGTAAGGTCTGAATATTAGTTGCCGCATATCCTTAAAAGCAGTTACCGAGAGGCTTTTTGAGTCAGTACTATGCAAGTTGGGTTTTGGTGATCCCAGTACACAGCTTGAAAGGAAGTGTTAAGAGATAGGATTCTTATCCCTTGAGTTAGAAATATTTGATATGAGAATCAAATCAAATCTCAATCAAATCTCTTAAGTTAGACAGTCAGCTTATCTCACCATTTATGTTTCGGTTGTATCCTATACTATAAAATACGACCTCGTACATTATAAGTTACTTAGTGAAATATGGGTTTTATTCCAAAAACATAACAAACAATTCCGTAAGAATCAACTATTCTGTTACATTGGACATCACTTTGGCTGTATCTGTAAAGGAGGAATCCCTTGGTGATGCCTAAATATGTTGTGGGGATCAATAGAGGTTTTCGCTTGAACCAGTCTATCATAATTACTCAAGAAATACTTCTCCCCCCAAGCTCTAGCCTTCTCCACAGCATTCCTGGAAAATTCCAAGCCGTCCATTTGTCCTAGATCAAGATCCATGTAGTTGATGTAGGCTTCCCTTGGAGACTTAGAAACATAGGGCGTCATTTTATTGTAGAAATCCCTAATCCACTCCATGTACTCCTTGCTCTTCACATTGTCCTCCTTCTGCCACGTCACCATGTACTGTATGCTAAAAAGATTGCCTTTTCTATGAGGGAAAGCTATAGACTCACTACTTATCTCCTCCATGACCCCCCCATAAGGATCCAAGATCACATACCCTTTTGGCTCTTTCTCTAGCATCTTCATTGCAGATCTTATCCCAATTCTTGGAATCACAGTCTTTACATAATCGGATTTGGCTTTGAAAAATATACTGTTATGATTTAACCGATCCTTCAGTTGAAAGACCGAGTCCAACCCAGAATAGTACACTACAGACTCAATCCAGCTCATTTCCTTGCACTCGTGTTCTTTTAATCCAAGCTCAAGAAATACCCTGTTCAATATGGCCAGGGCTTCTGCTTTTGGACCCAAGTAATAACCTGTAAAACTAGGCGAAATTCGAGCAACAGTCTTGCCTTTGGGCAATGTAGCACCCAAAACACATGACAGATAAAAATTACCCTCCAGCATTGGTGCAACTAGCTGCCACTTGTGTACTTGTTTCGCAGCGTTATGCCTCGTGACATGCCTTGAAACTATAAAACCTGTGACCACTTTAGGTACCTCAACAAGCCTAATCTTCCATGCATATACAATTCCCCACACCCCACCACCACCACCTCGGATAGCCCAGAAAACATCCTCTCCCATAGCATTTCGATCCAAAACCAGCCCCTTTCCATTAACAAGAAGTGCATCCACTACATTGTCCGCGGCAAGTCCATACTTTCGCGATAAAAGACCAAAACCGCCACCACTTATATGACCTCCAATGCCCACAGTCGGACAAGAGCCCGCGGGGAAACCAAGCATTTCGGTTGCCTTTGAAATGGCATAATAAGTTTGGCCTAGAGTTGCACCTCCTTCCACCCAAGCCGTCTTGGACTCTAAATCCACAGAGACTTGGTCTAGATTTATCAAATCAATGATGATGAATGAAATCCCATCTGTAGCAACATATGAAGTGCCCTCATAGCTATGTCCTCCGCACCTTACCCTTATCTCCAACGAGCAATGTCTACTACATAAGACAGCATTCACAAGTTGCTCTTTGCTACAAGGCAAGACAATAGCAGCCGGTTTAGGAACAGAGGATTCGGCGAATCGAGCATTTCGTATGGAGTAACCAAGAAAGTTGTAATACAATGATGGATCAACATTGTTTTTGGGGTAGAGGGTGAAATTGGTGACATCTTGAGTCTCCAAACATGTGGAGATACAGGTCTGATATGCATGGGTTAGTGGAAATAATATCATCAGTAAAGAAATGGAGAGGCTTAGCTGCAGGAGAAGTTCTTTTTGCCATCTTGAATTTTCCATAAAGTACAACTCACAGATTTCCTAATGCCTTCATTCATTTGAGTATTTATCATCCTAATGTTACAAACAAAATGGGGATCGTCACCGAATTAATCTTTCCGCCCATGGAGAATTTTTTTTTATACATAACCGTAAATCCCTATTTCAAAAATATATTGTTATGAAAAAACGGGGGAAGGTCTCGCTGGAATCGAACTCTCTATATTTTAAGATGGATGTATTGTTCGCCTGCTTCTCATCCTCCCCAGCCTTGCTGTGTATGATTTATTGCTACGGGAAAAAATAGATTTACATGGTTCGATCAAATTGACTTAAGTCAACATGATAGAGAGATTTTTGTCATTTTTTAAGTGTACATATTTATATGGGTTTGGGCCTACGTCATCACCATAGGCTTCAGGAAAAAAATTCTTTTCAGCGCTCGGAATATATAGGTTGTGTCTTGGATGTGGATCTTGTTTCCATTTCTAATGGAGTCAAGAATACACTGACAATATGATGGAATAAATCAAAATGATTCACTAAATTGGTTGCGCTTATTATATTGTGAAGTAGTAATTGAGCGACACGCAATTTTCATTATGGGTCATAAGGAAACAACCTCTATGTGTTCTTAACACATGTGCATGGTTGCGTACATACGATCTCTCCATACTTTGTCATAGACAGGAGCCTCTAAGGTAATGGGGTAATGTTGTTGTGGTGGTCTTCGATTTGGATCTTCTAGTCAAGTAACATACATATAAAAATACATATAAAAGAAACATTTTCATCTATTTCAAAAATCAAGTTGATAATACATTATAAGCTTGAGCTGATGCAATTCACCTGGGGGCAAAACCGAAGCGACCCAGAGATGTAGAATGTATGAATAATTACTTGCGTAATATGTTTTCAGGGTATTATAGCTCAGTTGTTACTGGGGTTGAGAGTTGCTCTAAGAAATACAGAGTTCGATTTCAGAAACACACACGGTATGGAAGATTTTACTACTGTCTGAGCCAAATGCCAGTTTGCTGTAGATATCTTTTGTGGGCTTCTTGTGTATGACCTCCTAAGAGATCGCTGAACTCGTTATTTGCATCTTTCACAATGATCTTTAGTACTAAGACCATGCAGATCCTGAGGAATAAGGTATGACCTTTAGCTCCAATTACTTAGCATAATGTGAGGGCAATGGAATAGAGGCTTCTTCGATATGATTAAGAAACAGCCCGAATAGTCCAAAAAATAAAAATTGTGATCACCATCAGAAGGTTGGTGACAAACTTTTTTCAACAAGTCTATTCATACCGACAATAATTCATACTAAAGTATTTTAAATATAATTAAATCATTACAAGAGCGTCATGGCGTCCTTTAGAATGTCTTAAACATAGAGCCAAAAGAAAAAACATATCAAAAGCGATATTAAGTAGATTTTTTTTTAAAGATTACTTATATTTATGGAAAACAAAATTGATTACTTCGTCAATAGTTTATATAAACTAGGAGAGCGTGTATTATAACATGAAAAAATAAGAAAGAAAACAAATTGAAGAACATGTCACGAAATAAGCCAAGAAAATATAATACATATTTGGAAACAGGGTAAGTAATACTTGTTTTCTATGATCAATTGCTGGACCTTTTAAAATGAGGCCGCTTTTGAAGTTCCTAAACATGTTAATGCACTGGCGGATGTTACAGGAAACATCCTTTTGTACTTATCTTATTGGTTATGTATGAGTGCGGGTCTTGAAGACGTTTCCGGTGCACTAAACTTCTGAATAATTATGTGTAGTTTCGGCTAAAACTTTTCAACTCATTGAGTAAATATTGTACATGTGAACAATCATTCTCACCTTGTCACAAAGAAAACTGACCTGACATCATTTCGATCGAATCATTACAGGAAAGTTTGATAGCACACATGAAAAAATGAAGGGGAAAAAACATATACTCACACATACACTTGGTCAATGTTCCATGCACGCAGAGAAAATGCACAAGTTATAAACACATATTTGATGACTTCTTCCTTCAATTATTCTTTCTCCATCAAAAGTTTGACTAGTCCTTTGCAGATTTTTCCCTGCATGAACGGATCACAGACTCTAACTTAGGGGTGTCAAACAGGTCGTGTATCGTGTTTCGTATTTCGTGTTTTTCGGGTTTCGTGTATCAAAGTGTCATACACATATCTTACCCGTTTGCTTCGCGTGTATGGATGTAAATACCCAAACCCGTATATGTCAGGTTTCGTGTCGTGTATCGGATATATCCACGAACTTGACAAGTACAAATATTTCAAGTCATGTACATGTCATTTCATGTACTTTTTAGGTATTTTCAGGTTTCGCGTATTTTTTTCAGGTTTCATGTACTTAAACGACTATTGATACAATGTATGAAACAACAATAAATACACAACCAAATGTTAAATATTAAAATGAGTGAGGTCCTCTAAACTCAAATCACTTGACTCTACAATAATAGATTAAAGAAATGGAATTTGGGAATGGAGGGAGGGGGAATCGAACAGGGTTACTTAATAGCACGGTAGTCTTTTTTTTGGAAAAATTTATTTTTTATTTTATTAATTATAAATCTAATTTAAAATACATTTTTTTAATTTCGTGTATAAACGGGTATAAACGGGTACCCGCGGGTATACCCGGACACGACCCGCCATTGGCGGGTATCTTTCAGGTCTTACCCGATTTGTACACGAAACCCACCAAGGTCATACCCATACCTGCGAAAATTCGTGTCAGGTTCGGGTCGTGTTTCGTGTCGTGTCTGAAATTGCCACCCCTACTCTAACTGCACGCAAAGCAAAATTTTTTTTTCTTTTTTCTTTTTACTAAATTCATTCGCTTCACTTCACGATCACTAATACACTAAGACGTTATATCTCTATTCATTTGTCATGGATGCAGGTACATATAGGGCCGGAGGTCTCACTAGAACCAAGCTCTCTATCCTTTGGGATGGAGGTATTGTTTGTCTGCCATTCACTCTCCCAGACTCTCGCGATAGTTTTTGTTTTCCGTTAAAATATACTGTATATGTATCATTGTTGTTGTACTGTTGGAAGCAGGATGGGGAAATAAAAGAAAATTGAAAACTTTGACGTGCTTCGAACGTTTAGAATTTTTGAAAAACAGTTCGGTGGTTTAAACCAAAAAAAAAAAGCAAAGAAAGAAAAAAGTTTGTTGCCGAGTAGTGTTTTCCTCTCAACAATTCAAATACTATGATTAGCTTCTTGTTTCTTAATTAGAGACTTGATCTAAAAATTATATTTTTGACTATGTAATTGATACTGTAATAAGACCAAAAGAGTGGGAATTTGGGACTTGAGAATGATGCTACTTGGGAGCTAAACCCAAGTGATAATACAACGCACTCTCGGCTACTTTAGTTAATGAAAGAAATACTTTTATTGGTTTCAAAAATATTGTCTTATTTTTATTCGAATCTAAGTTAATGAATTTAAACTATTTCATTTTTTTATTCAAGTCTTAATTAATTAATTAAAATAAACTAGAGAGATTATGTAAGTATTAATTGAAAATCTAGTGCAAAAACTTTTAGGATTAATGTATTGCTATTTTTGACAGGTAGCAATATTTTTTTGGATGTAAGACCAATTCCATCAATGAATCAACAGCCATACTATAGTTGAAAAAAAATACATTTTCATGGCCTTTTAATTATTTTCTCAACCTTTTGCCCTTAATAATTTTGGAGTAAAAGGGTAACATATTTAACTGTCAAATTAGATGTAATTAAATCTGGTGCACAAATCCACTATAATCTCACCGTGGTGATGCACCATTTCATCTTCTCCACCCCACCACCGCCCGCCACCACCTTTATCTTCCTTCCACCATTACAACTGTCTTCCACCATTTCTATTTCTTTTTTATTAAAAAAATTTTTTTGAAAGAAATTCAAACTTCAGTATCCAAGATAACCTTGATACAGATTATAATGTATTCTGTCACATCGGCATCCTTATCTATCTTATGGAATGGTGTGTCCTTAGAACCTTTTATGCCGCAGTGTGGCATCCGACAAGGTGATCCTCTTGCGCCTTATTTATTTTTGTTATGCATGGAATATTTAAGCCGGAAAATTGATAAGGCCGTGGCTGAAAAGCGGTGGATTCCTATCCCAACCTCGTGGCGAGGACCTTCCATATCTCACTTATTCTTTGCGGATGATCTACTATTGTTTGGGTCGGCTACTAACTCCCAAGCTGCAGTGATTGAGGAAGTGCTACGTGACTTCTGTCTTGTCTCAAGACAAAGTATTAGCGTCAAAAATTCCCAGGTACTGGTGTCTAAGAACGTAGCGCATTTTTTCCAACCTGAGGTATTGACAAGAATGGGACTTCGACGAGTAAATCGGCAAACATATAGTTTTATCCTATACAAAGTCCGATCCAAATTGGGTGGATGTCAAGCAAGAACATTATCTCAGGCTGCAAGGCAGGTCCTCATTCATAGTGTTATCTCACTAATGCCCACTTACGCATCTACCATCGCATGTCCTTGAAGATATAGAGAAGCTAATGCGTAAGTTTTTCTGAGGGGAAGTTGGAGATGAGCGAAAGCTTCATTGGTGCGCTTGGAATTCATTATGCATGCCAAAAGATAGGGGCGGCCTTGGGTTTAAGCGTCTGCGAGACATGAGTCAGGCCATGCTAGCTAAGTTAGGCTGACAAGTGTTGACACGTCCAGACTTGCTCTGGGTACAGGTGCTAAGATCTAAGTATGGCGACATTTTAGCTTCTCCTGCTAAACAAAATTCTTCGTTGTTATGGCGTCATATTTGCTCTTCGGTTCCCCTTCTTAAGGCTGGATTAGAATCTTCGAATACACTTCATGATGATACGGTTGGGCAGTTCCGGTGGAAGAATGGGAGCACTGGTAAGTTCTCGATTGAAAGTGCTTATGCTTTGCAAATCTCGTCTATAGATCCTCCAGCGGATACGAAATGGATGCGTATTTGGAAATTGAAAGGCCCGGGTCGGTTAAATTTATTCTTATGGTGCATTCGGAAGATGTGTTTGCCAACGACAACCTTCCTTTTTGCCCGTCATATGCAGCATAATGACTCTTGCTCGGTATGTGGTGCCCCAATGGAGGATGTGTTTCATGCCCTTCGGGATTGTTCGTGGGTGAAATCATTCTGGAAGCTCCTGGTATCTCACGATGAGTGGACTAAATTTTTTCATTCTGGTCCGGTAACTAAATGGGTGGACATTAATCTTGACAATTCATTTAAAAGTTCAGAGGATGAATTAAATTGGAGATATGTCTTCAGAGAAGCAGTCCATACTATTTGGTATTGGCGTAATCAGATTCTCCACGGTAGTGTACATGAGCATCCCCTAACACACTGTGTCCGTGATGAGGTTTTATGGAGAGTTCGACAGCTAGCATTCACACAAAACAGTAGCCATAGTGTAGGAGGACAAAGTTAGATAGAAGTGTTATTATTTTGGTTTTATCATGATGTACTCCGCTGTTTATTGTTGAGAAATCATGGTTTGAATGATTTACAAGTGCATGATTTATATGTTACATGATTACATGATCTAAATGTTATGAGATTTCAAAATGCATATGCCTATATCTATCACTGTTGTACTAACAAGCCATGAAGCGTTAAGGCTTAAATCATATGGCAAACATTGTTGTATTTATTCTCAGGTGATATACACGGCATACATACAACTCTTGGATATGGTATATATATATATATTTCTTGGATATCTCGACACACGGCGTATATATTTCTTGGATATCTCGACATATATCTTATGGACACACGTCATATATATCTCTTGGATATACACTCTAAACATATATCTTATGGATACTCATGTCATATATATTTCTTGGAGTCTCACGGCATATACATATATCTCATGGATATACATACGACATATATTCTATCTCAGACGACAAGCTACATTATTCGATCTCGACATTTCGTCAACATGTCATCAACATATGTCAACGACAAGAGAGTCATATATACATCATATACACATCCATGATACTCTCAAGTCATATACTTCATGTCATCAAACTTCCAAAATTACATCGACATGACAAAAGTGCAAATACCGAAATGTATCATATCATATGACTACCGAGCCATCTCCGACACATCATATACTTATCATACAAAGATGTCCAGCCAATATACATTTCCAACACTCAAAAATTTCGTGCACTAAATGGAGAAATTAATACCAAAGTCACAAAACAAATACATATATCAATTCTCCATCATCTTCCTTATTTCTCGGAAAATCAAATTCTAAATTCATATACCCCTTGGCCGAAAATCTTACACACATTGGAGCTGAGATTATACATGTTTATATGTGTATTACATGTTACATTACATATTTTATATGTTGAAGGGGTTTGAGACAAAACGGAGAAAAACCGAGCAATCAACGGAAGTTGAAACTTGAAGTTCGTACATCATCGTACATGGAACGTTTTTACTATATGTTATTACATGTATTTATACACGTCCTTCACAGCAATATAATGATCTTGAAAGCATCTAGAAGACAAGGTAAAATGGTGATTGAAAGTTACCATAATGCTTGAAGATTTTACTTTCTACCATGCAAGATAAAAATTAAATCTCAGCATGAGCAAACTTCAAACATGCGTTGGTTTTATTCCATTTGGAGACAAGATGGAGCTTCTTTTTGTTGTATAATTGATAAAGAAGAATCTACTCAAATATCTTAGTATTTGTGAAAGCCTAAATTATGCAAAAGAAAGCATAAAATACTCAAGATGAGGTGGAGAACTTTTAGCATGTTGGCTGAAATTTTGCAAGGAATCTAGCAAGGAAAATGTGGTCAAGTGGTGCAAAGAATATTCAAAGGAGAAGTCTCAAGAGCTTACAAGACAATTCAAAATCAAATTTGGGAGCTCCTCTCAACCTTCTAGGCGCCCCAAATGACTATAAAAAGGGCAAGAGATGATCAACACAAGAAGAACAACAAGTGCAAAATTCTGTTTAGTGTTTGCAAGACTTCACTTCATTTTCCATATTCATCTCTTGTATATACCCAAAGCCTATCATACTTACATGTCATATTCAGTATAGGCTTCATACACATCACCCAAATAAGATTTATTGGTGTACAAGGTTGATCAAGGTGTGATCAAACCTTCATTTGGTGAGGTGGTGCTGATTGGTGATTCTTTGGTGTTGTTCTTTGTGTAGAACATTGTAAAAGGGTTTGGATTGAAGGAGTTGGTGTATAACTCTATCCACCCTTATTCTAAGGTGACTTTGGTGACTAGTGAAAACCAAGGAAGGTGTCCTTGAAGACTGGAGTAGGTCACGTTGGCCGAACCAGTATAAAATTCTTGGTGTTCTTACTTTCAGCATTTTTACTCTCAGTTTCTGTTTTTGCATCATCTTTATGATCTCGGTAAAAATAGCAAATAATTTTTAAAAATCATAAACATTTTCAGAAACATAGCCTTGTGTCTTAGGGTTCATTTCCCACTGATTTTATCAAATTTGGATAAGTATAAGTCATCCAAACGTTCATAGTTCTGAGTCTAGTGAAAATCTGTTTTTCAGATTGGCAGAGGTTGAGAACATCAACTTGGTTGACATACTTCCCAAAGGAATTTTTCAAAACTGTTTTAACTGAGTATACTAAACATCCTAAGGGTCATCTCATAAAATTTTTAGGTCATTTGGAGTTGTCACCAAATAGGAATAAGTTTTTCATTTTAAGGTACAGGTTCTGTCCAAACTGACACAGTCAGATCACGTACCACATTTGAGTGACTTAACCTTTGAGTTTTAATCTGAAATTTTTATGACACCTTCATAACACCTGAGAGTACATTGTGTCAAAATTTCACTATTTTTGAAGGTCTACAACCCAGTCAACCAAGTGTTTAAAAACGGGTCCTGAAAGCAGTCTCTGTTTTCAGAAGTGAGTAATTGGTCCTTAAAATTTTTATAAACCAATTTTTTCCGCACTCACTATTCAACCCCCCCTTCTAGTGGTGCTATACAGGTCCAACAATCACCATCAAAGAGTGGAGGCCTTTGGCTAGACATACCTTCTTGCTCAGTTTTGTGACTAGTTGATGCCATCTCACAAAGATTGTTGTGAGTCCAACAATTGGTATCAGAGCGAGGTATACTCACAACAAGAAGATATAACAATCTTTGTGAGATGGCATCAACTAGTCACAAAACTGAGTAAGAAGGTATGTCTAGCCAAAGGCCTCCACTCTTTGATGGTGATTGTTGGACCTGTATAGCACCACTAGAAGGGGGGGTTGAATAGTGAGTGCGGGAAAAATTGGTTTATAAAAATTTTAAGGACCAATTACTCACTTCTGAAAACAGAGACTGCTTTCAGGACCCGTTTTTAAACACTTGGTTGACTGGGTTGTAGACCTTCAAAAATAGTGAAATTTTGACACAATGTACTCTCAGGTGTTATGAAGGTGTCATAAAAATTTCAGATTAAAACTTAAAGGTTAAGTCACTCAAATGTGGTACGTGATCTGACTGTGTCAGTTTGGACAGAACCTGTACCTTAAAATGAAAAACTTATTCCTATTTGGTGACAACTCCAAATGACCTAAAAATTTTATGAGATGACCCTTAGGATGTTTAGTATACTCAGTTAAAACAGTTTTGAAAAATTCCTTTGGGAAGTATGTCAACCAAGTTGATGTTCTCAACCTCTGCCAATCTGAAAAACAGATTTTCACTAGACTCAGAACTATGAACGTTTGGATGACTTATACTTATCCAAATTTGATAAAATCAGTGGGAAATGAACCCTAAGACACAAGGCTATGTTTCTGAAAATTTTTATGATTTTTGAAAATTATTTGCTATTTTTACCGAGATCATAAAGATGATGCAAAAACAGAAACTGAGAGTAAAAATGCTGAAAGTAAGAACACCAAGAATTTTATACTGGTTCGGCCAACGTGACCTACTCCAGTCTTCAAGGACACCTTCCTTGGTTTTCACTAGTCACCAAAGTCACCTTAGAATAAGGGTGGATAGAGTTATACACCAACTCCTTCAATCCAAACCCTTTTACAATGTTCTACACAAAGAACAACACCAAAGAATCACCAATCAGCACCACCTCACCAAATGAAGGTTTGATCACACCTTGATCAACCTTGTACACCAATGAATCTTATTTGGGTGATGTGTATGAAGCCTATACTGAATATGACATGTAAGTATGATAGGCTTTGGGTATATACAAGAGATGAATATGGAAAATGAAGTGAAGTCTTGCAAACACTAAACAGAATTTTGCACTTGTTGTTCTTCTTGTGTTGATCATCTCTTGCCCTTTTTATAGTCATTTGGGGCGCCTAGAAGGTTGAGAGGAGCTCCCAAATTTGATTTTGAATTGTCTTGTAAGCTCTTGAGACTTCTCCTTTGAATATTCTTTGCACCACTTGACCACATTTTCCTTGCTAGATTCCTTGCAAAATTTCAGCCAACATGCTAAAAGTTCTCCACCTCATCTTGAGTATTTTATGCTTTCTTTTGCATAATTTAGGCTTTCACAAATACTAAGATATTTGAGTAGATTCTTCTTTATCAATTATACAACAAAAAGAAGCTCCATCTTGTCTCCAAATGGAATAAAACCAACGCATGTTTGAAGTTTGCTCATGCTGAGATTTAATTTTATCTTGCATGGTAAAAAGTAAAATCTTCAAGCATTATGGTAACTTTCAATCACCATTTTACCTTGTCTTCTAGATGCTTTCAAGATCATTATATTGCTGTGAAGGACGTGTATAAATACATGTAATAACATATAGTAAAAACGTTCCATGTACGATGATGTACGAACTTCAAGTTTCAACTTCCGTTGATTGCTCGGTTTTTCTCCGTTTTGTCTCAAACCCCTTCAACATATAAAATATGTAATGTAACATGTAATACACATATAAACATGTATAATCTCAGCTCCAATGTGTGTAAGATTTTCGGCCAAGGGGTATATGAATTTAGAATTTGATTTTCCGAGAAATAAGGAAGATGATGGAGAATTGATATATGTATTTGTTTTGTGACTTTGGTATTAATTTCTCCATTTAGTGCACGAAATTTTTGAGTGTTGGAAATGTATATTGGCTGGCCATCTTTGTATGATAAGTATATGATGTGTCGGAGATGGCTCGGTAGTCATATGATATGATACATTTCGGTTTTTGCACTTTTATCATGTCGATGTAATTTTGGAAGTTTGATGACATGAAGTATATGACTTGAGAGTATCATGGATGTGTATATGATGTATATATGACTCTCTTGTCGTTGACATATGTTGATGACATGTTGACGAAATGTCGAGATCGAATAATGTAGCTTGTCGTCTGAGATAGAATATATGTCGTATGTATATCCATGAGATATATGTATATGCCGTGAGACTCCAAGAAATATATATGCCATGAGTATCCATAAGATATATGTTTAGAGTGTATATCTAAGAGATATATATGACGTGTGTCCATAAGATATATGTCGAGATATCCAAGAAATATATACGCCGTGTGTCGAGATATCCAAGAAATATATATATACCATATCCAAGAGTTGTATGTATGCCGTGTATATCACCTGAGAATAAATACAACAATGTTTGCCATATGATTTAAGCCTTAATGCTTCATGGCTTGTTAGTACAACAGTGATAGATATAGGCATATGCATTTTGAAATCTCATAACATTTAGATCATGTAATCATGTAACATATAAATCATGCACTTGTAAATCATTCAAACCATGATTTCTCAACAATCTCCCCCTTTTGATGATTTGCAAAATAACCTTTATTCATGATTTAGATGTGGCATAATCACTCCCCCTACAATTATGCATTCATAACATGTTTTTCAAAATGTAAATACTCCCCCTTAAATCAATCTCTCCCTTTATATCATACATTTGAATTAGCAATTTCTCACTCTCTCTTTGACCTTAAAATCATGCTTTTTCTCCCCCTGAAATCATGCAAGCAATCATGCATTTTTCTCCCCCTGAAATCATGCAAGCAATCATGCATTTTTCAATCATGCATTTTTCTCCCCCTTGATTTTGTAAATCACATCAAAAGATACATTTGGAGCAAAACTATAATTTATAGCATATCAATGGAAATCATGCCTAATTTAGATCGTAAATTTTCATATGTGGCTTGATTAAGGGCTTTTGTAAAGATATCAGCTATTTGTTCTTCAGTACGAACGTGATCTATAATAATATTACCATTACTTACATGATCACGAAGAAAATGATATCTTACATCTATGTGTTTTGCCTTAGAGCGTAAAACAGGGTTCTTAGATAAGTTGATAGCACTTGTACTGTCACAATATATGGGAATTTTATTTACAGTTATTCCAAAGTCTGAAATTTGTTGTTTTAGCCATAATAACTGTGTACAACAAAGACTTAACGCCATGTATTCTGCCTCTGTAGTGGATAATGCTACACTAGCTTGTTTCTTTGAACACCATGATATTAGTGAGTTTCCAATAAATTGACATGTACCACTTGTACTTTTTCTATCTATCTTACACCCTCCATAATCAGCATCAGTATAAGCATGTAGATTGAATTCAGAGTTTTTATCATACCAAATACCTAATGTGGGAATGTGCTTAATGTACCGAAATATTCGTTTTACAGCATTATAATGTGAGACTTTCGGGTTACTTTGAAAACGAGCACACATACACACACTAAACATGATATCAGGTCTACTTGCAGTAAGATAAAGCAAAGAGCCAATCATAGATCTATATAATCCGTTGTCAAAGTCTTTTCCAGTTTCATCTTTATCAAGCTTAGTTGCTATACTCATGGGGGTTGTAGATGGCTTTAAATTCTCAAAGCTAAACTTTTTAATCATGTCATTCACATATTTTGCTTGACTTATGTGTATTCCTTTATTAGTTTGTTTAATTTGCAAGTCAAGAAAATAATTTAGTTCACCTACCATCGACATTTCAAATTCAGATTTCATGCAGTTTTCAAATTCTTCAACTAATTTATCACAAGTAGATCCAAAGATAATATCATCAACATAAATTTGAAGAATAAGTAAATCTGATTTTTCTTGTTTTAAGAATAGTGTACTGTCGATGGTTCCTCTTTTAAATCCATTTTCTAAGAGGAAAGTGGCAAAACGATCGTACCAAGCTCTAGGAGCTTGTTTTAAGCCATATAGCGCTCTCTTTAACTTGTATACATGATTAGGATATATCATATCCTCAAAGCCAGGTGGTTGTTTTACATAGACTTCTTCTTGTATAAAACCATTTAAGAATGCACTTTTTATGTCCATTTGGTAAAGTTTAAAATTCTTTATGCAAGCAATAGCAAGTAGTAATCGTATAGCTTCTAATCGTGCTACGGGTGCAAATGTTTCATCATAGTCTATGCCTTCTTCTTGATTATATCCTTAAGCTACAAGCCTAGCTTTGTTTCTAACCACTTTACCATCTTCATTCATTTTGTTTCTAAACACCCATTTTGTACCTATTATTGTTTTATCTTGTGGTTGAGGTACTAAATCCCAAACATCATTTCTTGTAAATTGATTAAGTTCATCATGCATAGCATCAATCCAAGAAGAATCATTTAAAGCATCAAACACATTCTTGGGTTCTATTTCCGAAATCATAGCATGGAATTGATTTATTTCATCTTGATTTATTCTTCTACGTGGTCGTACACCTTGTGATATATCGCCTATGATAAGTTCATGTGGATGATTCTTATGAAATCTTGTTTGATTATTTTCTAAGTTCTCATGCATTTCTAGTGTGTTGTGTTCATCATGTACTATATTTTCTTCTATATCATCAATCACAGGTTTGAGTTCAAAATCACCATCATAATCTTTAGTTGTTTCATGTTCACCGAATTCATTGAATTTCACATGAATAGATTCTAAGATTTGCCTAGTGATAAGATCATACCATCTATATGCCTTAGAATTTACAGAATATCCAACAAAGATGCATTCAATGGATTCAGACTCAAATTTATCTAGATTATCTTTTGTGTTGAGTACAAAGCATTTACATCCAAACACACGAAAATAGTCAATCTTGGGCATTCGATCATTTAAAATCTCATAAGGGGTTTTATTTATTTTCTTTCTAATTGATAAACGATTGACTATATAGCATGCACAATTTACAGCTTCTGCCCACAAGAATTTAGGTAGTTTATTTTCACATAACATTGTTCTTGCAATTTCTTGTAGTGTCCTATTCTTTCTTTCTACTACGCCGTTTGATTGAGGTGTTCTAGGTGGTGAAAATTCATGTTTAATACCCTTTTCTTCACAAAATGCAATCATATCTTTATTTTTAAATTCACCGCCTCTATCACTTCTAATTTTCTTCACATTTATGCCATATTCATTTTCAAGTTGTTTTATTAATTTGGCAATCTCAACTGCACTATCATCTTTATTTGCAAGAAATAAAGTCCATGTATAGCGAGAAAAATCATCAACTATGACACATGCATAGTGTCTCCTTCCAAGACTTTTAGTACGACTAGGACCAAACAAATCAATGTGTAATAATTCTAAGATAGTAGATGTGCTAATCTCATTCTTAGACTTAAGTGATTCACGTGTTTGTTTGCCTCTAATACAAGATTCACATAACTTAAAGTTATCCGTATCAAGTTTAGGCAATCCTCGTACTAGATTCTTTCGTTGAAGTTTTTCAAGAGTTGATATGCCAATATGTCCTAACCGTCTATGCCATAAGTTCACATTTGGTTCATTTGTCATAAAACATTTTACTCTAGCATCTAGCATATCATCTATGGATAGTGTAAAAATATTTCCTTCTCTTTTTCCTTTTAGTACGGTTTCTCCATTTTTATTAACAATATTGCAATATGGATGAGAGAAACACACATCATAACCATTATCAAGAAATTGTGAAATACTAAGTAAGTTGTATGATAGATTACTTACTAGGAACACGTTGAGATTTGAAGAGTACTTGGATTTCCGATTGTTCCTTTTCCAATGATTCGACCTTCATTGTTATCTCCAAAGGTTACGGATCCTCCTTTTTCAACTTTCTTTAATTTGGAAAATAGAGTTGGATCACCCGTCATATGTCTTGAACACCCACTATCAAGATACCACTTATTTCCTATATCTTTTGCTACCTACAAAACACAACACTAACTTAGGTACCCTTTAATTTTGGGTCCTTACGGGTTAGTGATTTAGACCTTTGTAAGAATACCTTTTGGTATCCAAACTTGGGTAACCTTTCTTGGTCTTCCAAATGATGATAGGATATAGTACATGTTGTTTTCATCTCTATTTTGCCTATAGTGGCCGAATGTGCCAATGTGAGTTGATTTGTGATAAGTGTTTTGGTTTGTTGGCAATGTGTGTGATCTAGATGCGTTTGTACGATATGAATGTTGCATATGCTTTGATGACTTCCTTTGATATCTATATGGAACATGCTTGTATTTTTCATGTGATGAACTATAGGTAGTGCGATGAGATGCCAATAATGTCTTGCTAGTTTGTATTGTTACCTTCTTAGGCTTCTCAATTGTTTTGAAGACATGTTGTTGTTTGAATGATGATGCAACAAAGTTTGTAGATTTACTTTGTACATGAGTATCTTTACTATACCCTAATCCGGTTTTGTCATTGTCATGCTTTTGAGAAGAGATAAGATGATCTAGCATGCAAGTTCCTTTATCAAATTTCTTAACAGTATTCTCTAATTCTATGTTTCTTGATCTCAAGTCTACGATCTCGGATTTCATTTCAACATTTTCGGATGTTAAAGAAATAATTTCAGACCTCAATGCACTAATTATACTTGACGACTCTTCTTTTGAATCGTTTAATTGAGACACAAGATTTGTGTTAGAGGATTCTAACAATTTTTTGTCTTCAACTAAGCGTTTCTTTTCTTTAGCAAGAGCTTTTGAAAATTTATGCAATTCAAGATATTCACTAAACAAATCATCATATGAAGCTTCATTATCAGAATCGGAATCGGAATTTACCTCAATTGACGCCTTTGATGCAAAGCAAACTTGAGCCGTTTCATCCTCAGCTTCTTCATTTTCTGAGTCGGATGAATCACTCCATGTAGAAGCTTTGAAGGCCCTTCTTGTATTCCTTTGTTTCGGTTCTGAGACGAGTCTAGTATGTGTCCGTTCCTTGTCATGGTTTTTGTTCATTGTTTTGTCCTTGTTTGGACAGTTATAGGAAATATGTCCAGATCTTCCACAGTCATAACATTTCATATCTTTATCATTGTTCTTATTTCTGTTTGACTTAGATGAAGTGGATTTATGTTTGTTTCTAAATGACTTCTTCATAAATTTTCTTAATCCTTTAGCCAATAGAATTAGATTTTCATCATCCGAATCCGTGTCACTATCATTTACGCAATTAAAAGAAGTAGAGACGTATTCATTTGAATTGAAAGCTATTGTCTTACTTTGTTTGGAAGTTGATTCGGATTTCCTCATAGTAAGTTTGTTTTCATATACCTTTAATGATCCAATCAATTCCTCCATTTTTATTGACTTGGTTTCTTTGCTTTCTTCTATTGCGGTAACTTTCGGATCCCATTCGGATGGAAGGCTTCTCAATACCTTTTGTATCTTTTCCTGTGAAGTGAAAGCTTTGCCAAGAGACTCAAGAGAATTGTAGATGTTAGTTAATCTCAAATCCATATCAACAATGGATTCATTTGGCAACAATTTGAAGGATTCAAGAGTAGACATAAGCATATTGATTTTGGACTCTTTTACTTGACTTGTTCCTTCATGCTTCATTTCTAAACTCTTCCACATATCTTGTGCATTAGAACAATTAGATACATAACTAGATTCACTTTTGCTCAAACCATTTAGAAGAAGTTGCATAGCTTTCGCATTCATACTTAGCTTCTTCTTATCATCACTTGTATACTCTAGTTTAGACTTTGTAACTTCTATATCAACACCATCAACCGCGGTTATCTTAGATGGAACAAAAGGACCATCTTCTATTATAGACCACAAATCAATATCAATAGCCATAAGAAACAATTTCATACGAAGTTTCCAATGATTAAAAGACTCACCATCAAAGAGTGGAGGCCTTTGGCTAGACATACCTTCTTGCTCAGTTTTGTGACTAGTTGATGCCATCTCACAAAGATTGTTATATCTTCTTGTTGTGAGTATACCTCTCTCTGATACCAATTGTTTATTTGATTCAATAAAGATCCATCTTTAAAAAAAAGATAACCTTAAAACGGTAAAATAGAAAAATACTAATCATTCGTAGACGTAAATTTTTTTTGCCACCATCTTCTTCTTATTTCCACCATTCTAACCACAAACCACCACCTTCAACTATATCATCGGCCCCCATCACCTCTCTTTCACCAACTTAAACACCTCATTTCCCTCTCTTCCACCATTCCGGATGCCCTCATCACTTCCCTCCCTTTTCCAGTTGGTGAAATACCTAAAAGAATTTGAATGAGCATTTTAGAGAGAGGGGTATTTGAACTTCCATCAACATCTTGAGACATCTCTTCCTATTAAGGAACCGAACCTACAGCCGGATGCCGTGTAGCCGCTGACTTGCCAACTAGGGTTTGGTATATCTCAACCAACCATTAGCTACACTAACAAACTTAGTTAGTATGTTGCAACAACTTCTAGTTGTATCTAACCATTGTTATCCATTGTTATCCTTTGATTTAGATTGTTTAGTTTATACCAAACTCTTGTTGTAAAGATTATTTAATCTTGTGTAAAGGATATACCATACATGAATGAAATACAATTTTCTTGCTCTCAATCTTTCATGGTATCAGAGCTAATTTGACTCCAACGAGTATTCATCCAAATTCGGCGTCCTATCCCAACCCAATAGCGGATAAATCGACTAAGCATAGTTCCCTTGATGGAGTTATTGCAATCAATGTTGCCTCATAGTTGCCTATCAAACTGACTAAAAACAATTTTCCTTCTTGGAGGGCTCAGTTCGATGCCCTACTATATGGCTACGATCTAATGGGTTTTCTTGATGAGAGTAAACCGTGTCCTCCTCAATACACGGTTACCCAGGAGGGTGCAAAACAGCCAAACCCAGATTATGCTATCTGGATTCGGCAGGATAAGCTGTTACTTCATGCCATTTTGGCTTCGGTTTCTGAAGGAGTGGTGCTATTGATCGCCACCGCCTCTACGTCTCGTGAAGCGTGGATGAAGCTTCATCTATTGTATGCTAATAAATCTCGCTCTCGTATAATGAATCTCAAGGAGCGCCTGACGAATATCACCTGTGATACTCAGCCTGATGCTGATTATCTTCATACTATCAAAAGCATCGCTGATGAGCTAGATCTTGTTGACACTCATCTTAGTGATGATGATATGTCCATTTTTGCTCTAAATGGACTCAATAGCAGCTTTAAAGAGATTGCTGCTGCGATTCGAGCACGTGATACTTCTATTTCGTTTGAAGAGCTTCATGACAAATTGGTGGAACATGAAGCCTTCCTTAAAAGGGAAGAGACTCGTGGTGGAGCAGCAGTCACTGTTCACAACACACAAGTGAAAGCCGACCGACATTCAAATGGCCCAGGTGGTCGGTACAGTGGCGAACGACCTTCCACAGGGAAGCCGTCGTTTCAATCAGGCGTGCCGCAAGGGGTTGGCCCGTCGTCAGCCAACCTCGTTCTTCCTGGAATTCCTCTCAATCCGGGATGATTTGTCAATTCTGTCAAAAACGTGGGCACACAGCGCGTCAGTGTTACTATTTGAAGCGGTCACTGCAGTAGCAACCCGAAGTCCATCACACCACCTCTGGGTCAATGCCACACAACTGGGTCCTGGACTCTGGAGCCTCCCATCATGTCACCCATGACTTGAACAATCTCACTCACCACCAATCGTATGAGGGTCCCGATGATGTTCTCCTTGGCGATGGTTCTAGCCTCAACATCTTAAACACTGGTTCTACTATCATTTCTACTTATACCAAACCTTTACTGTTGTCTAATGTCTAGCATGTCCCATCGCTTACCAAAAATTTAATCTCTGTTTCTAATTTTGTCAGCATAACAACACCTCTATTGAGTTTTTTCCTTTCTCTTTTGTTGTGAAGGATCTCAAAACGGGGGCGCAACTGGCTCACGGGCGGACCAAGGGTAGTGTATACGAGTGGGACATGCCATCATCGGACACCACCAAACCCGTCGAAGCAGCACCTGTTCCGTCTCCCTGCGTCAATGTTAGCACCACGTCGTCTGTAGCTACTTGGCATCGCCGTCTTGGACATCCCTCAAAACGTGTCTTTCAGTTTCTGAGTCGCAATAATGATGTTTTTGTTTCACCCAGTCTCCCCAATAATCAGTTTGTGTGTGAGTCTTGTCTTAGCAGTAAGAGTCATAAGTTACCATTTTCTCATTCGTCAGTTGAGAGTCGTGGACCGCTTGATTTAGTGTATTTCAACGTTTGGGGCCTTCCCCGGTTGAATCTATTGATGGTTTTCGTTATTATATTCTTTCATTGATTATTAAACTAAGTATGTTTGGTTGTTTCCTATGGCCAGAAAATCTGACGTGTCAACGATTTTTCCAAAATTTAAGCGCATGGTTGAAAAATTCTTTCATCGCTCTCTTGTAACACTGTATACTGATGTGGGTACCGAATATAAGGGTCTCACGCATTTTTTTGAAACCGAAGGCATACAACATCGTGTTTCTCTCCCTTACACTCCGGAACATGTTGGCTCTGCTGAGCACAAACATCGTCATGTAGTCGAAACTGGGTTAGCTCTCCTACATCACTCGTCCTTGCCCCCTACATTTTGGTCTTATGCCTTCCTCACCGCCGTCTACCTTATTAATCGTTTGCCTACCCCAGTTCTTCAAAACGCCACTCCCTACGAAATTGTTCTCCAAACCGCCCACTTACCACTCCCTACGGGCTTTTGGTTGTCTTTGTTTTCCGTGGCTCCGACCATATTCTGATCACACGCTAGCCCCTCGGTCCCAACCGTGTGTGTTTGTTGGGGTACTTTAACACTCACCATGCTTACAAGTGTCTTTACATCTCTTCTAATCGTCTTCATCTTTCTCGCCATGTGCAGTTTATTGAGCATCGTTTTCCATTTGCTGATGTTTCTCACTCTAATACATCATCTATGTCGCAGTCTCCTTGGTTCACAGGTTCATCCCTGGCTGCTGCCCTTCAACCGCCGGTGGCTGTTGTCCCTACTGCATCGCCCAGATCTTCGGCTGTCCCACCAGTTCTGTCGCCCGTAGCTGCTGCGCCTGCTGCACCCGTGCCAAGGTATGACCCTCCATCTCAAACCCCTGCCCCGTTCCCCGATCCTCCCACTGATCCCCTACCCTCCTGCACGCTTCCTGCTGGCCCCTCCCAATCCCAGCCTGCCGAACCATCCCCCCCACCTCGCATTGGCCATCCCATGGTCACACGCGCACGCAATCATATACACTGTCCAAAGCAGTTTCCAGACTACATCACTCTTCATCACACCACTAAACATCCTCTTCCACCCCCACTTGAACCTTCCATATTAAAACAAGCCCTCCGTTATCCAAACTGGTGTGCTGCGATGGATGATGAGTCTTGCTGCTCTTGCCCGTAATAACACATGGGTCCTGGTTCCTCCTCCGCAGGGTCATAACATTGTTGGGTGTAAGTGGGTTTTTCGCATCAAACGTAATCCTGATGGTTCCATTGCTCGCTACAAGGCTTGCCTTGTTGCTAAAGGTTTTCACCAACGCCCTGGTATTGACTATCATGATACGTTTAGTCTGGTTGTCAAGCCTACTGCTATTCGTGTCGTTCTTTCGCTAGCCTTATCGCAGGGTTGTGTAGGATCTGCAAGGCACCAATAGAAAGGGGGGGTTGAATAGGTGGTGCGGAAAGTGTGGTTTTCAAATTTTGTTTAAACCTAAACAACTCAACTTCTGAAAACAGATTCTGTTTTCAGGACCAGTTTTAAAACGTTTTTAAAACCAGGTTATAGGTCTCCAAAAATTCTGAAAGTTTGAGAGAACTTAGCCTCCGATGTTGTGAGGGTTCCCTAAAAATTTGAAATTAAAATTCAACCTTTAACCCCTTCAAAAACGTTGGTGATCAGATTGCGCGAATCTACCAGAAACGGTAGACGGTTTTGAAAAATTTATTCCTATTTGTGTGTAAGTCCAAATGCTCTGAAAATTTAACCACTAACTCCTTATATATTATATTTAAGTGGGTTGAAACAGTTTTGCAAAATTATTTTGGGAAGTAGGTCAATTACAATCAAAGTCGCAACCTTTGCAAGTCTGACAATCAGACTGCACTAGTCTCAGAACTTTTGATGTTTGATCAACTTATACTTATCCAAAAGGGTTGAAACTTGTTCCAAATTAACCCTAGAACGTGTGACTATGTTTCTGGAAAGTTTCGTGATTTCTGAAAGTCGTTTACTATTTTTACAAACGCAAACAAAAAGAGTAAACTGTGCAGTAACAGAAAATAAATGCTGAAAGTAAATGGCACCGAGAATTTTATACTGGTTCGGTTATAAACAACCTACTCCAGTCTTCAAGGAACACCTTCCTTGGTTCACACTAGTCACACACACGCAATACACCTTACCACAGGGTTGATAGAGTTACACACTAACTCCAACCCTTTACAAACCTTGTACGATGAATACAATTCGCACGAACACCACCACCTCGCAAGAATGAAGATTGATCACACCTTGATCAATCTTTTACAAAGATATGGAATATGTGGTGGTCTATAACAAGCCTATTAAATATTGAAAATATGAATACAATAGGCTTTCAAGAAGAAGAAAGAAAGAGAATGTAGAAGAAGAGGCTTATGCATTTTTGATCACTTTGTTTTGCAATGCTTGTGCTTGTCTTGTTTTTGCTCCTCTTCTTTCCTTTTATGCTCATATGGCCGTCCCCCTAGGTATCCTCCCCCTCTTGAAAATTATCTTCTAAGTCCTTGGGAGAATGTAAGACATCATTGTGACATGGTCTTGCTTACTTGTCATCTTCTCATTGGATGATCACTTAAGCTTTGCTTACTTGACACTTCATGATAGGTTGGATGTTGTCACCATTGATGACTTGGAAAAATCTGAATATATCACTCAAAACATGTGCCAATATCAATCATAAAATTATTTTCATAATACACAAGATTGTCACATAAATTGCAAGACAAAATTTCTTCCTTACTAAGCAAAAAATCGGCCATGATGAATATTTACCATGCTGAATTTTCAGTATGTGATACATGGAGATAAGTTCAAAATAAATCCATTTTGCTTTGATTTTTTCTAATTAAAATGAATCACCAATTGATGGCAAATATCCTTATCACATTAGAAATGAATTTGGACACCTTTATGACCTTCCATTCGGCCAAGACATACAACACACATGCTGAAACATTTTCAGCATGTGTGATATATAAAATATCACATTTTATGACTCTGAAAAATATTCAAATTGCTTCCGTTTCTTCTTCCAATCAATCACATAATTCAAGACACAAAATATACCTCATTTACTTGATAAAATTCGGCCATCCTCAGTTCAACATGCTGAAATTTTCATCATGTGTTTCAAATGAGACAAAGTTTGAAATCTTACCATTTGTAGCTTCTCTCTTTAATTCACCAACATTGTATGATTGATTCTTGACCAATAAATATGCCAACAAGGCTCCAAATAAGCTCCATCTCAGCTGTGATATGCGTGTATAATGTATATACATGTGCTGAAAATTATTTTTGCTAACTTTGTAAAATAGTGCACATTTAATAATACACACATGTTATATTCCAATCAGCCCTTAAGTTAATTTTCTAGAAAACTTTATGATGTATAACATATGTAAAAAGTGTCTAGATACGTGTCATATGATGTGCCACAAATATTCCATGTGTTGTGTACGTAGAAAACCGAATTTTCGATATTTATCGATTACCGGATTTTTCTCTAATTAAATTTCAACTTCTTGCACATGTTATATATATTATGTTACACATAACATATATAATATATACTTTAAATCTCAGCACTTGGCTGGTCTAAAGTGGCGCCATTAACATGTGACAAAATTAAAATTGGAATCTTCATATTTTGGCCTTAATATGGGGTGATTTGTGTGTGCCAACATGGAAAGAATTTTTGGCTAAAAACATTGCCATATGCACGAAATTTATGATGATTTTTGAGGTGTAGGGTCTGGCCATCTATTTATGGCAAGTACGTGATACGTTGGCGAAGTTTCGGTATTCGCCCGATACGACAATTTTCGGTTCAGAACCTTTTAACGTGTCGTATTTAATTTGTCATCACCATGTCTTATATCATATGATATAAGACCTGAATATACTCATAAATATGAATTAAGTATATTGGTGTGACGTTAACGTACGTACGTAAAATATATAACGTGTCGGTAGTACGTTGGAATACATGTGTATGTGCTTTTTAAAAAAAATCTGAAAATATATGTATATATATGTGTGTATGGCGTGTATATATTAATGAGGGGAGGAGGAGAAGACTTTCCTTCCTTACCCTTGTTGCCTTTGTGCCTTTTCCAAATGTGGCTTCCTTTAATGAACTACTTAGTTTTATTAACTAAGTACTTCACTTAAAGAACTAGTTTAGTTCATTAATGGTGGCACCTGAAAATAGTGTAAACACAACAAATGTTTGCTATATGATGTAAGCTTTAGCGCTTCATGGCTCGTTAGTACGGCAAAATTATATATGAGCTAAATAAGGTAAGTGACGAGCAATGTATCATGCATACATGTCTATCATGCACACGTTTTGTGTATATCATGCATGTTTTACGTCTTTCATTTAAATCACATATTTTGAAATCATTCAAACCCCTTTTTCTCTACAATCTCCCCCTTTTGATGATTTTCAAAATAACTTATGCACATGATTTAAATGCTATCGCTCCCCTTCAAACATGCATAAATTTGAAATTTGAATTTCAAATTTCAAATCCGGCTCCCCCTTGATTTGTGCAGTCAGTATCAATTAGTGTCTCTCTCCCCCTTAAATCATGCTTTCTCTGCCCCTTTATTTTGGAAAGTAAATCAAAAGATTCCTGTAAATAAGGAAAAAAAATCAAATCACGTCAAATCAAATCATATCAACCGAAATCATGCCTAATTTAGAACGAAGAGATTCATACATGGGTTGATTTAAGGATTTTGTAAAGTTATCCGCTACCTGTGCTTCTGTGCATACGTGATCTATGATGATATCACCATTGTTTATGTGATCACGAAGAAAGTGATAGCGTACTTATATATGCTTAGCCTTAGAGTGTAACACGGGGTTCTTAGACAAATTAATGGCACTCATACTATCACAATATATAGGAATTCTATTTGCGGTAATTCTAAAGTCCGAAAGTTGTTGTTTTATCCACAACAACTGTGTGCAACAAAGGCTTAGTGCCATGTACTCAGCCTTAGTAGTGGACAAAGCAACGCTTTCTTGCTTTTTGGAAAACCATGAAATGAGTGAGTTTCCTATAAATTGGCAAGTCCCACTCGTGCTCTTTCTATCTATTTTGCAGCCACCATAATTTGCATCAGTATAAGCATGTAAGTTAAACATGGAATCCTTATCGTACCAAATTCCTAAGGTAGGCGTGTGCTTAATATAACAAAATATTCTTTTTACCGCATTGTAGTGAGACACCTTAGGTTGACTCTGAAATCGCGCAAACATGCATACACTGAACATGATGTCAGGCCTACTAGCAGTTAAATATAGCAAAGAACCTATCATAGATCGATATAAGCCATTATCAACGTCTTTACCATGTTCATCTTTGTCCAATTTAGTAGTGACACTCATAGGGGTGGGGGATGGTTTCAAATTTTCAAAGTTAAACTTTTTAATCATGTCATTGACATATTTTGCTTGACTTATGTGAATCCCTTTACTCGTTTGCTTAATCTGCAAGCCAAGAAAATAGTTAAGTTCACCAACCATAGACATTTCAAATTCAGATTTCATGCAATTTTCAAAATCTTCAACAAGTCTATGTGAGGTAGAACCGAAAATGATGTCATCAACATAGATTTGGATAATAAGTAAATCCGATTTATGTTGTTTCAAAAATAGTGTACTATCTATAGTACCTCGTTTAAAGTCATTTTCTAAAAGGAAAGTAGCAAAACGATCATACCATGCTCTTGGTGCTTGCTTTAGTCCGTATAGTGCCTTCTTTAGTTTGTACACGTGATCGGGATGTTTCAAATCTTCAAAACCGGGTGGTTGCTTCACATATACTTCTTGTATAAATCCGTTTAGGAATGCACTTCTTACGTCCATTTGATATAATTTGAAATCTTTCATGCAAGCAATAGCAAGTAATATTCGTATAGCTTCTAAACGTGCTACGGGTGCAAATGTTTTATCGTAGTCAATTCCTTCTTCTTGATTATAGCCTTGTGCTACCAGTCTCGCTTTATTCCTAATGACCTTTCCTTCTTCATTCATTTTATTCCTAAACACCCACTTTGTGCCTATTATAGTCTTATCTTGTGGTCGTGGCACTAAATCCCATACATCGTTTCTAACAAATTGATTAAGTTCATCATGCATGGCATCAATCCAAGAAGAATCACTCAAAGAATCATGCACATTTTTGGGCTCAATTTTAGAAATCATAGCATGAAATTCATTTATTTCGTCCGAAGTAATTCTTCTACGTGGTCGCACACCGTGAGTGAGGTCGCCTATGATGAGATCATGTTGGTGATCTCTATGCCATCTTGGTTGATTATTTTCTATGTTATCATGCATTTCTATGTGATCATGCATTTCTAGTGTGTCATTCATATCATGCATATCAAATGTACCATCATCTTCATTCAACACGGGTTTCAATTCAAAGTCATCGTCATATTCTTTATCTTTATCAATCTCACCAAATTCATTGAATTTCACATGAATAGATTCCATGATTTGTCTAGTGAGAGGATCATAACACCTATATGCCTTTGAATTTATAGAATATCCAACAAAAATGCACTCGATTGATTTGGATTCAAATTTGTCTAAAATTATCTTTTGTATTTAAAACAAAACATTTGCATCCAAACACACGAAAATAGTCAATCTTAGGCATGAGATCATTCAAAATCTCATAAGGCGTCTTGTTAATCTTCTTTCTTATAGATAGGCGATTTACAATATAGCATACACAATTTACGGCTTCCGTCCACAGAAATCTAGGCAATTTATTTTCACATAACATAGTCCTAGCTATTTCTTGTAAAGTTCGATTCTTTCTTTCTACTACTCCATTTAATTGTGGAGTTCTAGGTGGCGAAAACTCATGCTTAATTCCCTTTTCTTCGCAAAATGAAATCATCTCTTTGTTTCTAAACTCACCGCCTCTAGCGCTTCTTATCTTTTTCACATTTACACCGTATTGATTTTCAAGTTGTTTAATTAATTTTGCAATCTCAATGGCACTATCATCCTTATGTGCAAGGAATAAAGTCCAAGTATAACGAGAAAAATCATCAACAATCACGCATGCATAGTGGCGCCCACCAAGGCTTGTAGTGCGACTAGGACCAAACAAATCAATATGTAATAGTTCTAAGACTCTAGTTGTGCTTATTTCATTTTTAGGCTTAAGTGACTCACGTGTTTGTTTGCCTTTTATGCAAGATTCACACAACTGAAAGTTGTCTAAATCAAGCATAGGCAATCCTCGTACTAGGTTCTTTCGTTGAAGTTTTTCTAGTGTGGAGATACCAATGTGTCCTAAACGTCTATGCCATAAATTCACATTGGGTTCACTTGACATAAAGCACTTAACTTTAGCGTCTACCATATCATCCATAGAAAACGTAAAAATATTACCTTCTCGTTTTCCTTTTAAAACGGTTTCTCTATTTTTATTTATTATATTGCAATAAGGGTGAGTAAAACACACATTAAAACCATTGTCAACAAATTGAGAAATGCTAAGAAGATTGTAGGATAAGTTGCTTACCAAAAAGACGTTGGAGATTTGGAGAGTGCTTGGATTTCCAATCGTACCTTTGCCGATGATCTTGCCTTCGTTGTTGTCTCCAAAAGTCACGGATCCGCCTTTTGTGACCTTCTTTAATTTGGTGAACAAGCTCGGGTCACCCGTCATGTGCCTCGAGCATCCACTATCAAGGAACCACTTTATAGTTGTTTCTTTTGATGTGTGGGTTCCCTGCAATGTGTAAAAATGATTTAGGTACCCTTTTAACTTTGGGTCCTTTTGAGTTAGTTAATCACCTCTTGGTAAGAGTACCTTTCGGTACCCATACTTGGGTGATCCTTCTCAGTCTATCAAATGGCAAGAATGTAGATGAAGGTGCGATATAGTAGACATGTGGTGAATGCATTTTGGGCCTTTGTCCGAGGACTCCTCTATACTCATTGTATGAAGGACGTTTTTGATATGTCCTTGTGTGTGTGTGCGTAGTGCGTGGATGAAACGAATGCCGTGTATGCATCACTCTTTTCTTTTCATATCTATATGGTACAAAATTGTATTTCACGTGATATGAAGATGTAGTGGGACGTGATAAGGGAAGTGACGGTTTTTGCGTCATCTTAGACGCCACTTGGGGCTTTGGAGTGTCTACTTTCTTAGACACCACAAACTTAGTTGGTTTGGTTGATACTTCATTAGTATCAACGTACCCCAAACCCGTTTTGTCACTGTCATGCTTTTGTGATAATATAATGCGATGCAGCATGTTGGAACCCATATCAAACTGTTTCATCATTTTCTCTAAGTCTGTATTCCTTGATTTCAAACTTGAAATCTCGGATTTCATTTCATTATTTTGAGTGGTCAATGATGAAATCTCTGTCTTTATTGCAGTAATGACACATGATGACTGTTTCTTTGAATCGCTTAATTGAGCGACATGATTCTCGTTAGAAGATTCTAACAGTTTCTTGTCTTCAATTAATCGCTTCTTTTCCTTAGTGAGAGTCTTAGTGAATTTATGTAATTCTAAATACTGACTAAAAAGATCATCATAAGAAGGTTCAGAGTCAGAGTCAGAATCAAATGATACCTCATTAGATGCTTTGGATGCAAAGCATACTTGTGCAGTCTCCTCTTCGGTCTCAGTTTCAGAATCCAATGAATCACTCCAGGTGGAGGCCTTTAGAGCACGTTTCCTTTGCTTGGAAACTGAGACGAGTCTATTTTTGTTCCGCTCCTTGTCAGGGTATTTAGTTGTTTGCTTTTCTTTATTGGGGCAGTCATATGATAAGTGTCCGAGTTTGCCACATTCATAACATTTAACATCTTTATCATTTGACTTGTTCTTATTTCTCTTAGTTGTAGTACCCTTATTTTTATTTTTGAATGACCTTCTCATAAATTTTCTTAAGCCTTTAGCCAGTAGAATTAGGTCATCGTTATCCGATTCAGAATCACTATCATCTACGTGATCGGAAGGAGAAGAGACGTTTTCATTTGATTTAAAAGCAATAGCTTTACCTTGTTTAGAATATGGTGAGTTTATTCTCATAGACCTTTAAGTGATCCGATTAATTCTTCCATCTTTATTGACTTAGTTTCCTTGCTTTCTTCTATTGCGGTCACTTTAGGGTCCCATTCGGATGGAAGGCTTCGTAGGACTTTCTGTACCTTTTCCTGCGTGGTAAAAGCTTTACCAAGAGACTCAAGAGAGTTGTAGATGTTAGTCAAACGAAGATCCATATCAACAATAGACTCATTAGGCAATAATTTAAACGACTCAAGTGTGGACATAAGCATGTTTATTTTTGATTCTTTTACTTGACTCGTGCCTTCGTGTTTCATTTCTAGTATCCTCCACATTTCTTGTGCACTCGAGCAGTTTGAGACATAACTAGACTCACTTTTACTTAATCCGTTTAGGAGCAATTGCATAGCCCTAGCATTCATACTAAGTTTCTTTTTATCATCACTCGTATATTCTTGTCTAGATTTAACGACTTCTAATGTGACTCCGTCTACTGTAGATAACTTAGATGGGACAAAAGGACCATCTTCTATTATCGACCAAAGATCTATGTCTATAGCCATAAGAAAAAGCTTCATCCTAAGTTTCCACTGAATAAACGACTCACCGTCAAAAAGTGGAGGCCTTTGGCTAGACATACCTTCTTGCTCGGTTTTGAGATTTGTGGTTGCCATCTCACTAAATCGTTGGATTCTTTGAAGTGAGTGTTCCTGCACTCTGATACCACTTGTAGGATCTGCAAGGCACCACTAGAAAGGGGGGGGGGGTTGAATAGGTGGTGCGGAAAGTGTGGTTTTCAAAATTTGTTTAAACCTAAACAACTCAACTTCTGAAAACAGATTCTGTTTTCAGGACCAGTTTTAAAACATTTTTAAAACCAGGTTATAGTTCTCCAAAAATTCTGAAATTTTTAGAGAACTTAGCCTCAGATGTTATGAGGGTTCTCTAAAAATTTCAAATTAAAATTCAACCTTTAACCCCTTCAAAAACCGTTGGTGATCGGATTGCGCGAATCTGCCAGAAACGGTAGACGGTTTTGGAAAATTTATTCCTATTTGTGTGTAAGTCCAAATGCTCTGAAACTTTAACCACTAACTCCTTATATACTATATTTAAGTGGGTTGAAACAGTTTTGCAAAATTCTTTTGGGAAGTAGGTCAATTACAATCAAAGTCTCAACCTTTGTAATTCTGAAAATCAGACTGCACTAGTCTCAGAACTTTTGATGTTTGATCGACTTATACTTATCCAAAAGGGTTGAAACTTGTGCCAAATTAACCCTAGAACGTGTGACTATGTTTCTGGAAATTTGTGTGATTTTTGAAATTCGTTTACTATTTTCACGAACGCAAACAAAAAGAGTAAACTGTGCAGTAACAGAAAATAAATGCTAAAAGTAAATGGCACCGAGAATTTTATACTGGTTCGGTTATAAACAACCTACTCCAGTCTTCAAGGAACACCTTCCTTGGTTCACACTAGTCACACACACGCAATACACCTTACCACAGGGTTGATAGAGTTACACACTAACTCCAACCCTTTACAAACCTTGTACGATGAATACAATTCTCACGAACACCACCACCTCGCAAGAATGAAGATTGATCACACCTTGATCAATCTTTTACAAAGATATGGAATATGTGGTGGTCTATAACAAGCCTATTCAATATTGAAAATATGAATACAATAGGCTTTCAAGAAGAAGAAAGAAAGAGAATGTAGAAGAAGAGGCTTATGCATTTTTGATCACTTTGTTTTGCAATGCTTGTGCTTGTCTTGTTTTTGCTCCTCTTCTTTCCTTTTATGCTCATATGGCCGTCCCCCTAGGTATCCTCCCCCTCTTGAAAATTATCTTCTAAGTCCTTGGGAGAATGTAAGACATCATTGTGACATGGTCTTGCTTACTTGTCACCTTCTCATTGGATGATCACTTAAGCTTTGCTTACTTGGCACTTCATGATAGGTTGGATGTTGTCACCATTGATGACTTGGAAAAATCTGAATATATCACTCAAAACATGTGCCAATATCAATCATAAAATTATTTCCATAATACACAAGATTGTCACATAAATTGCAAGACAAAATTTCTTCCTTACTAAGCAAAAAATCGGCCATGATGAATATTTACCATGCTGAATTTTCAGCATGTGATACATGGAGTTAAAGTTCAAAATAATTCCATTTTGCTTTGATTTTTTCTAATTAAAATGAATCACCAATTGATGGCAAATATCCTTATCACATTAGAAATGAATTTGGACACCTTTATGACCTTCCATTCGGCCAAGACATACCACACACATGCTGAAACATTTTCAGCATGTGTGATATATAAAATATCACACTTTATGACTTTGAAAAATATTCAAATTGCTTCCGTTTCTTCTTCCAATCAATCACATAATTCAAGACACAAAATATACCTCATTTACTTGATAAAATTCGGCCATCCTCAGTTCAACATGCTGAAATTTTCATCATGTGTTTCAAATGAGACAAAGTTTGAAATCTTACCATTTGTAGCTTCTCTCTTTAATTCACCAACATTGTATGATTGATTCTTAACCAATCAATATGCCAACAAGGCTCCAAATAAGCTCCATCTCAGCTGTGATATGCGTGTATAATGTATATACATGTGCTGAAAATTATTTTTGCTAACTTTGTAAAATAGTGCACATTTAATAATACACACATGTTATATTCCAATCAGCCCTTAAGTTAATTTTCTAGAACACTTTAAGATGTATAACATATGTAAAAAGTGTCTAGATACGTGTCATATGATGTGTCACAAATATTCCATGTGTTGTGTACGTAGAAAACCGAATTTTCGATATTTATCGATTACCCGATTTTTCTCTAATTAAATTCCAACTTCTTGCACATGTTATATATATTATGTTACACATAACATATATAATATATACTTTAAATCTCAGCACTTGGCTGGTCTAAAGTGGTGCCATTAACATGTGACAAAATTAAAATTGGAATCTTCATATTTTGGCCTTAATGTAGGGTGATTTGTGTGTGCCAACATGGAAAGAATTTTTGGCTAAAAACATTGCCATATGCACGAAATTTATGATGATTTTTGAGGTGTAGGGTCTGGCCATCTATTTATGGCAAGTACGTGACACGTTGGCGAAGTTTCGGTATTCGCCCGATACGACAATTTTCGGTTCAGAACCTTTTAACGTGTCGTGTTTAATTTGTCATCACTATGTCTTATATCATATGATATAAGACCTGAATATACTCATAAATATGAATTAAGTATATTGGTGTGACGTTAACGTACGTACGTAAAATATATAACGTGTCGGTAGTACGTTGGAATACATGTGTATGTGCTTTTTAAAAAAAATCTGAAAATATATGTACATATATGTGTGTATGGCGTGTATATATTAATGAGGGGAGGAGGAGAAGACTTTCCTTCCTTACCCTTGTTGCCTTTGTGCCTTTTCCAAATATGGCTTCCTTTAATGAACTACTTAGTTTTATTAACTAAGTACTTCACTTAATGAACTAGTTTAGTTCATTAATGGTGGCACTTGAAAATAGTGTAAACACAACAAATGTTTGCCATATGATGTAAGCTTTAACGCTTCATGGCTCGTTAGTATGGCAACATTATATATGAGCTAAATAAGGTAAGTGATGAGCAATGTATCATGCATACATGTCTATCATGCACACGTTTTGTGTATATCATGCATTTTTTACGTCTTTCATTTAAATCACATATTTTGAAATCATTCAAACCCCTTTTTCTCTACAGGTTGGCCTATTTCTCACCTTGATGTTAATAATGCATTTCTTAATGGTCACCTCACTGAGGATGTTTACATGACCCAGTCTCCCGGCTTTGTGAATTCGGCTATGCCCACCCATGTGTGTCATCTACGGCGTGCTCTATATGGTCTCAAACAAGTTCCACGGGCTTGGTATACTGAGTTGAAAAATTTCCTGTTACATTATGGGTTTTATAACTCTAAGTCTGATACATCCTTGTTTATCTATTGAACTGACGGCGTTATTATATATTTTCTTGTCTACGTTGATGATCTACTTGTTACAGGAAATTGTACCACATCTATCCGTAAATTTGTTGACTCGTTAAGTGCTCGGTTTTCCCTAAAAGATCTTGGTCCACTACATTATTTCTAGGGGATTAAAGCAGTCTTCACCACTGATGGTCTCTATCTATCACAAGATAAATATATACGTGACCTTCTTGCTAAATTTCATCTTGATGGCATCAAGGATTCTCTTACGCCCATGTCCTCTACTGGCCACCTGGTTCTCCATGATGCCACGCCGTCTGCCGACGCCTCACAGTACCGCAGTCTTATTGGGGGTCTTCAATATTTGCAGCTCACACGACCTGATATTGCCTTCGCGGTCAACGAGCTTGCTCAGTTCATGCATGCACCCACACAGTCTCATTGGACTGCAGCCAAGCGACTACTGCGTTATCTGAAACACACTATTCATCATGGGCTATTGCGTAGCCGTGGCCAACCTCTCTCTCTTCAAGCCTTTTCTGATGCTGACTGGGCTGGTGATCATGATTCGTTTCGGTCTACTACGGCTTTTCTACTCTTTCTTGGTGGTAATCCCATTTCATGGTGTTCTAAAAAGTAGCGTACGATAGCTCGTTCGTCCACTGAAGCTGAGTATCATGCGGTTGCTTCTGCCGCTGCTGAGGTCACCTGAGTCTCAAACCTTCTCTCCGAGCTCGGTGTTTCACTCCCTCGGCCACCCACTATCTATTGTGATAACTTAAGTGCAACCTACTTATGTGCAAATCCGGTTTATCACAGTCACATGAAACATATTGCACTCGACTACCATTTTGTTCGTGAAAAGATAGCCGCGGGTCACTTACGCGTTTCTCATGTTCCCACTCAAAATCAACTTGCGGATGTTTTGACAAAACCATTGTCCAAGGCTCGGTTCACCCTTCTTCGGTCCAAGATTGGCCTTTCCGATGGAACCGCCATCTTGCGGGTACGTATTAAGGAACCGAACCTACAGCCGTATGCCGTGTAGCCGCTGACTTGCCAACTAGGGTTTGGTATATCTCAACCAACCATTATCTACACTAACAAACTTAGTTAGTATGTTGCAACAACCTCTAGTTTTATCTAATCATTGTTATCCATTGTTATCCTTTGATTTAGTTTGTTTAGTTTGTACCAAACTCTTGTTGTAAAGATTATTTAATCTTGTGTAAAGGATATACCATACATGAATGAAATACAATTTTCTTGCTCTCAATCTTTCACTTCCCCATAGTAAATCGAATTACAATATAAAGACAACGGCCGGTTGTTGGGCCAATCAGACCCGATCAGAGGTTGAATTATGTGGAATGAGATTCATTGTGTCTATTTTTTCGATATGTCTATGTTTATGTGCGTCCAAGACATATGATGATAATTTTGAATTAACAACCGTAATTCAACTAGAATAAGCAATCAACAAACAACATTACTTAAACTGTAACTTGGAGAAGAAAAGAAAACCAAATGTTGCAGTAAACAGCAAGCTAGCGCAATATGCTCAACTAAGAGGATGAAGGAGAGCTTGGCATTATGAAGAAGAAACTGCCAATTAGTCTGAACATTTACATACAGCAACCTACTCTATTTATACAATCAATGGAACGTCCTAGAAGGCAAAAATATCCCACGTGCTTAAAACAATGCGTTATTCCAGTCTACTGTGTCCTCCTAGCTGCAGACGCGTTTGATCCGACGTGGAGCTTGAACTTCATCACCTCTCCGCTGATCCTCCCGCACCACACTTAGTTAGGTGAGCCCCACATGCAATAACCGCCTCCAACATAACACAGAGATCAGCAACACACATCTTTTCCATACTATGTACTCGCCACATTCTTGGCATGCTTAGCCTGCCAGCCAGCCATGCTACCACTCGTGCCAACCGTGCCAACCGTGCCATCCGTACCAACCATGCCACTGTCAAACATGCCAACCGTGCCAGCCGTGCCATCACTCCTTTTCTTACATGCCAAGCGATTATAATCTTCAACACCCCCTTCAATTCTAACTTCCCATATACATTACAGATCCCTAACGCAGAAGTTAAGAATTGCAACTGCTTTGAGTCCAAGGCCTTAGTAAAAATATCTACAATCTGAAAGCTGGTTCTTACAGGCATAGGTTTAATGACACCTGTCTGATACTTGTCTCTAACTATGTGACAATCAATCTCTATGTGCTTAGTTCTCTCGTGAAACACTGGATTTTCCACTATATAGATGGCACTCTTATTGTCACAGAAAAGCTCCACAGGTTGATAATGATCCTGCCCCATGTCTCTCAGTAAATACAACAACCACTGTACCTCATAAGTTGCGGCAGCTAGAGATCTGTACTCAGCCTCTGAGGAAGACCTTGAAACTGTAGTTTGTTTCTTTGCCTTCCATGACACCAAGGCATCCCCAAAGAACACGCAGTAACCTGTAATTGACCTTCTGGTTTCTGAACAACCCCCCAATCCGCATCAGCATAGGCCTTTAGCAGGTTAGAACCTGTACTGGGAAAAAGAAGTCCTGGGCCAGGTGTCCCTTTCAAGTATCTTAAAACTCTATACGCAGCCTTCCAGTGCAACATTGTAGGAACATCCAGGAACTGACTTAATTGTTGAACAGCATAGGTAATATCTGGCCTAGTAATTGTGAGGTAAACAAGTTTTCCCACTAGCCTTCTTTACCCTGAACTATCACTCAACAACTTAGAGTCACCATGTGCCAGTTTAAGATGTTGCTCCATGGGTGTTACAGCAGGCTTGGCAGCAAGACACCCTGCTTGTTCCAACAATTCTAAAGTATACTTCCGTTGGCATATCATAAACCCCCTTGAGACCTTGCCACCTCCAGTCCCACAAAATATCTTAGCTCTCCTAGATCCTTGATCATAAATGTCTTATGAAGAAAATCTTTTAATTGCTGAATCTGCACCAAGGAATCACTGGCCACTATAATGTCATCAACATAAACTAAGAGGATCAAGAAAGAAGTTTTCGTAGCCTTGGTAAACATAGTGTAATCATGCTTAGACTGAATGTATCCTTGAGATAGCAAGGAGGCTGTAAGTTTCTCATTCCATCGGCGACTTGCTTGTTTTAAGCCGTATAGGGACTTGTGAAGCTTATATACGTTCCCAGGCTCACTGGAGGAAATTCCATGTGGCAATTCCATATATATTTCTTGGTGAAGATCACCATGCAAAAATGCATTGTTAATGTTCAACTGATGAAACATACCAGCATTTAATTGAAGCCAAAGCAAGCAATAGCCTAACTGTAGTCATCTTAGCTACAGGGGAGAAAGTATCACCATAATCAATTCCCTCCAGCTGGGTATAACCCTTTGCCACCAATCTGGCCTTGTACCTATCCACAGTACCATCTGCCTTCCTTTTAATTTTATATACCCATTTACAGCCTATGGGACGTTTCCCTGGGGGCAAGGGAACAATGGACCAAGTTTTGTTGGCATCTAATGCTGCCAACTCAAGCTGCATGGCTTGTTGCCAAGCTGCTGAAATGGCTGCCTGCTGATATGACACAAGTTCCTGATCAACGCTCATGTTAAGTATGTATGACCTGTATTTCGGTGACAGACCATTGAAGGAAATATATGACTCCAAAGGATAAGGAACACTAGTTTGATTCAAGGAAGAAGGAAAAGAGCTCAGAAGATTACAATAATAATCCTGCAAGTAGGATGGTGGACTTTGTTAGTGTATGTGCCCTAGGCCATGACTTGGATATTTATGTTATGCATTTATTATTAATAAAAGAGGTTTTATTATCATTATTGTTGGTTAGTATATTACACAATTTTGATATATGTCTCTGATTCATTATTGTTATAGAGATAAAATAATTTATAATCAGTATGAATATTGATTTGATAATCATGAGATGATTATGTGTATGGTGATACGAATCAATCTCATAGATACTTGTTAGAGAACAGTGTATTGGATAGACCCATCATGAGATTACTACATGGATTAGCGTCATAAGTAAATCTCGTGATAGTCATGTTTTAATCTTTTGACTTGAGATTGTCATAGTTTCCAACATAAGGACTATTATATTTTGACATGATCAAACGTTATTCGTAACTGGATAATAATAAAGGTCATGATTGAATGTGATAGAAATCATGTAGAGGATATTGAACAATCAAGATAGAATTTGTCCCTCTCTTTTGAGAGAGATATCTTTGGACCCCTCGATTAGTGAGACTGTGAAATGCATGGCCGTGCTCAAATGAATTGATAGTGTGATCAATATCATTTGTTTTATCAGTCTAATTAGAGATCGAGTAATCATATGTTTGAACAATATAAGTATGATGCTGACCATGACTTATGTTCAAACTAGATATCATGTGACAAAGGGATTAATGCATGTGCTATTATTAGGCTAGTTGGACTTTACTCGTATTAATTGGGTAGTCGTAATGTCTTGCTAGAGACCAATTACGACTTGTTGGTTTAATAGAGATTTAATCAACATCCAATTAATATGGGCCTATCGGGTCACACACAAGAATGCGTATGGCTGAGATTAATAATATTAATAATATTAATATTGGATATTAATTATTATTATTATTATTATTATTATTATTATTATCGTTTTTAATATTAATAATATTAATATTGGATATTAATTATTATTATTATTATTATTATTAATTTCGTTTTTTATGTATATATATTTATATCATCGGTTAATAACAGAGAATCCATATCTGATATGGATTTTGATTGGTTTTATCTAATCCTAACAGAATCCGTATCTGGTACGGATTATAATAGACGTTAATAAATACGATCTGGAATCGGATTTTGATATCTATATATATGTATGGAGCTTGGCGTATCTCGTACACCAAGCAATCAGCAGAAAACGAAAGGAAAAAACGGTTTTGAGAGAAACAGAGTTCTCAGCCGCGCCGTTCAAGAGCTAGCACTCCGGGCGAAAGCATTCGTGTGGATACCGACAGAGGGTGTTCGTGATTTCGCACCTCTTCCACCTACAGATTTCGAATCCTTGGAGGTAATTTTTACGTTTCTTTCATCGATTAAACGAACAACATGGATCCTTGGTAGGAAATCGGAGATCAAGTTTTGTTTTTCCACTGCGCGTTTTTGCAGTGATCTTGTCGGATTTCCTAACAGACGTTTAGTTCTTGAAGTTCTGATAGGTGTTGTAGGAGATGATGGATCAGATTGGTCATTAGAGATGGCATGTGCAGGGATTAAAGGCGGATCAATATGCAGTTCAAAGATAGGAATAGAAGCAGGCTGAACAATTGAGAAAGGGGAAGTAATATTTGAGGGTGATGACTCTTCAGATGAAGAAGTAGAAGAATTCTGTGACTGGGGAGGCACCTGCACTGACTGTGAAGGTATATCCATAGGAAAGGGCAGCAACTCTGAACCCGAATCAATGAAAATTGGTTTGTCAGTGGGTGGTTCATGTCCCTGTGGCACAGTTCCTTTCAAAGGAAAGATATTCTCATAGAAAACAACATCTCTGAAAATGATCACTTCCTTAGTATTTGAACTTTGCATCACATACCCCTTAGTTGTTAATGAGTATCCCAGGAAAACACATGAAATTGCACTGGCATCAAATTTTGACTTGTGGGGGGACACATTATAGGCATATGCCAGGCAACCAAAAGTTCTTAAGCTGGTATAAGTTGGTTTGGCATGATGCAGAAGCTCTTAAGGAGTCTTCTGCTACAAAACAGGTGTGGGTAAAAGATTATTAAGATAAATGGCATGCTAAACATAGAAGCCACAATGTTAGTGTGGCAAATTAGCATGAAATTTCAAGGCTCTCCCTACTGTGAGTATATGTTGGTGCTTTCTTTCAACCACTCCATTTTGTTGGGGAGTATATGTGCAAGTGGTCTGATGAACTGTGCCATGCACCATATAGAATTCACTCATTTTGAACTCTAAACCATTATCAGTTCTAATGGTTTTGATTTGAGAATTAAACTGAGTTTTAAAAAATGAAGGAAACTTTGTAACACCTTTCTGACTTCACTTTTGGACTTAAGAAGATATAACCAGGTATAACGAGTGTAATCATCCACTATGGTAAGAAAGTATTTTTGACCATACAAAGTGGAATATCTGTTTGGTCCCCATATATCAACATGAATTATTTGAAAGGCATAATGAGAAACAGAAGAGGAAACAGGGAATGGGGACCTCTTCAGTTTAGCTAGGGGACAAATAGTACAAATGCCATGTAGTTTAGACACTACCACATCTGGACACTTCTTTTGAATTTCTTGCATTCTGGCATGCCACAGGTAGGAGTCAGACTCAGAACAGCTGGAGGCAGAAAGAAGATGGGCTGACTGCGCTGCAGAAGTCACCAATGAACCATGAATACAGTAGAGTCCATCGTGCTTCTTAGCTAAACCAATCGTACTCATGGACAACTGATCCTGAATTACACAGAAAGATTTATGAAATATGATAAGCAATCGAGGATTAATGGTAAGCTTACTCAAGGAAATCAGATTAAAAGAAAAGGAAGGGACATATAGCACATTGTCTAGCACCAGATCACTATTGACTTTAGCTGTACCAGCGTGAGTAGCAAAGGCAGTAGCATTATTAGAAAGTCTAACAGGAGCATGTGTGATAGGCTTATATGAGGTAAAGAGGGATAAAGAACAAGCAACATGGTCTGTAGCATCGGAATCTACAATCCATGCACAGTTAACAGAGTTAGAACACTTACCTAGACCTATATCAGCCTATGCAGACATAACAGCACCTTGGACAACCTTCCCTGCAGCTGAACCTGCACTATCATCATTAACATTCAACAGGTTCAACAATTTTTGATACTGCTCAAGTTAAAAAATGAACTTGCTGTGCTTGATCTGACTGGAAGGACTGCTAGCCAGTTTGCTCATCACAATCATCTGCAAACTGATCCTCCTTATTTTCCACCATGTTAACCTGATTTTTGAATTTAAAACCTGGTGGAAATCCATGCTTTCGATAGCAGTGTGGCCAATCATGCCACAATGAGTGCATTGAATTCACTTTCCACTTTCTGGATAGAATCTACCATTTCCTCTCCTATACTTATTGCCTTGATTTTTATTAGCAAAATTATTTGCAGTGTTAACGTAATCCGCCATTAACGCAGTAGGTGCATTACTAAACACAATTTGAGAGCCAGAACCAGTCAGTTTCCTTTCAAATTTTAAAGCCATAGCGAAAGCCGTCTTAATGTCGGGAAACAGAGTCATAACAGACACTTGTGACCGCACAGGATCAAACTTCTCACTAAGTCCCTTGACAAACTTGATCACATAGTCATTTTCTACAAATTCACTCATCTTCTTGCCTACATCACAGTTACATCTATGACAAGTACATTTAGGAACATGTCTTAAAGACATTAACTCCTCCCATAGAACCTTTACCTTTGTAAAGTAGTCATTCATAGACAAATTATCTTGTTTAACACAATAAAACTCTTCCAACAGGTCTGATAACCTAAACTGATCTCCGCTCCCATACCTCATAGTCAGGTCCTCCCAAACTTCTAAAGCACTATCATACCACATCACACTTTGAGCAATTGAAGGTGATACACAATTCATTATCCAAGGCTGGATCATAGTGTTTGCCTGTTGGTTTAGGCACGGAACCGTCTATGAAGCACGATTTGTTCTTCACCAATAACGCCATCTGAAGCGCACGGCTCCACGAGTGAAAATTATGTGGAGTGAGCGGTGGCTGCACCAAAACAATAGCTGGACTGTCATTAGGATGAATGTAATACGGATTATTTGTTTGATTCTCATTTGACTAAGTTTGATTAGCTCTAAATCCAAGAGGAGGATTAGTCGAAGACGAAGCCATGGAATTTACAGAAACTTTTAGAGATTCAAACAGAGGAAGAAAATGGCTCTGATACCATGATAATTTTTGAATTAACAACCGTAATTCAACTAGAATAAGCAATCAACAAACAACATTGCTTAAACTGTAACTTGGAGAAGAAAAGAAAATCAAATGTTGCAGTAAACAGCAAGCTAGCGCAATATCCTCAACTAAGAGGATGAAGGAGAGCTTGGCATTATGAAGAAGAAACTGCCAATCAGTCTGAATATTTATATACATCAACCTACTCTATTTATACAATCAATGGAACATCCTAGAAGGCAAAAATATCCCACGTGCTTAAAACAATGCGTTATTCCAGTCTACTACGTCCTCCTAGCTGCAGACGCGTTTGATCCGACGTGGAGCTTGAACTTCATCACCTCTCTGCTGATCCTCCTGCACCACACTTAGTTAGGTGAGCCCCACACGCAATAACCGCCTCCAACAGAATGCAGAGATCAGCAACACACATCTTTTGCATACTACGTACTCGCCACATTCTTGGCACGCCGAGCCTGCCATCCAGCCATGCTACCGCTCGTGCCAACCATGCCAACCGTGCCAACCGTGCCATCCGTGCCAACTGTGCCACTGCCAACCATGCCAACCGTGCCAGCCGTGCCATCACTCCTTTTCTTACATGCCAAGCGATTAGAATCTTCAACATATGAGGCTTGGTGGGGCACAAAAAAGTGACATTGAACATACATACATTGAAGAAAATTGACACATCAGATCTTATCCTGAATTAGGTCATGGGCTGAGCGACGTGGCGGTTTCTATTTCCAATAGAGACAAATATACACTCTTCCTTTTGGAATATGATTAAATGAGCTACTCCTCTTATATAGAGCCAGCATGAATAACAAACTTGTAGGCTTATGATGACCTGAGTACCTTAATGTTTCTCAAGATTTCTCATATTCATAAAATATGGCTGGGCTCCAACAACAATTAGTCACTAAATAATGGCAAGTTATATTGAATAAAGCCATTTGACGAACTTCCTCCTATAAAAACAGAGAGCTAAACCTAGCAAATGTTGATCTATTACTGACACGTCTCTTCCTTATTCCATAACTTTCTTTTCATTGGCACATATCTGTTATAATTTTGCCTTCAATCACATGGTATCAAAGCCCATTTTGTACATATACTTTGTTAAGACGGATTGTTTGATGAATACCCCTTTGGAGACCATCCTGTTTTTTTTTTCTAAATTTCAATCAGATCTTTCAAGACTCGCTTCATCCTTCATCCTTTGGTTTTGCAAAAGAGAAAAAAGGAAGGGGTCGAGTTAAAGAACCTACACTTATGGTCATCATCCGGTTACTGGATGTAAGTGGCCATTACCCAAAAAGACTGGCTGTTGAGTTTCATTAACGTTTAACTATTAACTGAGTAATTGGTCAAATGTTTGGCTACTAAATGAGATTCCCTCAGATAAAAATCCCAAACCTACCTTCTTTACTTCCATTCGGATGCCCCCTCCTGGTTATTTCTGCCAAAACCTTCTCTTTTCTCCCATTGAATCGTGGCCTTTTCGTTCTTTTTTTGTTTGATTTGCCACCACCGCCTATCATCGGGGAGCCGTCACCACTGCTGATGGCCCATAGGATGCCCACGACGGTTGATGAACCAAAATCTGACCTGCTCAGAAAAGACAAAGTTGTCAGTTAGTCCACAAAAAGTCAACGACAAATTAAAGTCCGAGACAACTCCTGTAGCTCGGAAGGAATGCACTTTTGCTCGGCCACCTTATACTTTAGCTGAAGCAAGTTTATATGGCTGAGGCAAATTCAACTATAACCCTTGGTCATCTCGGTCGCATGCCTGAGTCAGGTCGGCACTTGCTCAAACATGACCAGGAATGGTTAGAAATGAAGTCCCACAAGGGCAGTTTGGCATACTACATCTTGGCTCGGCATATTGTACCTCGGCTCAGTTATGCTTTAGTCAAAGCATCCGCCCTGGTCAACATCAGCAAATAAAAGGAGTCAACAGGGTACTTCTAAAGGAAGTATATTCAGCTCATCCTCGGATTGACTTCGGCCTCGGCTTTATGATAGCACCGAGTTCTAATCTCGACCTTGGTCTCATAAACATTTAGAATATCTCGGATAAGATCAGAAGAAGATATTATCAACTGGCATCTGGGACCCACCAAGGCAGTTCTGCAGACTACTTTCCAGGTGTCAAGCATCGACTGGATTAGTGCAAGGTCATCATAGCAGGCCGACCTACGTATCATAGAGTCAGCCACTGACACAGCTGCAATCACAGGCCCTTGTCCCATCATACTGCGGCTCTGCAGCAGACAAGACCGCCATCCCAAACATGTCACAATCCCATCATCGGGCAGAGGGTCAGATCTCCTCAAACCGGAGTATAAATATACCCCTGCCAAGACGGGGAAAAGGGGGGATCGAACTTTTGGAACAACTTCTGAAGCTCTCTTCTATGAACTCCATCTCGGCCAATACATAAACAGCCATATACTCGGTGAGATCTTATTACATGTTTCATCTGAACCTTATTCCAGCATAAATTGCCTACTAAAAACATCCATAACCGACTTAAGCATCGGAGAGTTTTTCTGGGGCAGCGCCCTGGGACCTCTAACGTTTTCTCTTCTTTCTCAGGTTCCATAGACGGATTTAAACGGAAAGTTAATGGCATACAACAAGGATCACCTCTGATCCATTGGGTGAAGATCTCTGCTTCATCAACGATGTCCCCTTTCCCGTCGTTTGTCCAGCCACGGGGTGCCCTCGTGCCATCGGTGAGTGTTCCTTTGCTTCTCGTTCTTTTTCTTCCATCGTGGCGAGCATTTGTTGCTGATTGGATAGATGATGTTGTGGCCTTCCAATAAGTCGACATATATTTCCAATACTTCATATCACATTGGAGATGGTATACAGTACACCCCAGCTACTTTGCACCATTTTGCACTTTAACACCTCAATTTGGTGCTCAAATTCCGTTCTTGAGGTTGAAGGTGAAGTCGACACTGTATCTCTAACACCAATCTTTTTCTCTTCCTTTTGTGTCTCTTTACTGAGTCTGCCAGATTTTGTTGGTTTTAAGGCCGGAAAAAGTAAATGGGACGGTGATGAGCATTTTCTGAGTCCCGTGGTTCTTGAATTCTGTGGTGTTTGTTTTTGATTGTCTTAAAAGGGGGCTGACTGATTGGCTGTTTTCGTTCCTAGGTTGGGTTGTTTTTTTTTTGTTGGTTGGCGGTGATGAACTTTGTTCTGAGTTCTACATGTTACCAAACCCGTTTTGATGCCATTTTTACTTGAGACATCGTAAATGAAATTCGTATTTCATTGAAATCGAGACATGTACAAGAGTCTATATATATAGTAATTTTATCTATATACAATAAATACATTTAAAAATTGGATTTTACATAATTTCTTGAGATAAGATGTAATATCTTGGATTTAGGACAATCACGTCTCAATCATATCTTCGAGGGAACATAGCCCTCTCTTTTGATAAAAGAAAACTCTAACATCATGGACTTTTGTTTCCATTCCAGCACTTCTCTAAACGGCGGTCCCATTCCAATTGATCAGTCTCCAAAGAGCTTGAATGATCATCAATGACCATTTTCTAGAATTAGTCGCTGCACAGCCTTTTGGTGGGCGCATTCCAAACCAAAAATAATTGCATGAAGATCCGCCTGCCTGACATCAAAAGATGGCTCAATTAACTTAGCAGCTGCATGAATTATTGATCCCACATTGCTACGCACAACGACGCCAACACCCCAACGGAGTTACGCCAAGCTGCAGCGACATTGATCTTTATCATATCAACAGGACGTTTGTACAAATGCATTGGATGAGCCACCCCCTAGACTGTGCTTGTGGTTCGCCATAACCTCCATATATTCCTGCGATTCTGCAAAAGAAAGGCTCCATATATCCTTAAGCTGACTTGCATTGCTTCCATGTATCCTCATGTTACGCCATTTCCGAACATGCCAAACCATACACGCGAAACAGCAACAATTCGTTCGTCCTCTATATGAATAATCGCTTCAAGAAGTCGCGCAAAAGAATTCATTTGAATCGGAAGCCACTTCATTTCAAGCATATGTTGTTGCCAAATACATTGAACCGCTGGACATTCAAAGAGTGCATGCCTATCATTATGTCTGTGGAAGTTACAAATCTTACATTGACCATCCACAATATGCCTCCGAGAAAGATTTGCACCAGTTTCAAGAACGCTATGTGTGGAAAACTAAATCACAGTCGAGCTGGACTCCGAACTAGACTGAATTGCCGAGCTGACTTTAGAGGTCTGGGCAACAACAGACTGCAGACAAACTGTGAGCTGAGCTGAGCTGATAGATATGAAGAGTAACCATGCTGAGTTGAAGTATAGCTGAGGTGAAGCATGGAACAAAGACAAGATCAAGTATGGCTGTGCTGAAGCAAAGAAGAGCTGAAGAGCGGTTAAGCACATAACTAAGGGTGTGTCTGAAGACAATGCTGATTTGAGGTTACGAAGCGAAGCACCAAGGACGACCTACCATACTTATTGTAAATATTACTTAGAATTATTTTTCTGTACATAGCTGAATTGCCTTGGTAACTAGCCGTTACCACAGCTGGTAAAGATTACAGTAGGTTGACTGCAACAGCTAAAAGTGACAGCTACAGAAAGTCAAATAGCCGTTAGAATAGCCGTTAGAAACTTTTTTCAATCCTATAAAAGAGAACAACCTTGTAAATTAATCTTTAACTTGAATGGAAGTTTAATTCCTTCACTCTCGACATGGTATCAGAGCTAATCTGATTCAAAAATATATGCAAATTACACTCTGCTCTCTGCATATTCTAAAATCTGTTCAAAATGATTACTCCTTCCAGCCTTGTTGAATCTACTGAGGTCACCTCCACCCCTGATCAAATGTCAAGAGTGGTGCGTGTTTCTCAACTTACTGATTATTCCTCCGTTATCATCACCAATCATAAACTCAATGGAGATAACTACCTCTCATGGTCTCGAGGGGTAGAAATGTTCATAACTGGAAAAGGCAAGGAGGAATACCTATATGGGGCAGTTCCCGTCCCATCTACAATAGATGCAAACTTCCGACTATGGAAGTCAGAGAACAGTATGATTATGTCATGGCTGATACGTTCTATGCAGCCAGACATTTTTGAGGACTTTATGATGTATTCTATTATAGCAGAAATCTGGGCTGCAGTCAAGGAGATGTGTTCCAAGCGGGATAACATCTTAGAATTGTATGAAATTGAGGCTCATCTTCATGAGCTGAAACAAGGGAGCCTTGCTGTCCACAAATACTACACTCTTCTGACGAAAGCGTGGCAGTAGATTGATACTTTCAAAGTACATCAGTGGTCCTGCACCACTAATGATGCACTATACAAAGAGATAATTAGAAAAGAAGCGGGTCTTTTCCTGACTGGTCTAAATCCAGAGTTCGACAATGCACGAAGTCAGATTCTGAGCATTAAACCACTGCCCACTCTGAAGGCTGTCTTCGCTGAAATACAGCACAAAGAAAGACGGAAGCAAGTTATGATGGGATGATCTACAACTGTAGAGTCCTTAGCATTACATTCTGAACATTCAGTAGAAGCCTCTCCTCTGGCTGTTAAAAGACACTCTACCTCAGTTGGAGGCAAAGACTGCAAATACTACAAGAAGAAAGGCCATACAGTCGATGACTGTTGGAAATTACAAGCGAAGCTGGTCAGAGAAGGGAAGCCCCCTCTAAAGACCAGCAATGATTCCTAGAGACCACAACAAAGGTCATTCTCTGCTGGACACGGTGCTGCACATCAGGTAAGTAGCACAGCTCAGCCTAAAGCAGCTCGGCGAAGTACAAGCCACCTCAGCCCAGTCCAAGCAGCTGATGCTGAGGTGATTACAAAGGAGCAGATTGCCACACTTATCAATCTACTTAATAGACAAGACAGCTGAGCTAACCTACACCAAACCACTATGACAGGCTACTTCCCATCAAGCTCCAGCAGTTCATAAATTATTGACTCCCGGGCTACAAATCATATGACAAATGATGGTACCCTTGTAAACTCCTACTCTCTGTTTTCTAAACCAGAGAAAAATAAAATTACAAATGGAATTACCTTGCATGTTGTAGGAACAGGCACTACTATAATTAACAACAGAATCACTCTGAGAATTGTCCTTCATGTCCTTAGTCTAAGTTTTAATATGTTGTCTATTAGCAAACTTACTAGGGATAATAACGGCTTAGCCTGCTTCTCATTCATAGAATGTTGTTTTCAGGAAAACAAAGTGAAGGGGATGATTGACAGTGCTAGGAATATAGCAGGCCTATACATACTGGAGTCAAAAAACAAGGCCTTAGTTAGCTTAGCCGAGCAGACAAGTGACCAAGACTCTAGTATTTTGCATCCTAAAACTTCATGTATAGGGGAAATTTTGTTATGACATAACAGAATGGGTCATCTCAATTTTATATATCTGAAACGTTCAATGCCAAAATTGCTTAGCTCAACTGATTTTAAAGATATTACTTGTGTGACTTGTCAATTAGCTAAGCACACATTTACCCTGCAAAAACATACAAGTCTTCAACCCCTTTTAATCTTATTCATTCAGATATATGAGGAACATCTAAGGTAAATAACATTAATGGAGCAGGATGGTGCATAACCTTTGTGGATGATCATACTAGAGTAACATGGGTATATTTATTAAAAAATAAAAGTGAGGTCAGAAAACTATTCAAGAGATATGTATCACTTATTAAAAATCAGTTCGGCTGTTTAATTAAAATACTCAGGTTAGACAATGGAACTGAATATTTAGACAGCAGTCTTCAAACATTTATGCATGAAAATGGAATTTATCACCAAACCTCCTACACATATACACCACAACAGAACAGAGTTGTCGAGAGGAAAAATAGACATCTACTTGAAGTAACCAGAGCTCTCATGTTTAGTATGAAGTGTACTCAAGCAGTACTAGGGTGAGACCCTTCTTACAGCTACCTATCTCATAAATAGGACGCCATCTAGGGTATTGGCATTTAAAACTCCTATAGAAATACTCCTAAGTCATTACCCACACACTAAGCTACTCTCTGAGCTTCCCTTCAAACTATTCGGATGTACATCATATGTTCATATCCAATCAAGCCTTTGAGGAAAGTTAGATCCCAGGTAAGTTAAGTGCATCTTCCTAGGATATTCAGAGTCACAGAAAGCTTACAAGTGTTACCGTCCGGCCAATACAAGAATGTTTGTAACACTTGATGTCATCTTTGATGAAATAAACGCATTTTACAATTCCTCAAGTGAAATAAATAGTTCCAAAATATCTGAATATTAGACAACAATTGACAGTATAGAAAAACCAAACTCTAGTATTCTGCCGAGTTGCTCACCGCAGCTCAGCAACCAATCCTCTCAGGTCGGCAATGCTGATTCCTAACCTGTATTTGACTCTCCTATAGTCTCCAATTATCAGGAAGGCATAGAGAGCAGTAACTGACCTGAACCAATATCACTGACAGCCGAAGAATCAGAGTTCAATCATGAAACCCTAATAGACAATAGACCAATTGCACTAAGAAAAGGAACACGGGAGTGCACCAGGAATCCCGTATGAACTAAATATCCTATAGAAGAATATATTTCCTACAGTAAATTAAATCCTAACTTTAAAACTTTTGTGTGCTCACTTGATGATAAGATCATTCTAAAAACCATGAAGAAGCACTGAGCCGACCTGAATGGCAGAGAGCAGTGCATGAAGAAATGAATGCTCTAATAAGGAATCAAATGTGGGAACTGACTCCCACCTCAGCAGCTATAAAACCAGTAGGATGTAGGTGGGTCTTCGCCGTCAAGTATAATAATGATGGAACAATAAATAAGTATAAAGAAAGAATAGTAGCTAAAGGATTCACACAAACATATGGAGTAGATTATTTAGAAACATTTACACCAGTAGCTAAGCTCAATACATTTGAGTTATTTTTTCTATTGTAGTAAACCTGGACTGGGAGCTTTACTAGTTAGATGTCAAAAATGCTTTTCAATGGTGATCTAGCTAAAAAAGTACACATGAGCATTCCACCATGATTTATTAATAAAACAAATAAGAATAAAATGTGCAAGCTAAAGAAGACATTGTATGAGCTGAAGCAATCACCCCGGGCCTGGTTCAAAACATTCACTAAGGTAGTAACCGACCTGAAATTCAGCCAAAGTCACAGTGATCACAAACTATTTGCCAAAATTTCACCTATGGGGGAGCTGACCATATTAATAGTATACGTAAATGATATCATAATTACTGGGAATGATAACCTCGGCATAAACAATATTAAAATTAAACTATTTGAACAATTTGAAATGAAGGACCTCAGTAAGTTAAGATATTTTCTAGGAATGGAAATTGCTAGGAATAAAGAAAGAATGTTTATTTCACAAAGGAAATACATTCTTGACATCCTTAAGGAAACTGGTCTGCTCGGATGCAGACTAGGAAATACTCCAGTAGAACCTGGATACAAACCAACGGAGCAGTGGGATACTGCTTCAACTGACAAACTTAATTATCAAAGACTAGTTGGAAAATTAATCTATCTTTCACACAATAGACCGGATATCTGCTATGCTGTTAGTTTTGTATCGCAATCTATGCACTTCCTACTAATGAGCACCTCCAAGATGCTCTTAGAACTCTCAGGTACCTCAAGAATACACCAGGTCAAGGACTGAGCTTCAGGAAAAGCACAGATCGGAGTATAAAGATTTTTATAGATGTAGATTGGGCTGGATCCAAAACTGACATGAGATCAACTACAGGCTATGGAACATTTCTCTGGGGTAACTTAGTTACATGGAGAAGCAAGAAACAACCTGTAGTATCAAGGAGCAGTGCAGAAGCTGAGCTGAGAGCCCTTGCTAAGGATACGTGAAGGAATTTGGGTCAAAAGGGTACGCGAAGATCTTCACATAAAAGTAGTTCTGCCAATCCAAATCTACTGTGACAGTGTCTCAACGATAAGCATGGCGGAGAATCCAGTTCAGCACAACAAATCAAAACACATAGAAATTGACAGACATTTTATTCGAGAAAAGATAGAAGACAACGAGGTTAGACTTGTACATATTTCCTCTAACGACCAAGTAGCTGACCTACTCACAAAACCAGTCTCAACCCGTATCTTTCAACACTTAATGTCCAAGCTTGGTTGTATAAATATATACCACTGAGCTTGAGGGAAAGTGTGAAAAACTAAGTCATACCCGAGCTGGACTGAACTGCCAAGCTGACCTCAGAGGTCTGGGCAACAACAGACTGAAGACAAATTGTCAGCTGAGCTGAGTGTGCTGAGCTGAGCTGACAGATATGAAGAGTCACAATACTGAGCTGAAGTATACCTGAGGTGAAGCGTGGTGCAAAGACAAGATCAAGTATGACTATGTTGAACTGAGGAAGAGTTGAAGAGCTGAGGTAAAACACAGAACTAAGGTGTGCCTGAAGACAATGCTGAGCTGAGGTTACGAAGTGAAGCACCGAGGTCGACCTACCATACTCGTTGTAAATATTACTTAGAATTATTTTTCTATGCATAGCTAAGATGTCGTTACCACAGCTGGTAAAGATTACAGTAGGTTGACTGCGACAACTGAAAGTGACAGTTGCAGAAAGTCAAATAACTGTTAGAATAGTCCTTAGAAGCTTTTTTTCAACCCTATAAAAAAGAACAACCTTATAAATTAATCTTTAATTTGAATAGAAGTTTAATGCTTTCAAACTCGACACTGTACACCACCCTTCATAAGAGCACCCTGATTTTAGGCGATGCTTTTTTTCCCCTAAAGTTCTTTCCATGACCATTGGTCTCCATTATTCGACAAAGATGCATGCCCATCAACTTCTTCAGCATTAGCAAGCTTATATTCTGATTTCAGTTTCATTTGGTTTTGTTTACACCATCTTTAGCTTCTTTTTCACATAATCTATATTTTCCTCAATTCTCTTGAATCCTACAATGTTGAAATGTCTTATAACTTGTTTTATTGACTTTTATTTTGTCTTGCACTTCTCGTTTCTACCATCAAGATTTCTTATTTGCAGGTGCTCGATCTTTTGGCTTGTCAAGTAAATTCTTGCTATTTTTTTTATCTTTACCGCTACAATCTCTCATTCTTCATTTGTATCACCGTTTGAATTTCTTAAGACTTTTAGTTATAATACTACTTTTCTAAACTATGATTCCTTTGATTTTTTCAGGTTTCACCATTTTATCTTGGGTTCTATAAGCCTTTGTTTCTTCGATCTGCTATTAGATATAGGCATCTAACACTACAAGACGTTGTTCTATTGGTAAACTTTGTTATGGGATCACCTTACAGTCTTTACAAGCTCTTCTATCTCTCATACAAGTCATGAAATAGTCTATCTAAAGACTTATTTGGTCCATTTTTTTTTGTAATAGGTGTTCATCGTTTTTTTTGGAAAAATTTGTTAGCCACTATAAGGTTATACGCTATTGCAAAAAAAAATAAAATTGATCTTCATTCATCGTTCTTGTTTCCAAAACCAAATCTACTATGTAACTCATTGTAATCCTTATTCTCGTTACCTACATGTCAATTTAAATCTCCTCCTATAAAGATCTTTTCACCTTTGGAATTTCACGCCTTTTAAATCTTTCCGAATTAGAACCTTTATAGCCTCCTGTAAGGCCACTTGAGGATCATGTACACTAAAAATATTGATTTTTTTGTTCAAATACCAACTTAAGGGCTATAATTCTATCTCTTTTCTTAATAACACATACTGCTTCGCTCTTAATGAGACATATATAATAACTCTAACTAGATTTCTTGTCTTGTTCTTTCCTGTGTGCCAGAGTTTAAATACTGACTTGTCCATCATCCTAGCTTTCTCACATATCTACTTTGCCTCTTGGAAATATAAAATATTTTACTTTTCTCCTAATTATCGTGTCTGATATCTCCATTTTCTTCTCCATTAGCGTTCCAATGTATCATGTTCCTAGTCTAATACTCCTACCTAGCCTAGTATTTCTTCTCTTAGTATCTAACTTACGTCATAAGAACTCTTTCTTATTTTTCACTGCATCTGAATTCTCTAGGAGATGCAAAGACCCTAACTCAATTTTCTCTGCATTCATACCATGCGACGGGAACCCTTACTTATTTCACACTATATCCAAGTTCAGATACAACGGTCCATACTGAGACATTATATTCGGACTATATGTTGCGTTCCTTATGGAAACATCCTAACATTAGCATAATTTATTTTGATCTATAATCATGTATAGTGACGAAGTTTTACTTTGATTGTCAACTTAGTGTAACCCTCCTCTTTTATCTGAGCTTGGAGCCAACAAATTGAAAACTCGACCAGACGGAGTTGACCACAGCCTAAAACTTTTCAATATTTTAACATTGATTGCGTTTACGATTATCGAAAATTAGAATCCGATGTTCGTAACAATCTTAATTGATCTTCACAATTATGATCTTAAGAAGGAAACTTATGAGTTCAAATATCTACTCTATGATATTAAACAAAACCAACGGTTAATTTCAGACAAAAATAAAAGCCAAGATCTTGAAAGTTATAATTTTCAGATATACGGACTATGAGAAAACATGCATAGATTCATTATTGAATCCTTGAGCAAATAGATTATGAACCTGAAGAATTTGATAAATAAAAACTTAAGCAGTAGAAAATTTTTTCCTCTCTCTAGCTTTAAATATAACTAAAGCATAATTCTTGAGTGACTATGCTTATGGAGAGAGAAAGGCTAAGTTCTAAGTTCTAAGTATTTTCCTAAAGGACTTATAGAAAGGAAACGCCAACACATTCTCATAGTGGCAAGATCACTACTTTTTCTGGCTCATTTACCACTGTCCTACTTGGGTTTTTCTGTCTCTCATGCAATACATCTAATAAATCTGATCCGTACTCCTATCCTCAAACAGAAAACACCATATGAAATTCTTTTCAAGACCAAATCTGTATATTAGCACCTCAAACTTTTTGGGTGCCTTGCTTATGCCCGCAGCACAGATACCAGCACCTCAAACACTGTCAAGGAACCACTTGATAGATGTATCTTTTGATGTGTGGGTTCCCTGCAATGTACAAAAATGATTCAGGTACCCTTTTAATTTTGGGTACTTACGAGTTAGTTACTCACCTCTTAGTAAAAGTACCTTTCGGTACCCATATTTGGGTGATCCTTCTCGGTCTAGAAAATGACAAGAATGTAGATGAAGGTGCAATGTAGTAGACATGTGGTGAGTGCACTTTGGGCCTTTGGCCAAGAACTCCTTTATATGCATTATATGGAGGACGTTTTTGATATGTCCTTGTGTTGGTGTGCGTAGTGCGTGATCTAGATGGATGAAATGAATGTTGTGTATGCATCACTTGTTTCTTCTCATATCTATATGGCACAAAATTATATTTCGCATGATATGAAGAAGAAGTATGACGAGATGAGGGGAGAGGGGGTCTTTGCGTCATCTTAGACGCCGTATTTGCTTTTGCAGTGTCTACTTTCTTAGACAATACAAACTTGGTTGGTTTAATAGATACTTCATTTGTTTCAATGTATCCTAATCCCCTTTTATCACTATCATGCTTTTGTGATAAAATAATACGATCTAGCATGTTAGATCCCGTATCAAACTGTTTCATCATTTTTTCTAAGTCCGTATTCCTTGATTTCAAATTTGAAATCTCGGATTTCATTTCATTATTTTGCATGGTCAATGATGAGATCTCGGTCTTTAATGCATTAATGATGCATGACGACTCTTCTTTTGAATCGTTTAATTGAGCGACAAGATTCTCGTTAGAAGATTCTAACAGCTTCTTGTCTTCAATTAATCGCTTCTTTTCTTTCGCGAGAGTCTTAGTAAATTTATGCAATTCTAGGTACTGACTAAAAATATCATCATAAGAAGGCTTAAAGTCAGAATCAGAGTCAGATGATACCTCGTTTGATGCTTTGGACACAAAGCACACTTGAGCAGTCTCCTCTTCTGTTTCAGTCTCGGAATCAGATGTATCACTCCAAGTGAAGGCCTTGAGAGCTCTTTTCCTTTGCTTAGGTTCTAAGACGAGTCTATTTTTGGTCCGTTCCTTGTCAGGGTATTTGTTTGCTTGCTTGTCCTTATTAGGGCAGTCATATGATAGATGTCCAAGTTTACCGCATTCGTAACATTTAACATCCTTGTCATTTGTCTTGTTCTTATTTCTTTTAGTCGAAGTAGCCTTAGTTTTGTTTCTAAATGACTTTCTCATGAATTTTCTTAAGCCTTTAGCCAATAAAATTAAGTCATCGTTATCTGTTTCAGAATCACTATCATCTACGTGATCGGAAGAAGTAGAGACGTATTCATTTGATTTAAATGCAATAGTCTTACCTTGTTTTGATGATGATTCCGATTTCCTTATGATGAGTTTGTTCTCATATACCTTAAGTGATCCAATTAGTTCTTCCATCTTAATCGATTTAGTTTCTTTGCTTTTTTCTATGGCTGTTACTTTAGGGTTCCACTCGGATGGAAGGCTTCGCAAGACCTTTTGTACCTTTTCATGCATAGTAAAGGCTTTACCAAGAGACTCAAGAGAATTGTAAATGTTAGTCAAGCGAAGATCCATATCAACAATAGATTAATTTGACAATAATTTAAATGACTCGAGTGTGGACATAAGCATGTTGATCTTGGACTCTTTTACTTGACTAGTGCCTTCGTGTTTCATTTCAAGAATTCTCCACATTTCTTGAGCACTAGAACAATTCGAAACATAGCTAGATTCACTTTTACTTAGTCCATTTAGAAGTAATTGCATAGCCCTGGCGTTCATGCTCAGTCTCTTTTTATCGTCACTAGTGTACTCTTGTCTAGGTTTAACGACCTCTAGTGTGACTCCATCTACAGTGGATAATTTTGATGGAACAAAAGGACCATCTTCTATAATTGACCAAAGATCAATATCAATTTCCATAAGGAAAAGTTTCATTCTTAACTTCCATTGAATGAAAGACTCACCGTCAAAGAGAGGAGGCATTTGACTAGACATACCTTCTTGTTCGGTTTTGAAGTTTGTGGTTGCCATCTCACTTAGATCATTGGATCCTTTTGATGTGAGTGTTCCTGCGCTCTGATACCACTTGTAGGATCTGCAAGGCACCACTAGAAGGGGGCAGGGGGTTGAATAGTGGGTGCGGAAAATGTGGTTTTTAAAATTGTTTTAAACCAAAAACCCAACTTCTGAAAACAGAAACCATTTTTGAAACGTTTTGAAAACTAGGTTTCAGGTCTTCAAAAATTCTGAAATTTGGAGAGAACTTATTCTCAGATGTTCTGAGTATCTCCTAAAAATTTCAGATTAAAATTCAACCTCTAACCCCTTGAGATATCATTGGTGGTCAAATTACGCAAATCTGCCAGAAACAGTAGTCTGATTTGAAAAATTAATTCCTATTTGTCCGTAACTCCAAATGATCTGAAAATTTAATGACTAACCCCTTATTGGTGGTATGTAATTGGGTTGAAGAAGTTTTGAAAAATTCTTTTGAGAAGTTAGTCAAATACGTTCAAAGTCTCAACCTTTGCAAGCCTGAAAATCAGACTGCACTAGTCTCAGAACTTTGTGAGTTTGGATGACTGGTACTTGTCCAAAAGGGTTGAAACTTGCGCCAAAAGAACCTTAAAATGTGTGGCTATGATTGTGGAAAGTTTTGTGATTTTTGAAATTCGTTTACTATTTTTACCAACGTGATTAAAAACGATAAACAGTGCTGAAACTGAATGTAAGTGCTGAAAGTAAATAATACCAGGAATTTAATACTGGTTCGGTTATAAACAACCTACTTCAGTCTTCGAGGACACCTTCCTCGGTTAGCACTAATCACAAAACACAAAATAGCACCTTACCACAGGGTTGATGGAGTTACACACCAACTCCAACCCTTTACAAACCTTGTATGTGAATACAATGATCACGAACACCACCACCTTGCAAGTGCAAGATTGATCACACCTTGATCAATCTTTTAAAACAATAAAGAGAGTATGTGGTGGTCTATATGAAGCCTATTCAAATGTATGAATATAAGTACAATATGCTAAGAAAGAAAGAAGTGTAGAGAGAAGAGGCTAGAAAACGTTTTTGATCCTTCAATTTGCAAGATTTGTTCTTGTCTTTTGTTTGCTCTCTTCTTTCCTTTTTATCTCTATGTGGCCGTCCCCATTAGCCTTTTTCTTTCTCTTGAAAATTATCTTCTAAGTCCTTAGAAGAGTGTATTGCACCATTGTGACATGTCCTTGCTTACTTGGCAACTCCTCATTGGATGATCATTAAGCTCTTGCTTACTTGGCACTCATTGATTGGATGGATGTTGTCATCATTTCATGACTAGATAAATCTGAAAATAAACCTTAAAAACATATGCCAATTAGCCATAAAAGTGTTTTCATAAGTCACATAATCATCCCACATAATTAGCTAGACAAATTTTCACCATTTCCTTACAAAGAAATCGGCCACATGCTCTTTACAAGCTGAAATTTCAGCATGTGTAACATTTGCATTTTATTCAAAATGTTGCCAAGTTTGTTTTTATTTATTCCTTGAAAATAAATAAGAAATAAATCATCATTTAGTACAAGACATTCCTACTTAATTTGAAATAAAAATTAGTCACCAAAGGAGGCCAAGAAATCGGCCACATTCTTTTCTTTTAAAGATATCACATTATTAATTTTATAATATATTCAAAACACTTCCATACTATCTCTCAATTAATCCACATAATTCAAGATAGAAAAATATGCTCATTTAGTGAAGAAAATCGGCCAGCCATATACTACACATGCTGAATTTTCAGCATGTGTCACAAATGTGACAAGATTTGAAATGTTACCTTTTATTGTTCCTTTCTTTATGTCACCAATATTGCGTGCTTCATTCTTGGCCAATCAAGATACCAACAAAGCTCCACATATGCTCCAACATGGCTGTAGTATGCGTGTGACATGCTTGTACATGTGCTGAATTTTATTTTTGCACACTTTGTAAAATAGTGCACATTTAATTATACACACATGGTATATTCCAATCAGTCCTTAATTGATTTTTCTAGAACACTTTAGAATGTATGAAGTATGTAAAAAGTGTCTAGATACATGTTATATGCCATGCCAAAAATGTTCCATGTGTCGTGTACGTAGAAAACCGAATTTTCGACGTTTATCGATTACTTGATTTTTCTCTAATTAAATTCCAAATTTTTGCACATGTTATATATATTATGTTACACATAATATATATAAATTAAACTTTAATATTCAGCACTTAGGCTGATCTAAAGTGGCGCCTAACCATGTGACAAAATTGAAATTGGAATTTCCACAATTTGGCCTTAATTGAGGGTGATTTGTGTGTGCCAACATGGAATGATTTTGTGGCTGTATATACCATGTAAGCCACGAAATTTGTGGCCATTTTTGAAGTGTAGGGGCTGGCCATCTATGTATGGAAAGTACGTGACACGTTGGCGAAGTTTCTATATTCACCCGATACAACAATTTTTAGTTTAGAACCTTTTAACATGTCGTAATAAATTTGTCATCACCATAACTTATATCATATGATATAAGACCTGAATATACTCATAAATATGAGTTAAGTATAGTGGTGTGACGTTAACGTACATACATAAAATATATAACGTGTCGGTAGTACGTTGGAATATATGTGTATGTGCCTTTTTAAAAAAATCTGAATATATATATATATATATATATATATATATATATATATATATATATATATATATATATATTGGTAAGTGGCGTGTAGGAGGGAGTGGAAGACTTTCCTTTCTTCAACTTGTTGCCTTTGTGCCTTTTCCAAGTATGGCTTCCTTTAATGAACTACTTAGTTTAATTAACTAAGTACTTCACTTAATGAACTAGTTTAGTTCATTAATGATGGCACTTGAAAATAGTTCAAACACAAAAAAATGATTACCATTTGATGTAAGCTTTAAAGCTTCATGGCTCGTTAGTACGGCAACAATATATATGAACTATATAAGGCAAGTTTCATGCAAAAACGTGTCATGTCATAAAACATGTCATGTATTTCTTTAATACACGTTATTTAAATCATGCATTTTGAAATCACTCAAACCCTTTTTTCTCTACAAAAGATAGGTTAGTTGCCAAGGGTTATACACAACAAGCAGGCATTGACTGTGGAGACACCTTTTCTCCAGTAGCCAAAACAGTAAGGGTACTCCTAGCTTAGGCTTCTTTGAAGGGATGGCATCTACATCAACTTGATGTAAATAATGCATTCTTGCATGGAGATCTTATTGAAGCTATCTACATGACCTTGCCAGATGGAAAAATTACTTCAGTTCCCAATGCTTTGAGCAAGCTAAACAAGTCACTATATGGCCTTAAACAAGCAAGTAGGCAGTGGAACGAAAAACTTACTGACTTTTTGCTCTCCAATGGCTACCATCAGTTTAAGCATGATTATACTCTTCACCAAATCCCATCAGGGGTCCTTCTTGGCATTACTTGTTTATGTTGATGATATAGTGTTGGCCAGCAACTCTTTGATGCTCATTACTAAACTTAAGAACAACTTTCATCAGGCCTTTAAAATTAAGGATATGGACACCCTTAGATATTTCCTTGGCTTAGAGGTGGCCAGGTCTCATAAGGGGGTGTTCATATGTCAAAGGAAATACAGACTTGAGCTTTTGGAAGAAACTGGATACCTGGCCTCTAAGCCAGCCAAGAGTCCAATGGAACAAAACATCAAACTGGCTCATGGTGATTCCAAGTTGATTGATATCTGCATACAGACGGTTGATAGGCAAGCTACTATATCTCACCATAACTAGGCCAGATATTACCTACACAGTACAACAGTTAAGCCAATTCTTAGATACTCCTACAGAATCTCACATGAATGCTGCACAAAGATTACTAAGGTATTTGAAAGGATGTCAGGGAAAGGACTGTTGTTTCCTAGCAATTCAGCTGAGGGCCTTCTCTGATTCAGATTGGGGAGGCTGTGTGAAGAGTAGAAGGTCTGTCACTGGATATTGTATGATGTTGGGTGATGCACTTGTGTCTTGGAAAGCAAAGAAACAGACCACAGTGTCCAGATCATCCTCAGAAGTAGAGTACATAGCTCTTGCCTCAGCCACCTGTGAGGTGCAATGTATTCTCTATCTGCTTAAGTATTTTTAGGTGGATCTTGGTGAACTAGTTGAGCTATTTTGTGACAACAAGGGTGCTGTTTATATTGTGGAAAATCCAGTGTTCCATGAGAGGACCAAACATATTTAAATTGACTGTCATATAGTGAAGGACAATTTTCAGCAAGGAATAATAAAACCAATGCCTATTAGAACCGAGTTGCATCTGGCTGACATTTTTACTAAAGCATTGGATTCAAGAAGACTTGAAATCCTGTCTGATGCACTAGGAATGTGGAACATATATGGCCATTCAGGATTGAGGGGGGGGGGTGTTGAAGATTATGATGAGAACAAACTGAGAGGGCGTTGTGAAGTAGGGGAGTGCAGTAACATGTCGAACGGGTGAAAGCACAGGGGTGAGCTGAGGAGGAAGAAGAAGCAATACACTGGCAGGACAATTTAAATGTTGTGAAATTACTATTTTGTCCTTGGTAGTTAAAACAGTTGTATTAGAAATTTAAGGGCATTCTTGTCATTTTAGGGATTTCATTTTCCTCCCTCCAATTCTGTTGTACAAAAGCAGTGCCTAGTTGGTAGAGATGGTTATCCATATTGTATAGAGCTGAGAAGATATTTTTCTCTCCCTACTCCCTTCGTTGATCTCTTGGTTTTTCCAACAATTGAGCATTTTGATCATTTGTTGTCATTGTTTCTTTGAATTCTGCACTCGATTTGTAGTTTCTTGACAAAAGGCTCCCGCCCATGGGGAAGTATGGCTTTATAGGCAATATAAAGGCGAAAAAACAATTCGACTCCTCCTTGTACTAATGCATCGGGAACGTCTTTATATGTACACATCAGCAGTGTAGCCGCCTACTTTAGTAATGAAACAGTGAAATCTGGAACAACCACGATGTCCACCAATTCTGCCTTCGAATCTGGGGCATAAACCGCACTCGATTTACACTGTAGACGACACCCAAAACATTATCATCCTTGGCTTTCTCACCAAACCGTGGGCCCTCGCGACATATCTTTCAGGCTGAGTATTTGCCACAGCATCATTTGAAACCAAAGGAAGTAAACCAGCCGGTGGCGTAGGCGAGGCAGATTGTGATCGTTGCGGAGATCGGCTGAGCTGAGCAGCCTAGCGACGAGGTGCCAATGCCTACTTTGGCCATGAAGTTTGTTTCCCAGCGAGAGTGATTCTGTTGCACCGGACAAGGCACCCTATAAAGTTAAAAAGAAATTAACACGTGCAATTTGAAGCATAACTCGTCTCGTATTATTACTCGAAAAATCACTCAAAAGCGAACACAATTTTTCCTCACACTTCATGACCCTACCCGGCCTCCTCTATTTTTAGACTAACTAGAGTAGTCTATTGTAAATCCTAGTCCATTCCACAATTCAAACTTGACTGGGAATAGGTTACTATAATTTAGCTAAAGATGTCAATTTTATCTAGCTAAGTTCCTACAAACTAGGAACTTTGAAACTTATCATTACATGAGGATAATTATTTAACATTCTCCCCCCTTAATTTCTGAATGTAACCTTAGGATTTCTTCAACGCCTATCAAGCTCTGCATTTCTTTGAATCTTGTCTGTGTCAATGGTTTTGTTAATATGTCTGCCTTTCGTTCGTCTCCGCTTACGTGCTCGGCTTCAACTAACCCTTTCTCCACGCATTCTCGAATAAAGTGATAACGTGTATGTATGTGCTTACTCCTTCCATAAAACATGTGATTCTTGGTAATTGCAATAGTTGATTTGTGTCCACACGTATGACCATGTTTTCTTGCTTCCAACTTGTTATTTCACATAACAATTCTTGAAGCTAAATAGCTTCACACGTCGTGGCAGTGGCTGACATAAAATCAGCTTCACGTGAAGACAATGCAACAGTCTTTTGCTTTTGTGAACACCATGAGATTGGAGAATTATTGAAGTAGAATACGCGTCACGTAGTGCTCTTGCCATCATCTTGATTTACATTGTGACTACTATCACTATATCCAACAAGATGTTCAGTGGTTCCCAGTCTAAACATTATTCCAAGAGTTCTTGTTCCTTTCAATTACCTTAAAATATGTTTAATCGCCTGTCCATGTGACTCTCTTATGTCTTGCATATAGTGGCTTACAACTCCAACCGAGTAGGCAAGATCGGGTCTTGTATGTAGCAAGTATCTCAAATACCAGTCTTCGACACTACCAATCTTCGATAGTGTGTGCCCTCTGCAACTTCTTCATTCTCGGCTTTTGTGAGTTTATGGTCGGGGTTCATTGGAAGTGTGTTGCGTTGCAATCATGTAAACCGGCTTCTCTAAGTATCCTCAAAGCATACCCCTCTTGCTTCATTTTAATTTCATCGTGTGCTTGAGTGACCTCAATGCCGAGGTAATATATGAGCTTTCCAAGGTCGGACATTTCGAATTTAGTTGCCATATCTTGCTTGAAGTCTTTGATAATCGATGCGCTAGTTCCGGTTACGAATAAATCATCCACATACACAGCCACAGTCTCTTAATTTTTTGTAAACATACTTTTCTGTGGAGCATCATATAAAATCCAAGCTTTTCAAAATTTTGTCTATCTTGGTGTTCCAAGCTCTGTGCTTATTGCAACCCGTACAAGGCCTTTGAAAGTTTGTAGACCGCTCCTTTCAAAACCTTTGGGTTGTGACACATGCACTTGCTCTTTTAACTCGCCATGTAAGAAAGCCGTCTTCACGTCAAGATGATGTATTTCCCAACCAAGTGAGGCGGCCAAAGCAACAAGAAGTTGGATGGTTTCAATGCATGTCACGGGTGCAAATACTTCGTTGTAATCAATGGCAAATTATTGAACATAGCCTTTGCAGCTAGGCGTGCTTTACATTTGTTTATGGAACCATGGGCGTTCTTCTTAATCTTGAATACCCATTTTAACTCGATAGGTTTGACCATTGGGTTTGTCAACCAACATCCACTTCTCATTTTTATTGATGGAATCTATCTCATTTTTCATGGCGAGCATCCAAGCTCCTGATCCTTTAGCATCTTGAAAACTCCTTGGCTCGTTGTTAATCATCATCAATAATTCTTCTTCATCAATATTGGATGTTAGCACATAATGATCAAGATATCGATGTTGTTGCTTCATACGGCTAGACTTTCGCACATCCGGGGTTTGCACCATATTTTCATTCTCGGGTGAATTTGTGTCGGCTTGAAGTGGTAGATAGTGTGTGTCCGCAGGCTGCAAGGGCTGAATTTGCACGCTCGGGCTTGGCACAGACGGTCTTGATGCACTTGGGCTTGGCATGGTTGGTGTCGAACCAATTTGAAAAGGTCCGGTGCCTTCATCCATCGTCTTGCCCCAAACCAGTTGAAACATACCTGGCGGTTTGGTTGTCTCATGGCCGTGTGTCTCCCATTTCCATCCAACACTTTCATCAAATAATACATCGTAGCTCACATGAACTTTGAGTGTCTTAGGAGCAGAAAGGCGATATCCCTTGGTACCCATCTCAGTTCCAAGGTGCACTAAGGGGTACGATCTATCATCCAATTTCTTCGAGCGAGATGTATCAATTTTGGCATAGGAAACGCATCCGAATATCTTTAAATGTTATAGGCTTGGTTTTGTTCCTTTGTACTTTTCATACAATGTTTGATTTTTTAAGGCCCTCGTAGGAAGACAAATGAATAAATAGGTAGAATGTCATATCGCTTGTACCCACATGTAATAGCCTTCAAGATACATATAGTCATCTCTATTAACGTCCGATTACGGCACTCTACAACTCCATTTTGTTGAGGCATGTATGGAGCCGTCAAGTGCCGTATGATTCCGTTCTTTTCATAATAGTTGTTGAATTCGATAGAAATAAACTCCCCTCCTCTTTCGGTACGAAACACTTTTATTTCTTTCGATGTATTCTTCTCGGCCAAGACTTTGAAATTATTCTTTTCTTTCAACATAAAGGACCACATGTACTGCGAATAGTCATCGGTTAGCACAAAAACGTACCTATTGCCGCCAAGTGTACTCGGTGTGATAAGACCGAGCAAATCTCCATGAATAAGCTCCAAGAGGCCACTTGCACGATGTGAAGATTGTTGGGGAAAAGGTAGTCTCGATTGTTTTTTGGCAAGACAAGATTCACATATGCGGTTCTCTTGATCAATATAAGGCAATCCGCACACTATCTCCTTCTTCTTCATATTCTTTAGGGTTTCGGAGTTGACATGCCCAAGCCGTGCATGCCACTCCACGCTACCTCGTCAATCTTGGCTTGAAGACATATCGGAGTACCCGGTTTTATACAGATCTTGTATAATATATTAGGACTTTTTGTTACCTTCATTAGCAATCGACCACTTCCATCATGCACAGTCAAGCAATTGTCCTTAGCCTAACTTTACATCCGGCATCTGTTGCTTGTCCGAGGCTAATTATATTACTTCGCAATTCGGGTATAAAATATACTTCGCTAAGTAACTTTTGCTCACCTGATTTTCCTTGGAGAAGAATTGAGCCTTTGCCTTTAATTTCGACATATGATCCATTGCCAAACCTTACTCTGCCTTTCACGTTTTTATTCAACTCAGAGAAATAGGATTTATTCCCCGAAATATGGTTGCTAGCTCCATTATCTAGATACCACACATCATTTTCTATCGTTTGAGAAGTAAATTTGCTCGGAATTATATTCTTTTTATTCAAATTTACCTCTTGAGGGAGATGACCTACAATTTTATGCGCAAAAACCGCTTCATCTACGTCATGTGCATCGATTATGTGTGTTTCGTTCAACCTCGGTTTTCTTTCTAGACACTTGCTTGCAAAATGTCCAGGTTTATCACAACGATAACATATGATTTTGAAGCGATCCTTTCTCGATCCTCCTCTCTCTCATCCTTGGTTTGCATGTGAGACATAATATGTGTCTCGGTTTTGCGTTATTACTCGGTCTTATACACCTTCCCAACCTCGGCCTTTGCCTTTCCTCGTGAGCTGCAGCCTCGACCTCTTTGGTCGATGGTTCCTCTTTGTTGGGGGTGTCGAAGAGGAATAAAGTAGGGTGTTTAGTGTAGATGAAGTGACGCCCTCTTCGTTGGTACGTTCTTCGTATGCTTTCAAGCAACCAACAATATCCTCAAAATCAATCTTGTTTAGATCCAACACTTTTTCAAGTGACGCAACAATGTGTATATACTTTGATCTCGGCAAGACATTACGGAATTTTTTCACCAATTTCAAATTCTCTAGGGGCTACCCTAAGGAGGTCAATCTTGCTGATATTTCAGACAACTTTCCAGTGAGCGCATAGATAGAATTCGTTTCTCCCATCTTGAGTCTATCAAAATTGGTAGTTAGTGTTTGGAGCCGATCCTCCTTCCCTCTTGCGTCACCTAGATGTCAAGTTTTTATTGTCTCCCAAATTCCTTTTGACGTCTCTTGATGGTCGCTTTGTAGGATCACGTTCTTGGGGAAACAAAAGAGCGATTACTATATCATTCTTCTCAGCATCGTCCGAGCCTGGATCAACTATATCCCACACCTTGTGAACACTCAGAATGATCTTTATTCGCATAGCCCACACGATATAGTTTGTGGGAGAGAACATCGGACATTGAATGGCGGTTGATCTGACCTCCCTACCCTTCGGTTGAGCGCTACTCTCAGTTGTATCGCTCATCGTTTTAGATTGAAGATGCCTTTGAGATCACGAATCTTCCGACAAGTTGATGAGGAATAGATCCGAAGATCACTTGGTGTGCACGTCTGCAAGGATGAAGAATACGACACCACTCTTTTCTTTGGACCACACAGACGGCACCAACAACTTCTCTTAACCTATTGGCTCTGATACCAATTAAAGTTAAAAGAAATTAACATGCACGATTTGAAGCGTAACTTGCCTTGTATTATTATTCAGAAAATCACTCAAAACCGAACACAATTTTTCCTCACACTTCAAGACCCTACCCGACCTACTTTATTTATAGACTAACTAGACTAGTCTATTGTAAATCCTAGTCCATTCCACAATCCAAGATTGACTTGGAATAGGTTACTATAATGTAGCTAAAAATATCAATTCTATATAGCTAAGTTCCTATAAACTAGGAACTTTGAAACTTATCATTACATAAGGACACTCATCCAACACCCTATCCTTGGTATAATCCTTCGAAACATGCTTTGCCTGTGACAAACCTCACGGTACATCATTGTATCATGATGAAGTATAAACTGCCAGGAACCATGCGACGTTGTGCCCAAGAATATAACGAGGGTAAGCTGCATCCAAAGATCCACCTCAACCACGTCTGTGATGTTACAATAGTTTGTAAAGGCAATGGAAATAAGAATGAAGGTTCATTAGAGCTTAAGTAAAGTAAGAATGGCTGACACATGACTTGGATCAATCCATGTATCAGTTGGATTGATCCAAGTGGTTGGAAAATGAAGCTGAGTATTCTGTTTGACTTCAATCGATTGAAGTGACGTAGATCGATCATTTCGATCGATCAAAGTGATTGGAAAATAAAGCTGAGTATTCTGTTCAACTTCGATCGATCAAAGTGACTTGGATCAATGACTTTGATCGATTGAAGTCCCTTTGTTCAAATCTAGAACACACTATCGAAGTGACTTGGATTGATCACATTTATCAACCGAAGTAGCCAACAGGTGTGACTTTTTATCAAAGTAGTAACTTATGCACTAAGAGACATATCCAATTACCCATAAACGGTTTTAGGCGTCTGATACGATGTTCAAGGGCCTATATAAAGGCTCTTTTAACACATTTCAAATACACCTTAATCCTAAGATCAACCTTACATTCAAAATCTTCCTCCTCTCTCAATATATTCTCAATGGAAAGTTTATTTGTGTTTCTTTTCTTATTGTTGAGTTACAAAACTGTTGGCTTGTTGTATCCTAAAAGCAAACTTGCCTATAACCCTGCGGAAACTAGGGGAAAGTATTCCTTACAGAAAATGTGTCAACACACCTTAAGATATCTCTATTTATTTTCCAAACAATCGTAAGGAATACTTAAAATGGATTCAAATAGTTTTCTGAGTCAGGAGAGCATGAAGTTGGACCGTTTTGATGGCTCAAACTTTCTGTGCTGGAAAGACAAGATGATGTTCTTGTTGATCGCTTTGCAAATTGGATACTGTTTGGACCCAAAGCTGAAGGAGTTGTCAACCTCACGAGATGATGATTCTGATTAAGTGAAAGTTGCTTGGAGGAAAAGACGGGAGGATGAGGTACTGTGTCAGGGACACATACTCAACAACCTGTCAGATCGTATTTACGATCTGTTTATTGCTACTTTATCACCAAAAGACATTTGGAATGACTTGGAGTTCAAGTACAACAACAAAAAACAAGACGTGGACAAATTCCAAATTATGAGTTATTTTAATTTCAAAATGTTAGAAAATATCGATGTAATGGACCAAGTGCACGAGTTGCAGGTCATTGTTTCCAAACTCAAAGAGTTATGTGTGAAAGTTTCTGAGTCATGACAAGTAGGAGGGATGATTGCAAAGCTTCTCCCTAGATGGAATGAGTATAAGAAAAGATTATTGCATTCAGTTGAATCCTTTTCCCTGGAGCAAATTCAGAAACATTTGCGTATAGAAGAGGAGACTATAAGTGTTATCAAAAAGCATGTTTCTGAAGATGCACCAAAAATGCATTATATCAAAGAGAAACAAGAGAATAGGAGTGGAAACAAGAGGAAGAACTTCGAAACAACTGAACCTACAAACAAGATAGAAAATTTCAAGAAAGGAAAAAGGTGTTACAATTGTGGCAAGAAAGGACGTCTGAAGAAGGACTGTTGGTTTCGAAAGAAACAAAAACTGGATGGTAGTTCCAAACATGCCAATAATGCTAATATGGTTGATATTGGAACCGATGGACTGGTTGTAATGGTTCCAAATTTGCATGTTGATATGGTAACTGAACTGCATATGGCTACAAACGAAATTACAAACAATTGGTGATTCGATTTGGGTGCAACAGTTCATGTTTGCAACAACAAGGATGTAGCGCCCCGCTCAGACTAGGGTCTCGGCATGGTGCACCCGCTGTACTCTACTAAGAGAAGTACAAGATGTCAATACCTTTCATGTGCATGTCAACATATAACATAACTCGGTATAGCAGAATCAATATAAAGACAAACATTTACAATTGACATGCAGTCAACTACAATCCATCATAACTCCGTACAAACCATAATGTCCCACAATGACAAAATGGTCTATACATAATCATTCATCTGTATAAACAAAAACTCCTGGGACATACTTCCTCGAGCAAAGGTATACATCCATGGCTCGTCCTCTATAAAACCTGTATCCTACTCACTGTTCTCTGCAAATTATTTAAACAACAAGTACGAGTGGTGATATGAATCGCTCGCAAGTAGACCTCTTAGACCCACTATGGGATCAAACATGCGGAGACTGAGTTTCAAATAATAATAATACAAGCATAAAGAACATAATTATCCATCTCCATTTCACAAGTAAAATTTAGACACATTTATCATAATTAAATCCTTACATATGATGTTCCAATTAATTTGCAAATCCATTTTAAACACATTCCATACAGTTTCGAATTCACATATATGTCTATAAGTGTCCATATAATTTCCAATTCAAATCCATATTCCTATAGATTCCATTTGAAATATAAATGCATATGTTTTCTTCTTTTCACTACATATTCAAATAGTTTTTCCATGATATTCAATATCCATTAAATTATACACGATAATCCATTCCACATGATATTCTATGATAATCCATATAATATGTATAATTCCAATCTATGTCCATAATGCATTTCCATGGTAATTTATATTCATGAAGTATCCATGTCCATGCCCATAATGTAATTCCATGATAATCCATATCCATAAAATGTAATGTCCCATGCCAATCCATTACATATCCAAATAATATTTCATGATTCAGTCCATGCTAATGCAATAATAATGCAAGAGTTATAAACAATGCAATGCATGTCTATATCCATATCTGGTCGGCGACCAGTCCATATCCATATCCATATCTGCGGCAACCAGTCCATATCCATATCCATATCTGGTAAAATACCAATCCATATCCATATCCATATCTATATCCATATCCATATCCCATCCGTGATGGGTATCGTGATTTCACAAACAACGCAAGGTGCAAGTTTTCATATCCAAATCTAATGAGTTTTCACAACATGTCGTGTATAACTATCCATATTATCTATACCATGATAATGTCATAATGATGCAGATACTATAAACAATGCAATGCATGTCTATTTGGTCAGTGACTACTTCCATCCGTGGTGGGCGCATGATTTTGTAACCGAATGCAATATGCAATTTTTCCATGTTTAAAACAAATGAACTTTCACAAACCGATGTGCAATGATCCATGTCCATACCGTTATATTTACTAATCCATAAAATATCCATTGGTTATGTGTACATATTAATCCATTCAATGTCCATTCGTTTAAGTCCTTATATATATATATATATATATATATATATATATATATATTAATCCATTCCAAAGTCCATTCCATTTATATGTATATACGAATCCATACTCTATGTCTATTCGGTCATAATATTACATATGCATTCAAATTCGTATAAAATACCATACCTTACCCATCTGTATTACAACATATTGAAAGTACTTTTTGTAACCATACTTATGTACACATTTTAAATCCATATCCCAAAATACGCATATACGGTTTTATGTGCGTAAATATATATATAGACACACACCCCCCCCCATATCATTCTTTATAATATTCATAGGGTTGTTTATGTATAGTAATTTATCGAATGTTCGTAATCCATATCCATCTTACAACATATACACCATAAATTCCATACTCAAATATAAGTACTCATGAATATGACAGTTACACCATTCCATATATTTACAAATTAATAACTATTATCCATATCTTAATCCAAATAAATCCATACACTTATGAGGTTTAAGAACTGAGGCCATGTAACGTCTAAGGGGAAATCCTCTTCTAAAATTATCCAATTTGTACATATTTGAGATCTATTTTGCAACTACATAATCTTCACCTAAACAAATACTATAGCCGAAATTACCATATCTTCATACATATTACTATTGTCCAACTTATTTCATGATTCTCATTCTTAATTTAGTTATCACTCCTACTCTAAGTGATTCGACCGAATACCCATCTACAAGCATCCATTTTGTATCCAATACACAATTGTCCATAAACAAGGCATGGTGGCCGATCATACCCACTATTAGGCCTCCTACTATTTTTACACAACCTTCTTGAGGCCTATTTTTGTAAAGGTACCTAAATTACCCTTTCAATAGACACAATGGCCGATTTACGTACCATCACATACATACCATTCTTTTTATACATCTTACTCCATGATTTACCTCTTTTAGGTGTGAAAACACCCAATGGCCAAAAATTACACCTCTTCTCCAATAATGCTTCTAACATCTCCAATATTGCAAAGTGTTGAGAATCAATGGATTAAAATTTTCATCCCCATAAAATATATTTAATCCCGTAAAAGTCTTCTAACCATTACAAGTCACACTTTACTAAGCATAAAGATTACCAACTAATTATGTTCCATCAAGGGTGTTTTAAGGCTCATGGCCGAATGGTTCAAGAGGTTTGGGGAAGTCACAAACTCATCATGTAATTACAAGAAACTTATCATTAAACTTTAACTAAGTACATGTATCATCATCATGCTTCATTATACCCTAATCTTGTCCAACCTATCTTAGTATGGCCGAAAGTTACAAGTACCTCCATTATAGACTAATCTTGTTTAAAACACTACTAAGGCCGAATCGTGTATCCATATACATCTTCATACTTCATAATAAATTAATCTTGTCCAAGATCCCTATATAGCCAAAATACATACATACATACCCTCACACTTCATTTTTCATGCAAGACTTTATTTTTCTTCTTTCATGTGTTCCTTTCTTCTTTATCTTAACATACTTATATCTAATCTTGGCCATGGTCATCTTTCCACGTAAAACCTGCTAAAAGTCCATTAAGCCATTATTTACTACTTTGGTTAAAACATATATTTTTCCATATGAACATAGCTTGAATATTCTTATACTTAGTCCTGAACATAGTCCAACATACTTGTAATTCTCATTACTTGTTTTTTCATAGAAACTTAGTCTTGAACATATTCATGATTGATCCATTTTTCTTATAGAAATCTACATAGTGACTTTTGAAAATACATGAAAAATCTAAGTACTTGCCTTCCTCTTTAATTTAAAGTCTTATCTAGATGATTCCTATTGAATCAACTTACTTAGGACCTTATTCTTTCACCTTTTCTTGAAGAATCTTCTTCTTGTTCCTTCATACTAATGATTGATCTATTTTTCTTATAATAATCTACATAGTGATTTTGGAAAATACATGAAAAATCTAAGAGATGTACTTGCCTTCCTCTTGAATTTAAAGTCTTAGCTAGATGGTTCCTCTTGAATCAACTTACTTAGAACCTTATTCTTTCACCTTTGCTTGAAGAATCTTCTTTTTTATGTTCCTTTATAGAAGGCACGGTCAAAAGTGAGCAATATGGTGAAATGAACAACTTTAAAGGAATAACATGTAGAGGTTTTAAACATCAACTCATAATAATTATCATACCTTTGAAGATTCTTAAAGCTATCTTCCTTCTTCAACTTAGAAAACTTCCTTCCTTCTTTCTCTAGGGGTGACCACGGTTTTCTCCAACAAAAAGAGAATTGATGAGCAATTTTAGAAGGTGTTAAATCGAAGTATTTAGTCTCATGTTTGAGTGCATTCTTACCTTGGTTCTTCTTGTTCCTTGACTCCAATAAATTTCAGTTTTCATGCCTAGAGAAGTAGGATGTATTAGCCCTTGTCTTGGAGTAGTATTTTGTGATGAAGGGAGGAAATCTTTCTCTTCTTCTTCCATTCTTGTGTTGTCAGTTTTGGGGCTAGAAAATGAGGCTTGAAGACTTGTTTCTATTTCTTAGATGAAGAAGAAGATGTTGATTAAGACTTGGAAAGAAGAAGTGGAGTGTTGGAAGAGTTAGAGAAAGAGGAAAAATCCCCTTTTCTAAGGGATAGGTGACTGGCCAAACAAGGGAGAAGGGAAAGAGGGAAAATGTGTTGGGTGGAGTGGGAAGAAAGTCATTATACATTCTTGGTTGGAGTAGGAAGTAGACATGATAGTTGTATGTCTTGTAAGTGGGAAAAGGTGGAGTGTTAGGAAGATATTTTCCTTCTCCTTTGACTTAGAGTAACCGACCAAAGAAGAGTGGAGGAAGAGGTGGGTGGAATGGTTGAGAGAAGGTAAGGAAAAGGAAGACTTTTTATAGAAATTATAATTGTTCCATGTGACTAAAATAAAACCAAAGTTTCTCCTCTTTCCTATGGGCGGCCAGTCAATGGTTTCAAAATGAAGGGTGGTTGGTTTTGTTGAAATTTTAATAGTGTGTAAGAAGTGTTGTAAGAGGTAGAAGGCTTTTTGGTAAAACATAATGATCATTTCTTGTTGGGATGAAAACAAAACATTTTCTTTTTCTTTTGGCAAGATGGCCGGGTAACATAAGTGGGGTGGGGAATTATATGACTGCTTGGAAGAGTGTATATTTTCTTATTCCTTTATCTTATTCTAGTAATTTAATTTGCTATCTAATAATCTTGTTTTAGTTTCCTTAGGTATCTTACAAAATATCTTTCACCAACTTTAGTCATATACCGATATACCACTTATGTAATTTATTGTTTGATCAAATCTTAAATGCTACTAATCCCGATATGCTGATTTAATCCATTTTGTAGTATCGGTTTAAATAAAATAATGTTGTGATCTAACGATTGCAAAAAATTTCTACGGTAAATATATCACTTAATTCTTATTCAAATTTTATCTTACGTAAACTTCATTTAAATCCAACTTATATTTTCTTTTCTATTTATTATTTCCTCATCTAATTACCCAAAGATGCGGGTCGTAAAAAAGGATCTGTTCAAGACATATCAAGTTGTGGAGAATGGACAACAAGTTCTCATGGAAAACCACAGTGTTACAAGGGTCTTGAGAAAGGTAGCGTAGAGCTAGACTTTACTTCTAGAAAGAAGTTGTTACTTGTCAACATTCTACATGTACATGAGATTTCAAAAACCCTCATTTCTGCTAACTTTGTCTGTAAGAACGAGTTCAAGATTGCAATACAGGGGGACAAGATTATAATGTCCAAAAATGGTATCTTTGTAAGCAAGGTTTATTCTTGTGACGAGATGTTTAAATTGAGTATAAATAAAAATCATGTAGTTTGTGCTTACTCTGTTGATTCTTCTTTTTCATTGTGGCATGATAGGCTTGCGCATGTAAGTAGTGCAACGATTAAATTTATGTCTAAGCATATCTTAATTTCTTGTAAAGATGAAAATGAAAGAAAATGTGAGATTTGCATATAAGCAAAAATGACAAAGAAACCGTTTCCAGAAGTTGATAGAAAATTAGAACTCTTAGAACTTGTTCTTCGGATATTTACGAATTGAATGATGTTTTGACCTGAGGAGGAAATAGATATTTCATAACTTTCGTTGGTGATTCCTCTAAATATACATATGTATATTTGCTAAGGCATAAAGATGAAGTTTGACATGTTCAAAGTTTACAAATTGGAAGTTGAAAATCAATCGGGAATGAAAATAAAAGTTCTAAGAAGTGATTGTGGTGGTGGATACTTCCCTCTTGAGTTTAATCAATTCTATGAGGAGAATAGTATCATACATAAGAAAAGTGCTCCTTATACAACCCAACAGAATGGTTGGCTAAAAGAAAAAAATAGAAGTTTAGTTTACATGCTTAAGACAATGTTATCAAACTCAGGTTTGCCAAAGAATTTGTGAGGAGAAGTCATATTGATAGCTTGTCACATTCATAATAGAATTCCTTCTAAGAAGTTTAAGATTTCTCCATATAAAATATGTAGGAAATGAAGACCAAGTCTAAGTTATCTTAGAGTCTGGGCTGCCTGACCCATTATAAAGTTTCGATCCAAAAAGAACTAAGTTGAGGCAAGAGCTATAAATGGTACTTTTATTGGATATGCTGAAAATTCTAAGGCATATAGGATTCTAGATATAGAATACAATGTGGTAATTGAATCAGGGGATGTTGAATTTCTTGAGAATAAATTCGTAGGAACAGATTTAAATCTAGATTCAACAAGTGAAATTTTGAATGAAGCTATAGTTGGAGATTTTTCTAAAAGTCCTTCTAGTGTTGAACAAGATAAAAATTCTCCAGTTGAGGTTAGGAAAAGTCAATGGGCTAGAAAGGAAAAAATCTACATCCTGATTTCAATCATTCACAATCCATTACTTCCTTAGTTGAAGGTAATATGACAATCGTATTTGATCAAATACCAATTGTGTTAAGTTCTGAAGATGATCCTAAATCCTTTAAGAAGGAGATGCAATCGAGAGATCCATCATTTTGGAAGGAAGTAATTGATGATAAGATGAATTTGTTATTGTCTAACAGTACGTGGGTTCTCACTAATTTGCCTCCGAGTTCTAAATAATTGGATGTAAATGGATATTTAGAATACAATATCACACGGATGGTTCAATTCAAACTTTTCAGGCTAGATTGGTTGCCAAGGGTTTTAAACAAAGAGAGGAGATAGAATATTTTGATGCATATGCTCCAGTTGCAAGAGTAACGTCCATTAGAGCGTTGATAGCTTTAGCATCATCAATAATCTGTTTATTCATCAAGTTAAGACTACATTTCTCAATTGTGATTTAGACGAAGAATTCTATATGGAACAACTACAAGATTTTGTTCTACAGGGTAATGAGCGCAAAGTGTATGAATTGGTAAGATCATTTATGGATTGAAACAAGCACCGAAACAATGGCATGAAAAGTTTGGCACTGCCATTTTAGACAAATGGTTTTAAGCATATTAGTGCTGATAAGTGTGTATATATCAAGTTTACAGACAAATATGATGTCATTATTTATTTGTACGTGGATGACATGCTGATTGTTAGCACTAATATGGAAGGAGTAAATGAAACTAAGAAGTATTTAACTTTACAGTTCTAAATGAAAGATTTGGATGAAGTAGATACTATCTTGGGGATAAAAGTGTCCACACATAGTGGGGGTTTGCTCTTTGTCAATCTCATTATATAAGCAAAATGTTGAATAAGTGTACACTTGGAGACTAAAGAAGCAAATACACCATATGATGCCTTATACAAATTAACTAGACATACCGATAGAGCGGTAGCTCAAATTAAATATGATAGTACAGCTGGTAATTTAATATACACTACACATTGTACTAGACCGGATATTGTCTTTGCAGTATGCAAATTATCAAGGTATGCTAGTAATCCTAGTATGGATCATTGGAAGGCAATCGGGAGAGTACTGAGTACTTGAAAAGAACTGCAAATTACAAATTGTATTATAATAAATTTTCTTCCATATTAGAAGGTTATACTGATGCTAGTTGGATAAGTAGTGTTGGTGATAACAAATCTACTACGGGTTGGATGTTCATATTAGGTGGTGGTCAGGTTTTTTTGGCTTCAAAGAAATAAACATGTATAACACACTCCACCATGGAATCCAAATTCATAGCATTAAGGGCTGTGGGTAAGGAAGCAGAATGACTGAGAAATTTACTAGTGGATATAGAGTTGTGGACACAACTGATGCCAGCCATTTCCTTGCACTGCAATAGCCAAGTAAAAATGTTTAAAGCTTATAGTAAAATTTATAACGGGAAATCTAGACTTGTCAGTCTTAGATATGATTATATAAGTCAACTAATTATGGATGGTGTGATATTCATTGCATATGTCAAATCCTGTAATAACCTAGTAGATTCGTTGACAAAGAGTCTTCCGAAAAACTTGGTACAAAGTACATCTGTAGGGATAAGATTAAAACATATGTTATAAGTTCACTTGTGATGGAAACCCAACTTTTCATAGCATATCACTAGTCAAAGATTCAATGGTAACAACAAGTAAAAAAATGAGGGATTAAAGCACTAAGATTGATCTTTAAAGAATCAAAACTCACTGGATTGATCTTTAAAGAATTGGAATATTAGTGTTAAAAGGAGTTTGAGTATTATTAGTTAAGGATTAAGAGGAATTATCTTAATCTTCACCTATATGAACATGGAAAGTGGTGCCGTTTCGACAAGCAAAGATCTTGAAATATTCATGAATACTGGGGGAAACAACAGGCCATAAAGTGCGGTTTAGGATGAATTGCTAAGGAGAATTGGTTTCATGTCTATAACATTTCCGGTTCTAGCACATAAGAATCGGATTCAAGGCATTCGTGCTATCTAGATTTTGTTAGAACTTTGAATTGTTATACTAATAAGGGATTCAAATCGAAAGCTATTTCTTAGATGCATGAAATGCCGTAAATTGCCTTACAAACTAAGTAGGGGATTGTTATATTAGTTTGTAAAGGCAATGGAAAGAAGAATGAAGGTTGATTGGAGCTTAAGTAAAGCAAGAATGGTTTGGCACATGACTTGGATCGATCCATGTCTAAGTTTGATCGATCCAAGTGACTGGAAAATGAAGCTGAGTATTCTATTTGACTTCGATCGATCACTTCGATTGATCAAAGTGACATAGGTCGATCACATCGATTGATCCAAGTGACTGGAAAATGAAGCTGAGTATTCTGTTCAACTTCGATCGATCGAAGTAGCCAACAAGTGTGACTTTTCATCAAAAATAGTAACTTATGCACCAAGGGACATATTCAATCATCCATGAACGGTTTTGGACGCCTTATATGATGTTTAAGGGCCTATATAAAGGCTCTTTTGAACACATTTCAAATACACCTTAATCCTACGATCAACCTTGCATTTAAAATCTTCTTCCTCTCTCAATACATTATCAATAAAAAGTTCATTTGGGTTTCTTTTCTTATTGCTGAGCTAACAAAACGTTGGCTTATTGTATCCTATGAGGAAACTTGCCTATAATCTTGCAATAACTAGAGGAGACAAGTATTCCTTACAGAAAATGTGTCACCGCGTGTGAAGCCATCTCTATCTCTTAACAACTTCTTGTACCCTTTTCACTCACGTTTTTCTAACACGTGCAACATTGAGCTTCGTAAGATAGATCGTTGCTTCGTCCGATTTCAGCACGGATTTACTATAAAAATGCAATGGAAGATCCAGCAACGAGATCCACATGGGAATTATATATGTTTACTGAGAAAAACGAGTCTATTTGAAGACCCTCATCTTGAAGCCTATAAGAAACCGATGCCCTTTAAGCCACCGCCAAATATAATCTTCATCCATCGAGACCGTGATCAATATATGCTTCTATTCAAAACAACACTATCCCATTGCCTTAGATATTTTTGCCTATAACGAGATATGAAAGGCCAAATGTACACAACCATACTCATGTTACAAACACAGAGGTTGTTTCCGATGACACATAATGAAAATTGCATCACAATATGTCGATCAACTGGTACTTCACAATATAAGAAGTGCAGCCAATTTAATGAGTCATTTTGATTTATTCCATCATATTACAAAGTTAAAGAAGAATGTGTCATTACCATTAGAAATGGAAAAACAATATATGCTTCTAATCAATAAGCCTAATGTAACTCGATCCTTGAATCCAATAGTCTGAATCGCATTGCTCAAAGTACCTAACAGCCGAATATAGCGCATTGATTACAGTATATTCTGTATTCAATATAGTCATTCATTGTGTATCATCAATTGTACCTTATATAGAACATACCAAATATGCAAATATTCTCCACAATTGTATCATTATGATTGAGGATAAGATAGAGCATAATTAGAGGCATATACTAGGAATATTGTTGTATATATATATATATATATATTTTTTTATAAAAACATTTATTTTATTAAAATAGAATCCTCACTTATGGCGGAGGAAAACCATATTACAAAAGTTCAGAGTAAGTGAACAAATGAAATAGCAAACTAAGAAGGACATATCTCCAGTCGTATACGATATGCCGCATTAAAACCTTGCTAGGAAAAACCACCCTTGTGGATAAAACCCTAGCGAAGGAAAAAGCGTACATATTTATACGACCATCATTGAAATGTATAGTATGTAAATATGTGTCCAGTTGTTGGTGTAGATGTCGTATATTAGCGAAACAATGCTTCCAAAGTGTCATCTCCAGTTGTTCCAGCAGGGTAAACCAAGGCATGTGCTTGTCAATACATATATATGTATATATATATACATATATATACATATATATATGTATAACACGAAAGCTGCTCCTTTTCTCCTCCCCGAACATCCGCTCGATGGCTCCAACATTCGCCTCTGTCGTGGCTGGCAATGATACAGTCACCAACGTTCCCATCACCCCCAAAACGGTCACTCGCTACAAAGGTATTCCAATGATCTCTTTTCTTGATTCCGAGATTGATGCTCTTGCTGCCCCATTCAGATATTCATTAGTTGGAACTTTTTGGTACGGCCGGCCACCTTTGAAAATTATACGTGAGGTTTTTGAGAAAATTGGGTTTCATCATGATCTCCGTATTACTTTGATTGATCAAAAACATATACTGCATTATTCGGTGGCAAACACCACCTTCAGGTAGACTCAAATTAAATGTGGATGCAGCAGTTGGCCGCCACTACGCCGCGGGTGGGGCAATACTGTGCGATCATGCAGGCAATTGTGTGCATGCACTTTCATTTCTTCTGCCTCCAAGTACACCTTTGTTGGCAGAGATTCAGGCTACTCTTTTTGGTTTGATGTATTTTCTCCCCTTCTATCGTTTGATCATAATCGAATCTGATTATGCTCATATGTTGTCTCGACTACATCAGCCACAACGTGTTTCTGGCAACTATCATCTGTGACTGCTACAAACACTACTTCATCATCATAGATTGGAGATCATTCACACATATCGTGAAGCTAATATGCCAGCTCACTACCTTGCACAACACGCGATGATGCATCCAGCAACAAGTGTTTTCAACAACCACAATCTCCCAGCTTTGGCCCGTGCCTCGGTCACATTGGATCTCACATCGGCGAGCTTGCGGTCATATTGACATTCTACTCTTCTGCATGGATTGGCAATTTTCAAAATATTCTGCCCGTAACATAATGGTTATGGGCAGGCACGGTACGCATTGCCTTCTTTTGATTCACTGCTGCATCTTTCATATCCTTAACATACTTATTAAGTTCTTTTCTCACGCTATAAATGGTCGACAACGCAACTACGCCTCCCACTTGGCCCGACGCAACCGAGCTCACACAGCTAGAGTCTTCCATAGGGATTGGCTACTTCAAAATTTTCCTGCCTGCACTTTAATAAGTACAGGCAGCCTCGGTACGCTTGCTTTCCCATCATTATACTGGTTTTTGCATGTCATTTTCTACCCGTGGACGACCCTTATTGTTTTCTTGTGGTGGCATTTGCACGTTGCTGTGAGCTCTATTCATTATGAGCATGGCTTAAATCATCATAATCTAAATTTGCCGTCTTGGACTCAACCACACTGCTGCCTTCTCTTGCAAGTCTTCCAAATGGATTGGCGGGTATCCGGTATCCCAATGTGCCGGCAGGTTAGGTACGCGTTACCTTCAATTCACCACACATATTTTATTCAGCTTTACTCAGCCCTACATTACTGTTATGCGTGGACGAGGACATGGGTTGCAATTATACTCCAGCCATTTCATGCGATTACCGTCAGGAACAAGCATCTTCATAGACAGCGGATATTATATTGGTCTACTACTTGTTTGGATACATGGACGGGATCATGGATCGCACTCCTTTTCTTGAGCATTGGCGCGAATACAGGCAACCATCATGCGCGGATGTTCACATGGAATATTGTTTTATTACGTTTGTGTAATATTTGGATTACAAGTTCTTTTTCATTACATGATAGCACATATCAACAGTCCATCTATATAAATATGTACGCTTTTTCCTTCGCCAAGGTTTTATCCACAAGGGTGGTTTTACTTGGCAAGGTTTTAATGCGGCATATCATATATGGAGTGGATGCTGATAATCATATATTGCTACTATCATTTTTGATTCATTTGTTGTAATAAGGTTTTCCTCCGCCATAAGCGAGGGTTCTCATAATAAAATCTCTTTTACAAAAAAAGCATATATACATGTATATATACATATATACATATATGTATATATACATATATACATATATATAGACATATATATATATATACATATATATATATATATATATATGTATATATATACATATATATACATATATACATATATATATACATATATATACATATGGTTGCTCTTCTCTGTGTAGACTTTCAAGACACACGGTGCTCTTCAACCAAACAAAATATTTCATTTTTCTTCACTGATATTTGTGATTCAAGATTCATATTTCGTTCTCTGACCCCTCTCGCTTTTCGGAAGATGTCTCTCCTTTCAGATCTCATTAACTTGAATCTCTCTGATGTCACTGACAAAATAATAGCAGAATATGTATGGATCGGTGGATCTGGGATGGACCTTAGGGCAGGACTCTTCCTGGACCTGTTTCTGATCCTTCAAAGCTTCCAAAGTGGAATTATGATGGTTCCAGTACTGGCCAAGCCCCTGGTGAAGACAGTGAAGTCATCTTATATCCTCAGGCGATATTTAAGGATCCGTTTAGAAGAGGCAACAACATTCTTGTTATGTGTGATGCTTATACACCAGCTGGGGAACCTATTCCTACAAATAAGAGGTTCAACGCTTCAAAAATATTTAGCCAGCCCGAGGTGGTTGCTGAGGAACCTTGGTATGGTATTGAGCAAGAGTACACACTATTGCAGAAGGAGGTGAAATGGCCCGTTGGGTGGCCAGTTGGAGGATTTCCTGGACAACAGGGACCTTACTATTGTGGGGCTGGTGCAGACAAGGCATTTGGCCGTGATATAGTTGATTCTCACTACAAGGCCTGTCTCTATGCAGGCATAAATATAAGTGGGATTAATGGAGAGGTTATGCCTGGCCAGTGGGAATTTCAAGTTGGTCCATCCGTAGGCATTTCTGCTGGTGATCAGGTGTGGATGGCCCGTTACATCCTGGAGAGGATTACAGAAATTGCAGGGGTGGTTCTTTCTTTTGACCCAAAGCCCATTCCGGGAGATTGGAACGGTGCTGGTGCCCACACGAACTACAGTACTAAGTCCATGAGAAATGATGGTGGATTTGATGTGATAAAGAAGGCTATTGAAAAGCTTAAACTGAAGCACAAGGAACACATCTCTGCCTACGGAGAAGGCAACGAGTGTCATCTTACTGGAAAGCATGAAACAACTGATATCAACACTTTTTCATGGGGTGTGGCAAATCGTGGAGCCTCTGTTCGCGTCGGAAGGGAGACAGAGCAGAATGGCAAAGGTTATTTTGAGGACAGAAGGCCTGCTTCAAATATGGATCCATATGTGGTTACTTCCATGATCGCAGAAACAACCATCCTGTGGAAGCCATAGATTACCCTTAAATTTATTGTCAAGATTCCAATTCCTCATATGAATTGTTTATGACAAATTTTAATGTTTCCATTGCCTATTTACCAGTTAAAATAAAACTGAATGGCTTGTTCCATTACTGATATCGTGTTTTTTTTCTTTAATAAAATTCTGTTTGCTTTTCAAAAAAAATATATATATACATATATATATACATATATATGTATACATATATATGTATATATAGATATACATATATATACATACATATATTTTTTTTTAAAGGAAAATTTTTATTTATTTATGTAGAGGCTCCGTTATGGTGGAGAATAACTTGTTACATCAGAGTATATCATACGTAAACCAAAAGTATAAAGCTGCTAGAATGTGCAATCTCCAATCAAATATGATATGCCGCATTAAAACCTTGCCAAGTAAAACCACCCTTGTGGATAAAACCTTGGCGAAGGAAAAAGCGTACATATTTATTTGATTGGAAGTATTGCAAGCTTGTACATTCAGAAATTTATAAAATGTCCCTATGTCCGGTATGACGAAGTTGTGGATGAGCTTCAATAATGTTGGTACTTGGTTGGAGTAGCCTTTTAGAATAGCAGTCTTGATGATCCAGGAACAGAGGTTTCCACGAAGTGCGCATGTCATGTTTAGCGAAACAGCCCGCTTGCATAAAGACGTCCCTCGGCAAAACAAAGATAGCGGTGCATTAGTATCAACACAATGTATAAACGGCAGTAGTAAAATGTGACTTCGAATTCGTACCGATGTTGCCCATAGTACATAGACTACAGGCAACAGCAAGAAATAAATATAGTGAATATATGCATTGAGAGAAAGATGTGATACCCGCGTTGCCTGCATATTGTTGATGCAGGCAACCAATATTTGTAACCAGTTGTATGTATTACGTTCGAAACGCATGGAAGAGTCCATCGGTGTGATAAAATGCTCGGGCCATCTGCGGCAATTGGGAGGCCGAAGTGAACAGACATGTGAGCGGCTGGAGTCGAGCATGTAGACAGAGATAGTGTGCCACCATGTTGATCTCCCTTGGGATATAATGCAGCGTACTGCCTGTTAGGCGTAGGAGATGTGAAAGCATGTTGTGTTCCGGAAGAGCAGTGATTATGTGGTCCAAGGAGTGTGTTAATTGCTGGCAGTCCGTCTCAATTATTATGTTCTGATGTAACAAGCCAAAGTATAATAGACTATAAACAATTGCTTGTAGCTCTGCTCGAAGAGGAGGCAAGACGGGTAGTCGAAATGAGAGGCCTACTATCATCTTACCATTGGCATCACGAAGGATTGCACCTGCCGCAGCATGTGAATGTCCAGCTGAGGCATCTACATTTAATTTTAACTTTCCAGTTGGAGGACATACCCATTTCAATAGTAGTGGTTTTTTTGACCGAAGACGAGGAGAAAAGCCATTGCTAATTAGTGAGGGTATGCATTGTGCTATGGCCGTGCCAGATGTCGAGGCAGCCCAATCAAAGCAAGATTGCTTAGTTAAATGCAACATGTGTGTAACCGACAAATCTGATTCACCAAATATATGGTTTGTGTATATGCGCCAAATTGCCCAGCAAAGCATGATTGGACCAACAACTTTAAAGTTACCTTTTAAAGATGTAGCTGTGGAGAGAAGCCACCATTGAAGAAGGTGGTGTCGTATAGTCGATGATTGGATCATTGGACCATCAAGGAACACAGATAGCTGCGACCATACAGGTTGAACAATCGGACAAAGCAGAAAGATATGTGAGATAGTAGCCGATGCATTTTTATAGAACGGGCAGATGGTCGGACATACACAAGAGAATGTCTTCACGTTGTCTTCCATAGGCAGGGCCGAATGAAGCAGTTTCCATATAAACAAACAGATTGTTTTTTGAATTCCTTTCCACCAAATGAATTTGTGAGAGAATAACTGTGCATGATGTGGTCTCACATCTTCATACGCATATTTTAGAGTGAATTGTCCAGTTGGGCTGGAGCGCCAAAAAGGGGAAGGATGGTCCGTCGTGAGTTGCATGCATAAAGTATGTGTGGAACATATTCTTTTCCAACCCGGAGAGTCGTATATACGAGCCAAGTAATCCATTCTGTGACCATATCGAGCCCGCATGTATTTTGCCCATAGTGAATCACTAGTATGATAATTCCACCAAAGTTTGCAATCATATGCTTGTTGTATGTGTATTAAGCTTCGGATGCCCCAACCGCCTTCCGTCTCTGGATAACATAGTTTTCCAAGCGTGGTCCATTGGTGTTGTCCCGCCCATAGAAAAAGCGATATTTTCCTATTGAGTGCATGGATGATACTCTTGGGCAGGCGAGATGCTGCAAGAATATGAAGGGGGATAGATGTTAAAACTGATTTCAGCAATATAAGTCTACTGCCAGGTGACAAGAGGCGGCTAGCCCAGCCCGTTAGCCTAGTGTCAAAATGCTGCAGCAGCGAGGTACAGTAGGAAGCACGGTTGACTCCACGATAAAGATAAGAGCCCAGGTATTTAATTGGGAGAGAGGATGGTTGCATTGCTAAAACTTGAGCGATGTTATTTTGCTGCCTATTCGTGAGATAGGAGCTGGATACAAACTGACTTTTCGTGTAGTTGACAAGTTGTCCCGAAGCACATTGATACTCTTGAAGAAATGTTTGAAATCGTACCAAGTTGTGGGTTGAGGCATTGAGAAAAATTAGCAAATCATCCGCATAAGCTAAATGAGACACCGGCAAGACTCTTCCAGATGCAAAACCGCTAAGCTGATGAGAGGTGACTAATCTATGCAACCCACGAGTAAAGCCTTCGGAGCAGATTATAAATAGTAATGGTGACAGCGGATCACCTTGTTTGACTCCTCGTGATGGTGAGAAAAAACCATGTGCTGTACCATTAACCGAAATGGATAATTTGGAGAGCCGCATGTTGTTAATTAGGATGCGTAGAAGACGAGAGTCGAACCCAAACTTAAGCATAATGGCTTCGAGGTAAGACCAGTTTACACGGTCAAAGGCTTTGGCCATATCTAGCTTGATCATAACTTGACCATGACGGACTTTTCTGTCTATGATGTGCACCATCTCGTTGGCCATGTTAACATGTTCACTGATGTCATGACCTTTCAAGAATCCAATCTGTTCTGAAGAAATGATTCGAGGAAGTAAAGCGTTGAAGCGAGAGGCTAATATGCGTGTGGTTACCTTGCTAATAAAGTTAGATAAGCAAATAGGCCGAAAGTCCGCATAGGTAAGTGGATGAGCCTTCTTAGGGATCAATGTAATAATGGAGGATAACATGGATGTCGGTGGAGGTACTCCCAGAAAGAATTCTTGCACGGCAAGAGTGACATCAAGTTGTAATATATCCCAACATGTGCGGAAGAATTGACCATTATAACCATCCGGACCTGCCGCACTGGTTGGACTTAAGGTCCACACTGCCTCCTTTACTTCAGCCGCAGATGGCAGTTGTAACAACATGCAGTTATCCTCTGATGTCACAAGTGAGGGGATATGAGCTATAAAATCAGCAATCCCAGTAACTTCTTCATGCTCAAACAGTTTCTGATAATAGGAGACTGCTTCAGCTCCTAATGATGCATTGTCCTGCAAAATATCGCCTACAGAATTGTGAAGGTTGGCAATTCGTTGACGTCGATGTTTATCCTTAACAACAGCATGAAAGTATGCGGTGTTTGCCTCTCCTTCAGTTATCCATCGTATTCTTGATTTTTGTGCCCAATAAGAGGTTTGAGCTTGGGTGGCCTGCATCAGTTTGGCCTGAGCCATGGATAGCGATGTGCGGTTGGCAGGCGAAGGATCCCTATCAAAAGTAGCTTCAAGCCTCCGATACACAGCTTCGGCTTCCACAACATTGTTGAAGATGTTTCCATAAACATTTTTATTCCAAATTTGGAGATCTTTTTTCAACCTATTAAGCTTCATGTATAAGCCACGCATGCCACCTATCATTGCACAAATGTCTATATGTATATATATATACACATATATATATATCTATATATATACATATATATATATATATGTATAAAGGCTAAAAACGATGGCGGCGCTCTCTGGCGATCTCCATGGCGGCTTCAGCCGTCGTCGGTGACGTGCTTCCCGCATTGCCGGCTTCGATTTTCTGCTTCAATTTTCTTACATTTCGATCTTTTCTTACGGCTGCCATTTTTCCTGTGATTTATATTTTGATCGGCCTCTGGTTTTTATTTCTTTGCCGCGATACTGCACATCGCTTCCTAATTTTTCGTCAGCGTTGTTGATATTATGGCCACCGCACCATCCTTTGCTGCGGTGGTCAGCGGATCAGCCGCGATCACTGACATTTCGATAGAGCCGAAATCGGTTTTCCGACACAAAGGCATCCCCATGATTTCTTTTTTAGATGCTGAGATTGATGCGCTTGCAGAACCATTCAGGTATGCTTTGATTGGCACTTTTTGATATGGTCGCCCTCCTATGAAAATTATACGTGCAGCGTTTGAGAAAATTGGCTTCCATCAAGATTTGCGAATTACATTGATTGACCAGTCGCATATACTCTTAAATTTTCACAATGAGTCGGATTATTTGCGCTGCTTTTATCGTCGTTCATGGCTTATCTCTGGTTGTCACATGCGAATAACTAAATGGACAATAGATTTTGATCCTGCGGCTGATGTTCCCATAGTTCCAGTCTGGATTGCTTTACCATCCCTTCCAATACATCTACATCATCGTGCAGCATTATTTGAAGTGGTAAGACCGATTGGAACACCATTGAAGTTAGATGTTGCAACGGCGGACGGCTTGAGACCGTCAGTAGCGCGCGTCTGTGTTGAGGTTGATGTCTCTCAAGATTTACCACAAAAAATATATTTACAGGCCAAAGGTAGGATGATCCTACAATCGATAGTCTACGAAGATCTGCCTCTATTTTGCACCACATGTCGGCGCCTTGGACATGCACCCGGTGCATGCCCTCCAAAAGAAGACACCAGCGTGCCTCACCATCCACCACCTCCTCCGCCTCCACCTCCCCCACTGCGGACGATACCTATGCGAAAACGGTGGACACCTGTTAAGAGTAAGGCAGCGCCCTCTGCTCAACCAGCTGTACCAATGGACCCGGTTGCTCCAACTCACCAAATGGGTGTTGATGATACCCCTCCTTCAGACTCGATCCTCCCTCCTGCCACCGCTGTTCGTTCTGAGGAAGAGTTTTGTGATGCTGCGGAACAGCACCTCCCTATGGAATCCGTCCCCTTAGAAACAGGTCATTCGTCCGATACATATTTGCCAATAGATGAACATGTTGCTGATATTCCTAATGTCCCGGATGAGGTTGCGAGACGAATGCAGTTTATACCACCTTCACCGGATGAGGATATCTTAATATCACGTTTGACAGAACAGGAGACTGAGTCAGAGTTCATTACAGTGGTCCCGCGCCGTAAGCGCAGAGCACGGAAAGATTTGCCTCCTCTTCCACCCTCTACGATCTTAACACGTAGTGCTTCGCACATCGTCCAGGGAAGTTCCTCCTCACTTCTTCAATGAATGTCCTCGTTTGGAACATCCGAGGCATGAGTGCCTCGTTGCCCCGTTTGAAACAAATGATTTCTGAGCATCGTCTACAGTTGCTTGCTTTGATTGAGCCTAAACATGATCCTTTAAGTATCAGTAGATTCATGTTACAACTTGGATTTGTAAATTCTTATGCATCACATTCGACCCGTATTTGGTTTTTTTTGGCGTGATACTGAGTTTCGTTTACTTGCTACTCATGATCAGGAACAGGTGGTACATTTTACACTTCAGTCCATTTCTCTGCAATGGACATTTGTATTTTCGGTGGTCTATGCAAGGCACACACCTCTTGAGCGTCGCCCTCTGTGGAGTGCCCTCTGTGATTTTGCCGATTCATGTCAAATGCCATGGTTAGTTGCGGGTGACTTCAATACTTTTCGCACGATCGAGGATCATAGTGGCCGTTCCACTCCGTCTTTAGCAGTATTGCAAGATTTTAATGACTGTATTGAAGTCTGCTCACTCATGTCGCCTTCGCATCAAGGTTCTAGATTTACTTGGGCTGACGGGCGGGGACTTGGCCGTATACGCCGTCGACTAGATTGGCTTTTTATCAATTCCGCATTTCAGGATGGGTTTTCAGAGTTACAGTTAACGCACCTGCCAAGAGTTACTTCCGATCATATGCCGTTACTCTTTATATGTCGTAAAAGCGCCGAAGTCAACAAACGGACATTCCGTTTTCTGGATGCTTGGCTACATCACTCGGACTTTTAATCCTACATGCAGCAGGCTTGGCTATCATATCCTACTACTGGAGGCATGTGGGGGTTTTATAAAAAATTGTTTTCTTTCAAGAAGGATATTCGGAGGTGGAATAAAGACATCTTTGGCAACATTTTCAGCAATTTGAAGCATGCTGAGACTCAATTAAATCATGCAGAGGCAGCTTTGGATGCTAATCCATCCAAGGAAGCAAGAGCCGAATATCAAAGGTCCAGGGCTGAGTATATACGGGCATCCACATCAGAATTACATTTTTGGAAGCAAAAAGCTCGAATTAAATGGCTTAAAAAAGGTGATGCGAACACGAGGTACTTTCATTCGGTAGTTAAAGGGAAGCGTACAAATCTGCGTATTCAAGCTATACGTTCACCAGATGGTCGGCTGTTATCGACTTCACATGACATAATGGCAGCCGCAGTCTCCTTTTACACTGACTTATTTGCGCAAGCACCCACTCAGAATCATTCTGCCATACTTTCTCACATTCCTCGGTTGATAACGGACGATGACAATATTATGCTGACGCGCCTACCCACTGAGACCGAAGTTAAGGAAGCAGTGTGGAATTTAGACCCCAACAGTGCTGCTGGTCCAGATGGATTCCATGGTATGTTATATCGTTCTTGCTGGACTGTCATACATTCTGATGTGGTTAAGGCTGTGCAGGAATTTTTCCTGGGTGTTCCACAACCACCTGTTATGGCTAGTGCACTAATTACTTTGATACCCAAGATACAATCTCCACAGACATTTAGTGATTTTCGGCCTATCTGTCTTACGAATTTCCTCAGTAAAATTTGTACTCGCATTGTGGCCACACGCTTGGGACTATTACTTCCAAAGCTAATTTCTCCAGAGCAAACAGGTTTTATGCCGGGTAATGATATCTCAACGCAGGTTTTGTTGGCAAGAGAAATGATACATATGATGGATAGTGGTACGTCACATGTATGTCTGAAATTAGATATGATGAAAGCATTTGATCGGGTCAGTTGGGACTATCTGGAAAGACTTTTACTACAGTTTGGTTTCTTAGGGTTTTTCTCTCGACTTATCCTCAATCATCTGAGTGCCACAACGTTATCAGTTTTGATAAATGGAGTGCCTTCGCCTACATTTCGTCCGCATAGAGGTGTTAAACAGGGGGATCCGTTATCGCCATTACTCTTTATTCTGGCATCGGAGTATTTCAGTAGAGGCTTAGCATCGTTAGTGACTTCGGGTCACATTCAGCCGTTTCGCCTTGGCCGTATTCCATTCGCGATATCACATTTAGCTTATGCAGATGATCTCCTTGTTTTCTTACAAGGCACGCAACGTAATATTCGCAATTTTCGCAAGTTCTTAACGGACTATGAGCACGCTTCTGGGCAGAAGGTCAATTTTCATAAGAGCAGCCTCATACCATCGACGCGCCTCTCTGCTCGACGCGTCCGAAATTTGCAGGAAATACTCGGGATGTGGCTTTCAGCCTTGCCCTTCCGATATCTAGGTTCTTATCTTCACAAGGGAATTAATCGATCACGTTATTGCTCTACTTTGTTGCAACACTTTGATGCTCGTTTAGCTGGGTGGCACTCACGACTCCTCTCATCAGCAGGTAGATTGGTCTTATTGCGTTCAGTACTGTCTGCCCTACCACTACACGTTATAGCTAGGGGAGGGTTGCCAAACTCGGTCATTAAAATGCTCAACAGGAAGATGGCCACTTTTTATTGGGGCAATCGATATCATTGGGTGGCATGGGCAAAACTTACTCTCCCTACTGATGAAGGAGGCTTGGGATTACGGAATCTTGATGCGCTACAGCAGGCCTATCACTGCAGAATCTGGTGGCTATATCAGCAGCGTGATTCTTTATGGAGCCGCTATATGCATGCCAAATATGGCAGGCGAGGAGATTTTAGACCCCGCTTAACAGATTCACCGGTTTGGAAGCTCATCTGCCGCATTCATGATGTATGTATTTCGCATACAGCAAGCGCAGATGCTCATCTTACATGGACACCCACACCTTCGGGTGAATTCTCACTAAAATCTGCCTATGATGTTTGTCGTTCAGCTAGACCAGCGTTACTCTCAGCTAAGTTTATCTGGTTTAAGCAGCATTCGCCATCCACCAAAGTACTTCTTTGGCGAATCTTTAACGCAGCACTACCATTCGAAGATTGCATTGGTGCTTATTCTGCTGCCCGCCCGACACAGTGTCCATTTTGTAAACAACAATCGGGAACAGTTGATCATGTTTTTTTGTATTGTCCGCAGATTCGGATATTATGGACATTCTTCGCAACGGAATTGACCGGAGTATATCTTTCTACCCTTAGCCTCCGTCAGTATCTATTATCATGGTGGTACCGCGCTTCATCCTCCTCACTGCTTGGGGTAATAAAAATTGTTGTTCCGGGCATTCTGGTCTATAATATTTGGCGCTGTTATGCTAATTTAGTGTATGGAGACGCGCCTTCCTTTTCATTCTCCAAATTGAGGGCTACAATCCATTTTGATATAGATAGTTGGATTCATACGTTACATGGATCCAAACTTGCCGCAGGACCAGCCCTTCCGCTCACTTGGCTTCCAAAGCTTCGGTCTCCAAGATTACAGATCATTAGATGGCACACTCCTCCACCGGGACGATTTAAACTTAACGTTGACGCTGCTGTGGGACGCCATTATGCGGCAGGTGGAGTCATTCTGCGAAACTCGGATGGAGATTGTGTGCGTGCCTTATCCTTTCGCTTACCTTCATGTACTCCACTGATGGCAGAAATTCAGACAGCCTTATTCGGATTGCTTTATTTTCTTCCGTTATATCGGACCCTTATGATAGACACAGACTGCGCGCAATTGTTCACACGTATCCGCCAACATCGACCTGTCCTTGGCAACTATCATCTCAGACTTTTACACATGTTGGTTACTCATTATCAGTTGGATATAGTACATATATATCGAGAGGCCAACATGCCGGCGCACTATCTTGCTCAGCATGCAATGGCGTCCCCGCTCCCATCCTACTACACGAGCTGCAATCTTCCCTCGATGGTTCGGGCAGCAGTCATCCTGGACCTCACGTCAGCATCCCTGCGTAGGCGCTGACCCCTTCGTCTTCCAAATGGATTGGCATATCTATATTTGCTCTGCCCGTGCTATGGCGAGTACGGGCAGGCTTGGTATGATTAGTTTCTTTTTTAATATCTTCATCACTCATTTTTTACTGTTTGATGACTATCTTCTTTCCACCTCTGCATGGGCCCAAATTTCCGATGGCGCGCTGGTATTTGATTCTTATGGCGAGTGTATTGATGCACATTCATGTATGGCGACTGCATGGATGCTTTTCCATCTTCGAAATTTTGATGTCGATGCTTCCCGGGTCTTCCATATGGATTGGCTCTCCTCCAATCACCCTGCCTGCACATCGGGTGGTGCAGGCAGGTCGGGTATGTGTTCCTTATACTGGATTGGTTCCTCTGTTTTCTTCTGTATTCTCTATATATTTCACACATACTTTCACTTGTCTACTGCATGGATGCCCAACACGATTTGGATGACATGGATGATCAACACAATTTGGATGACTTACCATTTGTACGCGGGTGATATCCGGACTAAGCATGACAATGGCACGCTATTATGGCAGCATTACCACACAGTCCGCCTCAAGCTTGCTATTCTTTTCGTCAACATTGGCATACATTATTCTCGGACAGCAACACATACAAACTCTATGTATACTGTATTGTACAACTTAGGTATCAGTGACAGTCGTATAAATATGCACGCTTTTTCCTTCGCCAAGGTTTTATCCACAAGGGTGGTTTTTCTTGGCAAGGTTTTAATGCGACATATCATAGACGACTGGAGATACCACATCCTTGGCTTTTTGATCCATCTATTTGCGTACTCTGACATTTGTACAATGGTATTCCTCCGCCAAAAGTGAGGCTTTCTCTTAATAAAAAGTTTTTCCTAAAAATATATATATATATATATATATATATATATATATATATATATATGTATACACACACACATATATATATATACATATATTTTAAGAAAAATTATGTTGTTATTGAAAGCCCTCACTTTTGACGGAGGAAAACCTTATTACAAAAGAATAGCAGTGCATGATTATCAAACATCCAACTATATATGATATGCCGCATTAAAACCTTGCCAGGAAAAACCACACTTGTGGATAAAACCCTGGCGAAGGGAAAAACGTACATATTTATATAGATGGAATGCTGATAGGCGCTACCGTGAAAAAATATAAAAGCTACAATCCAAAATGTGTGGAATAGTCGAAACGTTAAAGGAGATGTTGCTGTGAGTCGCTGTAGATGAATCCTCATTCGGGCAGTAAGAGCCGAGTCGTCCGTGACAAAGCAGATCAAGCAGATATGGGCTATCCATGCACATAAGAAAGACGTGTATAAATAAATGTGATGTAGATGATAGATTGAGGAGAACCAGGCATAATGAAATGGAAACGTACCAAGTCTGCCGGTACATAATACGGCACCGACAGATGTTATTGTGAAATGCCAATCCTTTTGGAAGACTTGTAACCATAAAGGACCACGTGCTTGCATGCAGAAATACCTCGTCCGGAGATACACATGAATAAGGCGGTCAGCAAATGATAACATGTCATACCACACCGAAAGAACAACATTGCATTCCAAAAAGAAATCATACCAAGCCTGCCTGCCTTAATGATTAGGCAGGCAGAGAAAGGGAGAATACGCCAATCCATGTGGAAAACCTTTAAATTGCCCAGCTTGTGCCTCGGCAAATTGGATGCAGTCAACCAGCATGGGGTCAGCGTCGCCGTCGGGTGCCACGCAAATGAGGTAAAACAGAATGAAGCAGAAGTTAAAACAATCAACCAACATGGAGAAAGAGCGAGAGCTAACAAAGAGTGAAACATACCAAGCCTGCCCGTGCCCAGCGTGACACAGGCAGGAAAATGCTGCTGATGCCAATCCATATGGAAGACGTAGATAGTTCAAGGCACACGCAAATGCACTGAAGAAAGATCCAATGAGACGGAACTACGAACTAACGGTGGCAGAGAGTGGGAATGATAGATTTGAGTGCAGGGATTTAGCATAGCATTCTGCGCAAGATAGTGGGCTGCCATGTTTGCCTCTCTGTAGATGTGATGATAGTCCAATCGGTGTAGTCGAACTAAGGTGTGCAGTAATTGAAGATGGTAGTTACCAAACACAAGATGAGGACGGGATAACCGCGATACAAGCATCGCACAATCTGACTCGAGAATAATAGGACGATATAAAGGCAGGAAAAACAATAAACCAAACAACTAAGGCTATCTCAATTTCATCGCACAACTAAGGATATAAAGGCAGAAAAAACACCGAAATCGCCGGATCGCTCCATTCCATCGCACAATCCCGGCCCTAATACAACTAAGGCTATCTCAATTTCGCCAAAGACAGCAACGCGCTACAAAGTTATCCCAATGGTCTCCTTTCTTGATTCGAAAATTGATGCACTCGCTGCTCCATACCGATACTCACTAGTTGGCACTTTTTGTTATGGTCGTCCACCATTAAAAGTTATCCGTGAGGTTTTTGAGAAAATAGGTTTTCATCATGATCTTCGAATTACATTGATTGATTAGGCACATATTTTGATGAATTTTAGCAATGAGGCAGACTATCTACGATGTTTTTATAGACGTTCTTGGCATATATCTGGGTGCCACATGCGGGTTACGAAGTGGACTGTTGATTTCGATCCCTCATCTGATGTCCCTATTGTCCCGGTTTGTATTGCCCTCCCAGCGTTACCCATACATCTTCATCACCGGGAGGCACTGTTTGAAATCGTCCGCCCCATAGGACATCCAATCAAACTTGATATTGCAACCTCAGAAGGCCTGCGACCATCTGTCGCTCGAGTGTGTGTGGAGATTGATGTTTCTCAAGAACTTCCACAGAAGATATATGTGCAAGCAAAAGGACGTTTGCTGCTGCAGACAATAGTTTATAAAGATTTACCGCTATTCTGCACTACCTGTCGAAGACTGGGACATGCAACTGCTGCATGTTCCCCCGGCGAATCATCCAATATACCTCCTCCGCTGCCTCCACCTCCATCTCCACCGACTCGTCGGCCCAGGACGAGATGGACTCCGGTTAAGCACAAGCCATCTGGGCATCCCACGTCACAAGATCAAGCAATCGCTAGGGATAATAATGATGGCCATAATGTGCAAGCGTCACAGTTAGATGTGCCAGCAAGGAACTCAAATGATCCTGGTATCACGGACCATAACACCTCTGTTCAGGTCCCCTTGCCGCAGGATCATGCTTTTGATGAACATACACAAGAAGAGTTTTGTGATGCAACGGATCAACATGCATCCACTGATATTACACAGCTGGATATTGGGCACTCATCAGATAATGATTTACCGGTTGATGCTACTGTAGAGGAAATCCCCATCGTGTCAGACGACGTTGCCCGCCGTATGCAGCTCATGCAAATCGTCACCTGATGATGAGACCTTAATATCGCGACTGGAAGGACAGGATGAAGAAGCTGCGTTCATCCTAGTGGTTCCACGTTGTAAACGTAGGCCACGCAAGAATCTACCCCCTTACCGCCATCAACCATTTTGACACGTAGTGCATCTCATGCTATTCAGGGAAGTTCCTCTACCCTTCCTCAATGAATATATTAATATGGAATATTCGAGGCATGCGTGCCTCTCTGCCACGTTTGCGTCACTTAATTAGCGAACATCGCTTGAATTTACTGGCTTTAATTGAACCTAAACATACCCCGTCACAGATAACTGGGTTTTGGTTTGCGTCTTGGCTTCTCACAGTTTTATGCCTCGCAGTCAGAACATATGTGGTTTTTTTGGCGTGATAATGAGTTTCGTTTGCTTGCCACACAGGATCATAGTCAGGTGGTCCATTTTACAATGCAGTCACTTTCACTGCAATACACTTTTGTGCTCTCGTTGATCTATGCAAAACATACGCCCTCCCAGCGGCATGACTTATGGCGTTCTTTGAGTGATTTCGCTACGTCATTACAGTTACCATGGCTTGTGGGAGGTGATTTCAATACTTTTCGATCACTGGAGGATCACAGTGGCCGATCCACCCCTTCCTTAACAGCGTTACAAGATTTTAATGAGTGCATTGAAACATGCTCGCTTATGTCGCTTCCATATCAAGGCACCAGATTTACATGGGCGGAAGGTAGAGGTCTTGGTCGCGTACGCCGTAGATTGGATTGGGTCTTTGTTAACTCTATGTTTCAAGATGGGTTTGACACTTTGCAGTTAACTCATTTATCCCGCACGACATCTGACCACACAGCGCTTCTCTTGTCATGTAAAATGAGTTCCACTCCTTGTCGTCGATCCTTTCGCTTTTTAGATGCTTGGCTCCATCATTCGGATTTTCATGCCTATGTGCAAAGTGCATGGACATCATATTCAACAACGGGCGGAATGCATGGTTTTTATAAGAAGTTATTTTCCCTAAAGAAAGATATTCAAACATGGAATAAAGCGGTTTTCGAAAACATTTTCAGCAATCTGAAGCATGCAGAGGACTTGCTGAGCAGCGCAGAAAATTGTTGGGATGCGAATCCAACAGAGGATATGCGACAGGCCTATTATAAGGCAAAGGCTGACTACTTGATCGCTTCGAATTATGAGATGCAATTTTGGAAGCAAAAAAGCTAGGGTTAAATGGCTAAATGAAGGTGATGCTAATACAAAGTACTTTCACTCATTTGTCAAAGGTAAACGCGCCAATCTTCGCCTTCAGCAAATTCAAAATTCCGCGGGCACACTGTTAACCAGTCCGGATGACATTATGACGTCTGCAGTTGAGTACTATAAAACATTGTTTGTTGGGGAACGGACACAAAATCATTCAGAAATCCTGTCATACATCCCACGCATATTATCGGAGCAGGATAGCCTCATGTTAACGCAGCTACCGTCAGAATCAAAGGTCAAGACAGCAGTGTGGAGTCCGGATCCTCAGAGTGCAGCTGGTCCGGATGGTTTTCATGGTAATTTTTATCGTTCATGCTGGCCCATAATACACTCTGATGTACTAAAGGTGGTGCATGAATTCTTTCTTGGGGTTCCTCAGCCAGCAGTAATGGCTAGTGCGCTGATTACGTTGATTCCGAAAACACAATCTCCACAAACTTTAAGTGACTTTCGTCCCATCTGTCTTACGAATTTTTTGAGTAAAGTCTGCACTCGTATTATCGCCACACGCTTGGGAACACTCTTGCCAAGGTTAATCTCGCCGGAACAAATAGGATTTTTACCCGGACATGATCTTTCGTCGTAGGTTTTATTGGCTCAGGAAATGGTTCATATGCTGGATAAAGGGGGATCTCAATTATGTTTGAAGTTAGATATGATGAAGGCATTTGACTGGGTCAGTTGGGAATACCTTGAGCTGTTATTGCGCCAGTTTGGGTTTTCAGAATTTTTTATTCGGCTTGTTATCAATCATTTGCACGCCACAACGTTATCAGTACTAATAAATGGGCAGCCATCGTCATCATTTCGTCCATTTAGGGGAGTAAAGCAGGGTGATCCGTTGTCCCCATTGCTATTTATTTTATCTTCAGAGGGTTTCAGCAGAGGCTTAAGGTCGCTTTTCGCAGCTGGCCATATTCAGTCTTTTCGGCTGGGTCGTATGCCCTTGACTATCACTCACTTGGCCTATGCAGATGATTTACTTATTTTTCTTCGGGGGACACAACGTAACCTCAGCCGTTTTCATGCATTCTTAACTAAGTATGAAGCTGCGTCGGGTCAAAAGGTTAATTTTCACAAAAGTAGTTTTATTCCTTCAACTAGCATCACTCCACATCAGCGCAGGATATATAAGACATTCTGGGTATGAGGCTTGCGTCTCTTCCTTTTCGATATCTGGGTTCATATCTACATAAGTGCATTAATAGATCAGTCTATTGCTCCGCTTTATTGCAACACATGTATGATCGCCTGCAAGGTTGGCATGCCCGTCTGCTTTCCCAAGCAGGCCGCCTAGTTCTGCTCCGTTCAGTGGTAGCTGCGCTTCCACTCCATATTTTAGCAGCAGGTGGATTACCAAAGTCAGTCATTCGTATAATCAACAGGAAGATGGCGTCTTTCTTTTGGGGAAATAGATATTATTGGATTTCATGGCCTAAAATTACCACACCTATAGAGGAAGGAGGACTAGGCCTACGCGATCTTGACGTGTTACAGCAAGCATATCGTTGTCGCATATGGTGGACATACCAAAAGAATGACACTTTGTCGAGTCACTATATGCACCTCAAATACGGCAGAAGGGGCGATTATAGGCCAAGGCTTCCGGACTCCGGGATATGGAAATTAATATGTCGAATACATCACACGTGTATCTCTCAGACTACAGGATTGGGAGTTTCCTGTCGTGGACACCGACACCCACTGGGGAATTCACACTCAAATCGGCATATACTATTTGTAGGGCAGCAAAACCCACACAACTTTCAGCAAAATTTATTTGGTTTCCACTGCATTCTCCACCAACGAAAGTTTTACTGTGGCGAATTTTCAATTCGGCTATGCCATTTGAGGATTATATTGGCCGATACTCTATGGCACGCCCAACGCAGTGTCCTTTTTGCAAGCGGCAATCAGCCACAATTGATCATGTTTTTCTCCGCTGTGATCATATTTCTCACGTTTGGGCCTTTTTTGCGTCAGAACTTCAGGGAGTCCTACCGACATCGTTAAGTCTGCGCCAATATTTGCTTTCTTGGTGGTATCGTTCTACATCTTCCACATTATCTGGAGTTTTAAAAATTGTTGTCCAGGCTATAATAGTTTCAAACATCTGGAGGCTTTATGCTCAGCTCTCGTATGGCGATCTAACATCCTTTTCAAGCACAATGTTAAGGAATGCCATACTCTTTGACATTCATATGTGGCTTCAGAAAATACAGGGATCTAAACTTGCAGCTGGACCTAGTCTTTCCCTCTCATGGATTCCACAACTTTGTCCTCCGCGACTACGGATTGTTAGATGGAAAGTTCCACCTATAGGTAGACTTAAATTGAATGTTGATGCCTCAGTGGGCCGTCTTTATGCCGCGGGGGGGTGCGCTCTTGCACAATCATACGGGAGCTTGTGTGCGTGCTCTTTCGTTCCAACTGCCTCTCTGCACACCTTTGATGGCGGAAGTTCAGGCTATTCTTTTTGGACTGCTATACTTTCTTCCTTTCTTCAGATCCATTGAGATTGAGTCGGATTGTGCCCAACTGGTCTCACGGCTTCATCAGCCACATCGGATCCATGGCAATTATCACCTGCAGTGTTTACACACTTTACTTCATTCTCATAGACTGGAAATTGCTCATACTTATCGGGAGGCCAATATGTCAGCTCATTACTTAGCTCAGCATGCCATGCTTTGTCCGGAGACAGGCTATTTCAATAATCATAATCTCCCTGCATTGGTCCGTGCCTCAATTACTCTAGATCTTACTTCGGCCAACCTGTGCGCAGGCTGATGTTCAAGTCTTCCTTAATGGATTGGCGCATTTCGACTTATTCTGCCCGTATCCCAATGGTTATGGGCAGACGCGGTATGACTTGTCTCTCTTTGCTCCTCTGCCTTTCATATACCTCCTGCATAGCTAATACCTTCTTTATTTTCTCTGTATCTGGCTGGTGGCGCAAATATATTTCGCAACTGGATCATGGTATCCAAGGTTGCCAAACACGCGCCTTCCATCAGGATTGGCAGTTTCGCAACCTCTCTGCCTGTACTCTATTGGGTGCAGGCAGGCTCGGTATGTTTTATATTTCTTCAACCTGCTGGATTTTCATCTGCCATTATCGGGCTATTCACATTTGTATTGTTCTTTTGATATATGACTTACATTGCCACACTGGTGGAACTCGCTGGCGGTTGAGATTACTCCCTCATGTATGTATCCTATGGTTTGGTGTATCATATGGTTCGTTGAGTGCTGAGAGTTCATTTCATTACGGACATGGATCACGCCCTCCCACTCGGCAAGCCACACTGTCTTTACATCAATCAACATGTCGTGGCTAAGAAAAAGTTGTTGTTACCTTCTGCTGCACGTCTACCAAATGGTTTGGCGTATTTTTTATATTTCTGCCGGCACATTAGTTTGTACAGGCAGGCCTGGGACGAGGACATGGATCGCACTTCTTTTCCTGACCATTGACATGATTTCCGCCTGGCCAAGGGATCATCATCAACCGTGGATGCACACAAAGCTTTTTGTTTTGTTATATTTATGTATAATTCGATTTTCATATTCTTTCAATTTACACGATAGCCTCTATCAACACTCCATTTATATAAATATGTATGCTTTTTCCTTAGCCAAGGTTTTATCCACAAGGATGGTTTTACTTGGCAAGGTTTTAATGCGGCATATCATATACAATATGGATGTTGATAATCATGTACTGCGACTATCGTCATCTTTTCATTTCCTGTAATAAGGTTTTCCTCCGCCATAAGTGAGGGTTTATGATAATAAAATTTCCTTTCCAAAAAAAATATATATATACATATACATATATATATGTACATATATATATATGTACATATATATACACACACATATATATAAGCTATATACATATATATATATATGTACATATATATATAGCTTATATATATATATATGTATATATACATATATATATAAGCTATATATATATATGTATATATATATATACATATATATACATATATATATATACAAGCTATATATATATATGTATATATATATATACATATATATACATATATATATACACATATATATACACACATATATATATATGTACATATATATATATACACGTATGTATATACATTTTTTTTATAAAAGGCGAAATTTTATTAATGAATAAAAGCCTCCGTTATGGTGGAGGAAACCAGAGTACAACCGTAAACATCGTACGAAAAAAAATAATGCTATATATATACATATAAATAAATATATATATATATATATATGCATATATAGATATATATGTATATATATATATATATGTATATATACCTTCTTCCTCTCGCGCTCATATTACTCCAAAGGCAATTACAAAGCACAAATGTCATCCTTTGATTGCTTTTACAGATGAGGAAATTGATGCTTTAGCCGCCGCATACCGATTAACACTCGTCGGCACATTTTGGTATGGCCGGCCTCCTCTGAAGATTATCCGCGATGTTTTCGACCGAATAGGATTCAAGTCAGACGTAAAGATCACGCTTTTGGATCAATCTCATATACTGCTAAACTTTCTGCATGAGCCGGATTACATCCGATGCTTTTATCACCGTTCATGGACAATCGCAGGTTGCACGATGCGCGTTACAAAATGGACCATTGATTTTGATCCTGCTGCCGATGCTCCAATCGTCCCTATCTGGGTTGCTTTTCCAAGTCTACCAATTCATTACCATCAAAAGGAGGCACTTTTTGAAATTGCAAGGATAGTTGGACACCCTATCAAGCTTGACGTTGCTACCGCTGATGGCCTTCGTCCATCTGTTGCGCGTGTTTGCGTAGAAGCGGATATATCAACGGAACTCCCTAAGAAGTTATTTTTGCAGGGGAAGAACAAAATTATACCACAACAAATAATTTATGAAGATCTTCCATCATTTTGTAGTGACTGCCGTCGGCTAGGTCACTCAACTTCTTCATGCGGCAGCACGCCAAAAGAAAATCCACCGCAGAAACCTACTGTTCGTTGGACTCCAAAGAAAGGCAAAAAAGATCACACCTTGGCTTCATCCAATATTGTTTCCAATACTCCATGCATAATGGTGCAGGATCCGCCAGAGACCGCAAATCCATTGTCTGATTTAATTCCCCCGACGGATATAGCAGAGAATGTAACTTCTTTGAACAATACTGATCATAGCAATATCCCGCCGCATAACCCACCGAGCAGCATGGACGCATTCCATGCTGCGTCAAATCCTTCGGCAGATCAAGCACGGGATCAAACAGATGACCCAGATATTTGTCAAGTGTCCGACTCAGATGCGGATCAAATGATGAATACATTTGTACACATTGATGCAGACTCCCGATCGCAATTTCAGCAACAAATGATCACGGCTGCTGAGAATATTACCAAGCGTTTATCATCCCGACCTCAAATTTCCAGTGATGAAGAAATCTTGCAGAATTTTTTTGCAGGGAAAACTCCAGATACTGAAGGGTTTATTCCGGTGGCACCAAGAAGACGAAGGCGACCTAAAAACGAATTGCCACCGCAACCACCCCCTACTGTTGTAACTTGAAGTGCTTCACATATGGGTTCCGCTCCTCCAGACTCATCATAATGAATGCTCTTACATGGAATGTAGGGGGGCTTCGAACCTCTCTTGATCGTTTATTAAGTTTGTTGCGTCAGACAAAGTTGGATATCTTGGTAATTATTGAGCCTAAACAGAGGCCGTCCAAACTTGTTTCTTACCGTTTGAAACTGGGTTTCTCACAAGCTATAGACACATGTCAAGGCAATGTCTGGATCTTTTGGAACTCATCTTTGTTGCAATTGCTTGACGTACAGCATGGAATTCAAACCACTCTTCTCTCTTTTTTATATCATCCTATGCAAAAGTCATTTGCATGGTCAGTGGTATATGGAAGACATACAACTTCTGATAGACGTCAGCTATGGGATTCTCTTCAGGAAGTTTCTCGCACTATAACAGTCCCATGGATCATTGGGGGTGATTTCAACACCTTTGTCTATTTAGAGGAACATTCTGGGCGTTCCGCTCCTTCGCTTCGTACATTGTCTGATTTTCAACACTGTGTTGATGTTTTTGGGCTGCAGGATATACCTTTTTGGGGCACAACTTATACTTGGGCACGTGGAACTGGTCAAGGCAGAACAATGCGGCGCCTTGATAGATATTTATGCACAGTTACCTTCTCCAGTTTATTCTCTGACATAGTTGTTCATCACTTATCGAGGGCAACATCAGATCATGCACCGCTGCTACTTAAGTGTACACAATCGCATGCACGCCCTACAGTTTCTTTTTGATATATAAATGCATGGGCCTTACACTCGGATTTCTTAGCTTTTGTGAAAGACAATTGGCAGCAATATCCAATGTCTGGTGGTATGCGTGGTCTTTACTCTAAATTAAACCGCCTTAAAAAGGATCTTCAAACATGGAATAGACATGTATATGGCAATATTTTCAATAATGTAGCTCAGGCAGAGGCCTATTATCAGCGTTTAGAAAGTCTATTTGATGAGGATCCTACCCCTTCAAATAGGACTGCACTCTCTTTGGCACAAGCTCAACTTCAGCAAGCAACTAAGGCACAAACTTCATATTGGGCTCAAAAATCCCGTGTAAAATGGATGTCTGAAGGAGAAGCCAACACGGCATACTTTCATGCTATTGTTAAAGACAGACATCGCCGTCTCCAGATTCGAGATCTCAAAAATTCAGCCGGCGAAATTTTGCACGACAAAGCAGCATTAGGAGCTGCAGCAGTCTCCTTCTATAAAACACTCTTTAGGCAAGAACATGTCAGTGGAGTTGATGATTTTCTTTGTCATATCCCCTCTCTAGTAACGCAGTCAGATAATGAACTGCTAATGGCAATTCCGAATGAAAGTGAAGATCGATCTGTAGTTTGGAGCTTAAGCCCCACTAGCGCCGCTGGTCCTGATGGTTATAACGGTCACTTTTACAGAACATATTGGGAAATTGTTCACCTTGATGTCGTTCTTGCTGTTCAAGAATTTTTCCTAGGAGTTCCTCCACCGCAGGTAATGCTAGCATCCATGATCACTTTAATTCCAAAGAAATCAAATCCAGTAACTTATGCAGACTTCCATCCAATTTGCCTTTCTAACTTCATAAGCAAAGTTACCACACGAATAATAGCTTCATGTTTGAATACTTTGCTGCCAAAAATAATTTTGTTGGAACAAATTGGCTTCCTGAGAGGTCATGATATTAGTGAGCATGTACTAATGGCGAATGAGATGGTACACTTGCTTGATAAAAAAACACGTTGTGGGAATGTAATGATCAAACTAGACATGGCTAAAGCCTTTGATCAAGTAAATTGGACATATTTGGAATCAATATTGGTACGTTTTGGGTTTGCCTCACGGTTTATCCGAATCATAATGAACAATATGAGTTTCTCGAAGTTTTCAGTAGCTGTCAATGGGGCCGCCTATGGTTTTTTCTCACCCACCCGTGGCGTTAAACAGGGTGATCCACTTTCCCCTCTTCTTTTCATCATTTGCTCAGAAGGCTTCAGCCGTGGCATCAATAGACTGTTCTCGGCTAATCATCTTAAAGGATTTGCGCTTGGTAGAGTTCCTCCAGTATCTCATTTGGCATATGCTGATGATCTATTGATTTTTTTAAATGCCTCAACGCAGAATTTGCAAAAATTTCAATCTTTCCTACATGACTATCAGCGGGCTTCTGGACAATTAGTCAATTATGCGAAAAGCCAGTTTGTTATGAGTTCTTATATAGCGTCACATCATCAGAAAAATATTGTTCAAATATTGACCATGCAGCCTTCTGCAATGCCTATCAAATACCTGGGGCCTTATCTATGTCGCGGGATTAATAGGGCTTCGTACTGTATTTCTCTGCTACAGCACTTTGATGCGAAGCTCATTGGCTGGGCCAATCGACTACTATCGCCAGGTAGTCGCCTATTATTGTTGAAAACAGTATTAACATCTATGCCACTCCATCTCTTAGCGGCTTCACGATTACCAAAAAGCGTCATTTCTGCCATAAACAGAAAAATCGCTACCTTTATATGGGATGGAAAACATCACTAGACTTCTTTTGATAATTTATGTTATCCAGAACTAGAAGGAGGGTGGGGAGTTCGCAGTTTATTACACATTCAACGCGCTTATGACTGCAAACTTTGGTGGTCTTATCATAATAAAACTTCCTTATGGTCGAGGTATATGCATTCACGATATGGCTTGCGTTCAGATTATTTATCCCGGATATATGATTCCCCAGGATGGAAAAGAATATGTTCAGTTCACTCGTTATGTCTACAACTTTCAACTGACTTTCCAACACCATTGTGGCGTTCTAGCCCATCTGGGAACTTTCTTTTGCGTTGCGCATATGATGATGTCCGGCCTCATCATGCTCATTTGTTGTCACATAAATTCATCTGGTGGAGGGGAATCCCTAATACCATAAGTATATTTATATGGAGGTTGCTACACTCGGCATTGCCATTTGAAGATAACTTGCGGCATTTTTCTGTGATCTCCACATCTTCCTCCTTTGTTCGGAACCCACTTTGTAGGAAAGACTCAGCAACTATTAAGGTTGAATCTATGTTGGTTGCTGGATGGTCCTTTACCACAAGTGATGAATCTCCGTCAATATTTACTGCAATGGTGGTTGTCTTCTTCTGCTAAATCACTCAAGGGTAACTTCAGGGTTATTGGCCCCATTATGTTGTGTTGGGCAATTTGGAGGATTTATACCAATCACTATTATGGGGATGGAGATTTACCAGTAACAAAAATCTTTCATCTTGAACGTGAGACATGCTATGATTGGGCTACATCACTTTCGGGTACATCTTTGGCACAGTATGTTCCTTCCCTCATAGAGGCTGGATTTTCTCCAAGGCTTCGGCCAAAGCTTCCTATGCCCCTAAAATGGGAGCTTCCTCCGTTAGGGAAATTAAAACTGAATGTCGATGCGTCGGCCAGACGTTCATATGCCGCAGCGGGTTCAATATTGCGGGATTCAAATGGACATTTGCTGGCCGCTCTCTCCTTCCGTCTGCCTCTTTTATCATCATTGCGGGCTGAGCTGGAAGCTATTCTTTATAGTTTACTATTCTTTGGTCTTCTTCACCGCCATTTTGTTATTGAAACTGACTGCAAGCAGCTGAATCAACTATCCAGCAGTCAGTTTCATGCCTTGCCAGAATATGCTCGTCTCCATTATTTTCCGACAATTACCAACAGCTCAATTTCTTACATTCCACGAGAGATAAACATGGTGGCGCACTATTTAAGTCAGTACGCCCGCATACACCCTCTCACTCGACTATTCACTGCTGCAGATCATTTACCTCCCACAGCTCGTAGTTTCTACTATACTGATGGTGTTATCCATGCACTCAGAACATAAGCAGCTCGGCTTGAATGTTTGTTTAGTTGCCTGCATCCTAACCATGCAGGCAACGCTGGTATGTATTGCAAATCATATTTCATACTACGTACTTCAAGATCTAATATATCTTAAGGCCGCACACAATGGCAAGTTGCCCGCAGTCTATGGACTTCGGGCAACCTTGGTACGCTATTGGCATCTTTGCATGTTTATTCATAGCTTCGCTGTTTACTTCATGCTTACTTATACCTCTGTTGCTGTTTTGTGCCGAGGAACAACACTCTTATTGCTTTGGTCCGAGAAATTGGGAAGCGCTATACCACAACAAAACTGGATTCGACTACAGCACTCGTTTGGCATTGGCAATTTAGTGATCAGTTGCATCATAGCTCCACTGACGAAATCCTATTTTCCAACACGATTCACTTGGAATATACTCACATGCTTGCACTCCAGTCGTATAAATATGTACGCTTTTTCCTTCGCCAAGGTTTTATCCACAAGGGTGGTTTTACTTGGCAAGGTTTTAATGCGGCATATCGTATATGATTGGAGACTGCATATTATAGCTACTTTACATTTCCGTTTTTCGTATGATATACATTATTGTAATATGGTTACCTCCACCGTAAGTGAGGTTTTTTAATTCAATAAATGCCCGCCTTTATTCAAAAAAACACACACATATATATATATATATATATATATATATATATATATATATATATATATATATATATATATATATATTTGAGAAAAACTTCTTTTATTAAATAAAAACCCTCACTTATGGCGGAGGAAAACCATATTACATCAAAGCATAACGCAGATACAAATTAGTCGATTATCAGCATCCAGAATATATATGATATGCCGCATTAAAACCTTGCCGGGTAAAACCACCCTTGTGGATAAAACCCCAGCGAAGGAAAAAGCGTACATATTTATATTTCTGGAATGGTGATAGACACTATTTAAACAAAAGTTACAAGAGAATAAGCCTGTGTGAATCCAGTAATAATGGAAAGCCGACTGAAGGACCACTTTGCTTGAATGATGTTTGGTGACATAGAGTATGTTGACAGGATTTAGGCCAGCTGGAGAAGGGACGACAGCGATACCAACCCGTTGATGCATAAACCGCATCCATAGACAGACCGTAACTGCTGACGGGACTCTGAGAATGTGTGCGATCCAATGCCTCACCAATACCACAAGAGAATGAGAGCGTAAGAATATAAGCAATGCAAGCCAATGAAAAGTGTGAGTAGTGTGGCCATAGATACAACCTGTACTGCCGGCACATGATGAAGTGCCGGCAGAACTACATGTGCAAAGCCAAACCACGCATCCGACCGGGGAGAAATGATAAGCTGGCGCCTGTGTCTTGTGCAATAGAAAATTGCCGCAAATGCCTTTGTTGTTCCCTCCAATGCTCATAACCGACAACAAATGCAAAGCATAACTCAATGTCAGCTGGCTGAAGTGTGTAAAAGAATAATCTGAATGCCTGAGAAAAGAAAACGCACCGAGGCTGCCTGTACTGATCAGTGTACAGGCAGTGAGAAGATGACATGGCCAATCCATATGGAAGACTTGAGAATTGCGTACATCCATGAAGCGGCGGGTCTCAGTCATATCGCAGCAGCCATTGCACATAGGAAGAAAAACAGCATTAACAGAGACTATCAGCGAAAACAAACAGCTGCAAATGTAATAAATATGAGGCGTACCGATTCTGCCCGTGTCCCTTAGTACACGGGCAGAGAATTGCCAATAAATCCAATGCATATTTTAGAAATGAAGACCATGCTGCGCGTAAAGCCACCGAGGAAAGATCAAGTGCCACCGAAGCCTTGACCAGGGGTGGAAGAGTAGAGCTATTGTACTCCCCCGTTAGAGGCTGCAACATTGCATGTTGTGCTAGATAGTGTGCCGGCATATTTGTCTCACGATATGTATGCACTAAGTCTAGTCGATGCTGACAAATGAGCTCATGTAGTAGACGGAGATGATAATTGCCTGTTGAGCGACGCGGCCTGCTTAGGCTTGCAATCATTTGAGCACAGTCTGATTCTACAATTATCGAACGGTAAAATGGGAGGAAATACAGCAGGATAAACAGGGTGGCCTGTATCTCAGCCTGCAGAGGGGGGCAACGAGGTAGCCGAAATGAAAGGGCCTTGATGCATGAACCATTATGATCGCGGAGGATTCCGCCGCCCGCCGCGTAGTGCTGTCCCACAGCGGCATCCACATTTAGTTTGAGCCTGCCAGAGGGAGGGGTTTGCCAGCGCATAATTCGTAGTCTAGGCGGTCGAATCTGAGGAAGCCAGGGTAGAGGAGCAAATGGAAGTGCAGCTAGCTTGGTTTCCTGTATCTTCATCATCCACGTGTGAATATCAAAATGAATAGAATTACGGACTGCGGTTGTGGAGAAGCGAATGGTGTCACCATAAGTTAGCTGCGCATAATGACGCCAAATATTATTTAATATTATCCCAGGAAGTATTAGCCGCAAGACGCCTAGGAGGGATGTGACATTGGATCTATACCACCATGCCATGATATATTGCCTAAGCGATAATGTTGACGGATGCACGCCATCAAGCTCCGCGGCAAAAAAACTCCAGAGAAAACGGATGCGCGAGCATGTGATGAACAAATGGTCGACCGTAGCTGAATGTGTTTTACAGAAAGGACATTGAGTTGGTCGCGCCATGGTGTAGCTGCCGATATAATCTTCGAATGGGAGGGCCGAATGAAACATGCGCCACAAAAACATTCGAATGGAAGGCGAGTGGTGTTTACTCCAAATAAACCTAGCCGACATTAACGTAGGCCGTGAAATCCGACAAATCATGTATGCTGATTTTATCGAAAACTCTCCCGAAGGCGTATGCGCCCATGATAGAAATGTGCCCAATCCACTAGAATTTAGGAGACAAATGGGATGAATGCGACAGATAGATTTCCAGACCGGGGAATCTGTAAGTCTTGGAATATAGTCATTCCGTCTCCCATATTTATGCTGCATATACCTACTCCATAGAGTGTTTTGGCACTGATATCTCCACCAAATTTGGCATTGATATGCCTGTTGTAGCTCTCGAAGGTTGCGAATTCCCAAACCACCTTCTTCTACTGGTATAGAAATGTCTTTCCATGCCACCCAATGATGCCTTTCCCCCCAATAAAATGCTGCCATCTTTCTTTCAAGCACTCGAATGATAGATTGCGGCATACCACCTGCCGCTAGTATATGTAAAGGTAGCGCTGCCAGAACCGAACGGATCAGGACAAGTCTCCCTGCCATAGAAAGAAGGCGAGAATGCCAGCCATTTAATCGGCCATCCATGTGCTGTAAGAGTGACGAAAAATGTGAAGCCCGTGGAATTCCCTTATGCAGATAGGATCCGAGATAGCGTAATGGCAGAGTGGCTAATCTCATGCCAAGAATATCTCTGATTATATGACATTGCCGACTCGTGATAGCAGAGGATGGGATGAAATTACTTTTTTGGAAATTTACCTTCTGACCTGAAGCGATTTCATAAGTAGTGAGAAACGCATGGAAGCGCCGTAAATTCTGCTGTGTACCACGAAGGAAGATGAGCAAATCATCTGCATATGCCAAGTGAGAAATAGTGAACGGAACTCTGCCCAACCGAAATGTCTGGATTCTGCCTGTTTCCACCAGAGCCTTCAGCCCCCTGCTAAATCCCTCAGATGACAAAATAAATAGCAATGGCGATAGAGGATCTCCCTGTTTTACTCCCCTGAATGGCCGAAAATATGGCGAGGGTTGACCATTGATTAAGACTGACATTTTCGTTGCTCTTAGATGATTGAGGATAATCCGAATGAAAAAATCAGAGAAACCAAACTTGTGCAGGAGCAAGCGAAGATAATCCCAACTCACCCGATCAAAAGCCTTCATCATGTCTAATTTAAGACATACCTGTGGCCCACCCCTGTCCAGCTGATGAATCATTTCCCGAGCCAAAAGCACCTGAGTGGAAATATCCTGACCCGCAAGAAATCCTGTCTGCTCTGGTGATATTAAAGTGGGTAATAGCCTATTCAGCCTTGACGCAATAACACGAGTACATACTTTGCTAATAAAATTGGTGAGGCAAATAGGTCGAAAATCACTAAACGTCTGCGGTGACTGTGATTTCGGTATAAGAGTCAATAGTGTACTCGCCATGACCGGTGGTTGGGGTACCCCTATGAAAAACTCTTGCACCGCTTTTAACACATCTAAATGAATTACAGACCAGCACGATCGATAAAAATTACCATGAAAGCCATCAGGGCCTGCGGCACTCTGTGGATCCAAGCTCCATACAGCTTGTTTAACCTCTAACTCCGTCGGCAATTGTGTAAGCATGAGATTATCCTCATCAGTGAGAAGTGTCGGAATATGGGACAATATATCCTCGTAATTAGAGGTTTGTACATGAGCAAAGAGTCCCTTATAATAATCCACCGCAGCCATCATTATCTCATCCGGTTGTGTGATTACGTCACCCTGTTCATTTTTCAGTTGTCTAATGCAAAGCTGTGAGCGCTTACCTTTAACCAGAGAATGAAAATATCGTGTGTTGGCATCCCCTTCTTGTAACCATTTAACACGAGCCTTTTGTTTCTAGTATTGTAACTCATAATTTGAAGCAAGCAAATACTGAGCCTTGGCCTGATAATATGCCTCACGTGCCTCCTCTGTTGACGTGTCGTCCCAGTGATTTTCTGCGGCCGTAAGATTATCCCCCGCATGCTGCAATTTGCTAAAGATATTACCGAATATATGTTTGTTCCAATGATGAATATCCCTCTTTAAGGCAAACAACTTGGCATAGAAACCCCTCATACCACCAGTCGTTGGATACGATAACCATGCCTGGCGCATATATGCATGAAAATCAGGATGATGTAGCCACGCATCCAAGAACCGAAAAGAACGACGAGTTGGTTGGGTGCTTTGCTGGCATTGAATCAAAAGTGGAGTATGATCCGATGTCACTCTCGGTAAATGTGTAAGTCGTAGCACGTCGAACAGATCTTGCATCCGTGAATTAAGAAAGATCCAATCTAGCCTTCTGCAAACTCGCCCAAGGCCACGTCCCTCCGCCCAAGTAAAACGCGTACCATGATACGGTGGAGACATAAGAGAGCATGATTCAATACAGTCATTGAAGTCCTGCATCGCGGATAGAGGTGGCGTGGAGCGGCCCTGATGATCCTCAATTGCACGGAAGGTGTTGAAATCCCCCCTATCAACCACGGCAGCTGTAATCCTTCAGAAAAATGACATAAATCTCGCCATAGACTTCGACGCTGAAAAGCTGTATGCTTCGCGTACACAAGAGATAGAACAAATTGTTGCTGCTGTGAGTGTGAAGAAAGAGTCAAATGTAAGACTTGACCCTGATCCTGCGTAGTCACCAAACGAAATTCATTATCCTTCCAGAAAAACCATATACGTTCCGATTGTGAAGCATAACCATGTGAGAAACCTAGTGTAAGACAAAACCGCTGGATTTGTGATGAAGTATGTTTAGGTTCAATCAATGCAAGCAAATGAACACGATATTCTCTAATCAACTGTTTCAAGCGAGGCAAAGACGTGCGCATGCCTCGAATATTCCAAATTAATATATTCATTGAGTAAGGTTTGAGACACTTCCCTGCAAAACGTGAGAAGCACTACGCGTGAGAACAGTAGATGAGGGCAACGGAGGGAGGTCTTTTTTCGTGCGGCGTTTCCGACGTGGTACAACTGGCACAAAAGGCGCCTCCTCGGGATTATCAGGCAAACGTGATATCAATATATCATCTGCAGGTGATGAGTCAAGGTGCTGAATGCGCTGAGAAATCTCTGTAGGAACTGTAAGATGTGCTGCCTCCAGACCCTCATCTGGTAGTTCCGTGTCTGAAGAATGTCCAAGCTCCGTATGAGGGATATCCTCTGGTAAATGATGATCCGGGGCATCACAATAGGTGTCTTGAGGCTGTGGATCGACCTCCACTTGTAGATCAACATGAGTATCCGAATTGATGGAATGATCCGGAAGTGGCTCCTCCGAATGAAGCAGTCCAGCCGTATGTAGTCCAGTCCAGCCGTATATATATATATATGTACATATATATATATATATACACATATATATACTTATATATATATATATATATATTTTAAAAACGAAAAATTTTATTAATGACAAACCTCACTTTTGGCGGAGGAAAATCATATTACAATCGTCAGAGTATGCGAATAAATGAAATAACGAACTAATAATAACATATCTCCAGTCGTATATGATATGCCGCATTAAAACCTTGCCAAGTAAAACCACCCTTGTGGATAAAACCTTGGCGAAAGAAAAAGCGTACATATTTATACAACTGTCATTGATATGAAATGAATCGAAAATTGAGTACAAAGGCGTGTTTGCTGCAGATGTTTGTATGAACAGTTTTCTCCAGTGTGAGCTGTAGAAGGCGCTATTTGGGCTTGACGTATCCTGGAAGTGCCGTACCTCGGAAGATTGCCAAGGAGAAGTTATACCGATGATAGAGAGCATCAAAAGAATATAAGACAGAGAATGCAAACACATACCGAAGTCGCCTTGGCCAAATTGGTGCCAAGGCGACGATGTTATGCTATGACTCGCCAGTGGGGTCGTAGCCGCAGAGTTCGCCAGTGCAGGATAGAAAAATCTCGCCACCAAAATATATAATCCAAGCCATGCGAAGGCAAGCAAAAAGAGCGAGTCATTAATGATTATGAAACAGATTAAAAGCCAGGCCAAAAGATAGAAACACACACCAAGCCTGCCTGGATCCCGTAGGATACAGGCAGGGAGATTGATGAAAAGCCAATCCATGTGGAAGACTGTAGACTGTCAAGGGACACGCAATTGAAAGGAGGACAGATCCAAGGAGATAGTAGGCGCACTAATGAAAGAAGAGTACGAGATGCATAATAGTGTGTGATGGGGTCCAACATAGCGTGTTGAGCTAAGTAATGCGCTGCCATATTTGCCTCATGATAGATATGATGATAATCAAGACGTTGGAGATGAACAAGTGTGTGAAGTAGGCGAAGATAACAGTGGCCATGGACTAGCTGCGGACGGGCCAACCGAGATATCATTTGAGCACAATCAGATTCCAATATGATGCCGCGATGTAGTGGAAGAAAATACAAAAGGCCAAATAATGCGGCTTGAATCTCCGTGTTTAGCGGCGTACTTGGAGGCAGTCTAAATGAGATTGCGCCCACACAAGATCCTATATGATCGCGCAATATAGCCCCCATGCTGCATACTGTCTGCCAACTGCTGCATCGATATTCAATTTCAGCCGACCTGGCGGTGGAGATATCCAACGAATCAGTGAAGGCGCGGGGGCGGCAATGACGGAAGCCAAGAGAAATATCGTCTGGGATCAGCTGCAAGTTTAGTTCCTGCTATTTTTTTGCACCAAATAGTAATGTCATACCGAATTGAATCCCGAATGGGCGTGCTTGTGATTTTAGTTTGGTCCTCGTAGACTAAGGATGTGTAGCCACGCCATATGTTGTACACTATAATTGCTGGAATTATAAATTTGAAAACCCCAAGAAGAGACAAAAATGATGAACAATAACACCAAGCAAGTATATATTGACGCAGTTGCAGCGACGATGGTGGAGGATAGTTTAATTCCCCAGCATAATATATCCATAATGGACGCACATGTGAACAATGTAAGAAAACATGATCTATTGCAGCCGACGCTCCTTTACAGAATGGACATTGCGTTGGTCGAGAGGTAATGTACTTGCCAATATAATCCTCGAATGGTATCGCAGAATGGAAGAGGCGCCATAAGAATATCTGAATAACCGGGGAATGGTGTTTGGACCAAATGAACCTTGCCGAAAGGAGATGCGGGTGAGGCGTGCGGCAGTGATCATAAGCACTTCGCAAAGTAAACTCTCCTGTTGGCGTGTGCAACCATCTGAGATGAATACCTTGGCCAGCAGTCTGAGAAAGACAGAAAGGATGTATTCGGCAAATAATTTTCCAGATTGGAGAATCTGGTAAACGAGGTAAATAATCTCCACGATGACCATATTTGGCGTGCATATATTTGCTCCAAAGCGTGGAATGTTGTTGATATGACCACCAAATACGGCAATGATAAGCTTGCTGCAACTTGTTAAGGTCTCGAATCCCCAATCCTCCTTCCTTCTGAGGCGCGCAGATAGTACTCCAAGAGACCCAGTGATGTCTACGGCCCCAATAAAAGGATGCCATCTTTCTATTGATGATCTTGATAACCGATTTAGGTAGCCCACCAGATGCGAAGATGTGTAATGGCAATGCCGCTATGATAGAACGTAACAACACTAAACGACCAGCAGGGGAAAGCAATCAAGAGTGCCCTCCGTGAATCCTTTCATCAATATGCTGCAATAAAGGAACACAGTATCTGGCACGGGAAATACCTTTGTGTAAGTAGGATCCGAGGTATCTGAAAGGCAAGGTAGAACATCGCATGTTGATGATATCCTCTAAATGACGTCGCTGCCGTGGAGATATATGAGTAGAAGGAATCATACTGCTTTTTGGAAAATTGACCTTTTGTCCAGAAGCAGTTTCATATTGTGTCAGGAAGGTATGAAAATGCTGAAGATTTTGTTGTGTACCCCGTAAAAATATCAACAAGTCATCCGCATAGGCCAAATGTGTTATGGCGAATGGAATTCGCCCTAATCGAAACGGTTGCAATTGCCCAGCTGCTGTTAATGCTTTTATTCCTCTGTTGAATCCCTCCGAAGATAAAATAAACAATAGTGGAGATAAAGGATCCCCCTGCTTGACTCCTCTATATGGGCGAAAAGTTGAGGAAGGCTGACCATTAATTAAGACTGCTAATGTGGTAGCCCGCAAGTGATTAAGTATAATGCGAATGAAAAAGTCAGAGAAGCCAAAAGTGCGCAATAATTTTTCCAAGTATTCCCAACTGACTCTATCGAATGCCTTCATCATGTCCAGCTTCAAACATACCTGTGAGCCCCCCTTATCCAGCATATGTATCATCTCCCGAGCCATAAGAACTTGTGAAGAAATGTCGGAGCCTGGTATAAAACCTGTTTGTTCCGGAGATATTAAGCGTGGGAGCAAAGCACTCAATCGACTAGCAATAATTCGTGTGCAGACTTTGCTCAGAAAATTAGTTAAACATATGGGGCGAAAATCACTGAAATTAGCAGAAGATTGCTTCTTAGGAATCAATGTAATCAGTGCAGAAGCCATCACAGCAGGCTGCGGGATGGCAAGAAAAAATTCTTGAACTGCTTTTACCACATCTGTATGAATGATGGACCAACAGGATCGATAAAAGTTACCATTAAAACCATCGGGGCCTGCTGCACTAGAAGGATCTAAATGCCATACTGCCTCTTTAATTTCCAGCTCCATGGGTATTTGCGTGAGCAGAGTATTATCATCCAAAGAAATCACCCGTGGAATATGACAAAGAATATCATCATAATTTTGAGTTTGCGCACGAGCAAATAAGGATGTGTAAAAAGATACCGCTTCAGCCATAATCTCATTAGGCGTAGAGCATAGGTCGCCAGTAGGCGTGTGTATTTGTTGAATGCGTAACTGCAACCGTTTTACTTTGACAATAGAATGGAAATATTGTGTATTGGCGTCACCCTCTTTTAAACATCTGACGCGAGACTTTTGTTTCCAAAATCATAGTTCGTAGGAGGATGCTTGAAGATATTCAGCATTTGCTTTATGATACTCGATCCGGTTTGCTTCAGTAGGAGATGAGTCCCAGACACTTTCAGCGCGTGAAAGAGCTGATTCCGCTTGTTGGACATTCGAAAATATATTACCAAAGATCTCCTTATTCCAGCGCTGTACGTCTTTCTTTAAACGGAGTAATTTGGAATAGAAACCATACATGCCGCCAGTAGTAGGATAAGATGCCCAAGCATTCTGTGTATAAGTATGAAAATCTGGATGTAGCAACCATGAGTCTAGAAATCGAAAAGAACGACGAACCTCGGACTGGCTTATACGACATAGAATCAACAATGGTGTATGATCACAGGTAATGCGAGAGAGATGAGTGAGCTGTAAATCCTCAAATTTATCATGTAAAGCAGAGTTAATAAATAACCAGTCTAATCTTTGACGTACTCTTCCAAGTCCCCTGCCATCTATCCAAGTAAAATTTGACCCATGAAACTGCGGTGACATCAAAAAGCATGACTCAATACAGTCATTAAAATCTTGTAAAGCTGAAAGAGATGGCTGCGAACGGCCTTCATGATCAGATAAGGAACGAAACGTATTGAAATCTCCCCCAACTATCCAAGCCAATGTAGATGTTTCTGAGAATGTACATAAAGACTGCCATAAGGCACGGCGCTGTGAGATCGTATGTTTGCCATAAACTACAGACAGTACAAAAGAGTATTGTAGAGGCCGAAAGAGTAGTGTAAAATATATCACTTGATCTTCATCCTGCATCGACATCAACTGAAAATCTAAGTCACACCAGAAAAACCAAATGCGTTCGGACTGTGATGAAAAAGAATTCGTAAAACCAAAGTCTAAAGCATAACGTGTAATAGTGGCAGGTGAATGTTTTGGCTCTATCAAAGCAAGTAAATTTAAACGATGATCACGTATTAGCTGATGCATTCTAGGTAGTGAGGCACGCATGCCCCTTATATTCCATATCATAATATTCATTGAGAAAGGGTATGGTCACTTCCTTGAATCGCATGAGAAGCACTGAGTGTAAGTATAGTAGACGGCTGCAACGGAGGAAGATCTTTCCTAGCCCGACGCTTTCTACGAGGAACTACTGGAATAAACTCTGCTGAGTCCGTCGACTCCTGTAAGCGTGAAATAAGGATATTCGTGTTCGGTGTTGGTAGTATGAGATATATGCGACGGACAACATCATCCGGGACTATCGGAATTCTAAAGGTGGTTCTTCTGTGGGAAGATCATTATCCGAAGAATGGCCCAATTCACAAGTATCCGAAACATCCTGTAAAGGATTGATGGCAGGCTCATCGATTAAATCGTCCTGGGTATTAGCTTGGGAGGCTGGCGGGTCGTGGTCAGTTTGCAACACCGGAGAAGCCAGTGGTTGATCCATGGGAGATGTGACAGTCGGCGCTGGATGCTTATTTTTGACCGGGGTCCATCGTTGCATCGGACGACGTGGCGGCGGGGGAGGCGGAGGAGGAGGTACCGAGGATGATTTTTGCAGCGGGCATGAGGCCTCTGCATGGCCTAATCGCCTGCATGAAGTGCAAAATAACGGCAAGTCTTCATATTCAACAGACTGCAGGATGAAACGATTCTTAGCCTGTAGATAAATTTTTTGTGGCAATTCTCGAGAAACATCAACCTCCACGAATTATTCTAGCAACTGAAGGTCTAAGTCCATCGGATGTGGCAACATCGAGTTTAAGGGGGGATCCAATCGGCCGAACTATCTCAAACAGGGCCTTTTTACGATGAAGATGAATAGGTAAACCAGGCAATGTGAGCCAAACATGGACAATTGGAACATCAGTGGTAGGATCAAAATCCACTGTCCATTTCGTAATACGCATGTGGCAGCCTGAGACATGCCATGATCGACGATAAAAACAACGCAAATAATCAGCCTCATTCCGGAATTTCAGCAGTATATGCGTGGGATCAATTAGGGTTATCCGGAGATCATGATGAAAGCCGATTTTCTCAAAAACCTCTCTTATGACCTTCAAAGGAGGTCGCCCATACCAGAACGTACCCACTAAAGAATATTTGAAAGGCGCAGCAAGGTCATCAATTTCTGAATCCAAGAATGAGATTAAGGGGATACCTTTGTAGCGAGAGACTGTCTTTGAAGAAATATTGATTTTTTCCGAGGATGAGACGCCGGCCACAACCGCCGCAAAGGACGGCGGCGGTGATGCCATACTGCGGAACGATCAAAATTAAGAATAGCCGAATGCAGAGAAAGGAAAAGCCACTGATCAGCAGGAGAAAGAAATTCCGAAAATTATCCGGCAGTCTGTGCAGCGGCACTAACGAACGGGCAGTAGTTTGAGGCGGGAATGGGATAAATGCTACTCAACCGCTAGGCCTAAAGGTTTTTCGTCATATATATATATATATATATATATATATATATATATATATATATATATATATATATATATAACAAATGGCAGCGGCGGCGCTCAACGGCGATCGTCGGCACTGATGCCAGCGATCACTTCTGCTTCACTGATTCCTTCTTTTTACATATTTGCGATCTACAGGCGATTCTCTAGAATATACATTGCCTATCTCAATTATAACGATTTCAAAGGACATCATTTCAGCGGAGTGATTTCGACCCCTGGTAATCCCTTGTATCTATTCTTCATTTTGGTCGATTCTTTTTGGCGGCGTGATTTGGTAATTTTCGATTCCTCATTTTGGATTCATCTACGGGTGGTTTACGGCAAAAGTTTAGACCTTTTTCATTGTAATGCTTTCATATTTTGTCGGAGATGGAACCGCCGCCACTCTCCAAATCCTTTGCGTCTATGGTATCGTCTGCCGTTGCAGGCAGATTCCCATCACGTGAAACGGGACGCTATAAAGGATACCCCGCTGTTTCATTTACGCAAGATGAAATTGCCATTGTTGCAAATCGCTTCAAGTACGCCCTGGTTGGAGCCTTTTGGCGTGGACGGCCATCTATGGCAGGCTTGCGCGCCTCGATTGACAGATTTGGGTTCAAAGGTTTAGTTAATATTGGTCTCCTTGATGAGGGACATGTGCTGCTAAATTTTATTAACGAAGATGATTATATGAGATTCTTTTATCGTCGTCATTGGCGTTTCCAGGGATATGATATGAAGGTCACGAAATGGACTCCTTCTTTTGATCCATGTCTAGATACCCCAATTGTCCCGGTGTGGGTGGCACTTGAGGGTCTTCCTATTCATCTCCACGATTATCGCACGTTATATGAGATTGCTAAGTTGATTGGTACCCCGCTAAAGATGGACTCGGCTATCTTAAGTTTTCATCGTCCCTCTGTGGCGCGGTTTTGTGTTGAAGTGGATGTCACCATGGATCTACCATCTAAGATATTCATAGATTGTGGAGAGCATTCTTTCTTTCAAGTAGTTGTGTATGAAGATCTCCCTAGGTACTGCAGCAAATGCCGTCGGTTTGGCCATTCAGTGGGTTCATGTGGAGATGGGAAGGTTCATGTCCCAGCGCATCCGATGAAGAATGCAGAAAAGAGTGAGGTTTGGATTCCTAAAGGAAATATTCAGAAAGAGGCTGTAGAACAACCTATTGGAGATTCTATTCCTAATCAACATCTGGTCATGACTAGAGAATTACATGCAGATTCTGAGGAGACTCTACAGCCGGAATTGGTTGATGTTGGGACAAGGGACGGTGATGATAGGGAAGAACTACAGGAGGCAAAAGCTCAACCCATTCTTGCCAAGGAATCACAGGACCTTGCGACTACTGCAGAAGCGTCTACATTGTAGATTTTCTCTGGTTGACTGCAGATTTATGTCCCGTGCTATCAGTGCCGCCAATATTAGAAATTCAAGAGCAGCAGGATGAGCAGCAGATGAATACATCCCACTCGGCTACACTATCAATTCATACCAATGATGCTAGCATAGGAGAGGGAGCAGTATACATATCTCCTCTACCATTGGAGATTTCAGACGCAAATGTACAGCATGTTCAAGAGGCGAACCCAAATTATGAAGTGGCTCCGGAAGTCCAAATTCAATCCGTTCACATTGAATTGCCAGTGCCACTGGCGATACTGCCAGCCAGTGACCATCCTTCCTTCCCTGATTATGATCCTTTAATTGAACAATTTTATCAAGACCACTTTCGAGAGGAGGAAGATGAGGTTGATCTTGCAGTAGGTTCGGACAATGAAGCATCTCGCTCATCTAATCGGCGTAAAGGGAATGACTATCATGATATACGGGAGAGATTGCTCATTGCGGCGGATGATATGGATTGTCACATGACATCGACTAGTGGCGGGGCTCTTCTTGGCGGACTATCTCGGAAAAAACGCGGAGCTCGGAAGAACCTTCCACCACCTCCACCGTCCTCAATGGTTACTAGACGGGGAAGTCATCGTTCTTTTGAACTATAGTGTGATTAGCATGCCTCATGTTCCGCGAATGATCATGATCATTTGATTTCGTTTTTCTTTTTATTTTTTATTTTGTAGTAAAGGCTACCCTCGGCCATTTATCGCGGGATATTTATTGAATAAATAAAGACCGGAAGATTTCCTTCCGTTTATAAATAAATAAATATATATATATATATATATGGCGCCCACAACTCATTGATTATGAAGACGTTAAAACCATTCAACAAGGAGACTAATAACAAAAATAACAAACTTGTACAATGAGAAAATAACCAAAAAAAAACTTAAAAAAGCCAAAAGAGACAATGATTAATATTACCCAAGTCTTAGTACAATAACATAGATACCCTTGGGTTTTTGCTACAGCAATAATTGGATATCTTCCAAATACAAATCACCCCACAGCAAGTGTTTTGTTTTTATTCGAAATCAAAAGAAACGCCTGCCACCATTTGCATAGTTAGGACTAGAAAATACTTATGGGTCAAGGCAAAGGCTAACTCCGTAGTCATCTTTGTCCTCCTCTGGACACTTACAAATAGCAGGGAGGCAATCTGAAGCATTTTCACAGTCCTGACCATGGCATCCATCGTCCAATATCTTCCTCCATGCCATGGAGGCTTTAGGTAAAGCTTGCTCAGTTTCTGTTTGATGCGTAATACATTATTAGGAACTTGGCAAGCAAAGAATATAAAAGTGAAAATTCATCAATATCAATATAACGACTCAGTTTCCCCTATTAGACATGGCCTGACCGTACCAAAATGTCAAATTTTCAGACTACATCTTTGCCTGCTCCAAAATTGTTAACCATATTTAGTACTTCACATACATAAGTGCCATGCTTTGCCTTACTCTGTTTTTGATGATTGAATAAAGCAAAATGACTCACTAAATTGGCTGTGCTTCTTATATTGTGAAGTACCAGCTGATCGACACAGGTTGACGCAATTTTAATTATGGATCGTTGAGAAATAATCTATGTATGTTTCTATTATATAGTATGGTTGCGTATATCGGACCCTCCATACTCTGTAATAGACAGGAGCTTCTAAGACAATGAAGTAATGTTGTTATTATTGTTTTTGACGTGGAAGGGGTGTTATAAGTTACCTATGCAAACACATTTGAACATTTTCTCAATAATAAACTGTACAAAAATTTTAAAAGAAAAGGGAAGAGTTTCAGCAATATTATTCAACAGTGGAATGGGGGTCTTTTAATGCATGAGAATTTTGCTTTCTTTGTTAGTGTTGGAGTTGAATCAATATGAAAATCGATATTGCAACTTCAAACCATGTCACCAAAAGGGTGCCACAGGTTTAACGTTTCTAAGTATAGAATTTGAAGAACGGCAGATATGTCTTTTTATCGTTTCGGAACAAATATGTCTATTATTGTATCATTTATGCAGGTAGAGTCGGAGGTCTCACTGGAACCAAACTCTAAATCTTTTGGGATAGATGTATTGTTTGCCTGCCGCTCACCCAACTCAGACTCTAGCAGTAGCTTTTGCTGTCGTTAGAATATACTGTGTATAGTCGTTGGAATATACTGGGTATAGTTGTTGTATCGGACCAAATATGTGCATATTCTAAAACACATAGAAATGAGAAAATTCTGTTCTGTGCCTATTTACAAGGCCTACTGATTCCTTTTTCTTTTTTTGTTCATCTAAGGCAATTATAATTAGGCCGTGAGGTAAAAAGGCTGCATAACATTGTGCCCCCAAAACCCCATCTTGAACTTTAGGAATTCAAAGGGAAAATTAGATATTGGGCCTTTTGGAGAAGTTAAGAGCATTATACTAGCATGATTATCTGATAAATTTCAATGAGGAAATTTTATTTGGAAGAGAAAAAAAAAATCTTCTCATCTTGTTGGACACACAAAATAACATTTATAGATTATATAAGGCTATTACTCAGTTACAGTTCAAGATTAATCTAATCATAACTGAATCGAAATCAAATCAATTCAAAAAAATTGAAGAAAGATTAATAAAAGAAAATATAATAAGGATAACACTCAAAAATAAAAGCTACTCTAGAAGAAATTGAGAGGCATACCAGATGAAACCAACAGACAGAGGAAAATGAAGAACCAAAACTTTGCCATACGCCTTTATATGTCTGCAATGATTTCACAAGCAGTTTCAGTTTCTTGCTCAATTATATAGAGATGGTTTCTACATTGAAAACTCCGTTACGGTTGGCATATAACTTCTCCCTCTTATGATTGTGATATGCTAATAATAAAAAAAGGTAGATGAACCATAGTTTTAACTAAAAATTCTCTTATGTTTTATTGCCTTTCATTTTTTATTTTTTTGTGTTCTTGTTTCTTTGGGAGAGTTGTGTTTTCACATTTTACTTTTCAATTTTTTTTGGTTATCCAATAAAAATTGTCATGTTCTGTGCCTTATTAACCACTCAATCTAACGGTAGAAACAAGCTCAGCCGAGGTGTGCCTAGCTCAGCCGAGGTGCGCCGAGCTAAATAGAATACTTGTCGTGCTGAAGGAAATTAAACGCTGAACTAACATGAATATAGGAGTGGCTAAGCTAAGTTATGTGCAACGGACGAAGTGAAGCTGCACTGAACTGACAAAGTACTACCGTCGTGCTGAGGTGATGATGATAGAGAAAGAAAGAACTAAGGCAAAGAGGGATGCAGAACCAAGAGTAGGCGAGTTGAAAAAGGGCATCAGAACAGAAAAAGAATAAAATTGTGGTGAGTCGAGGTAACGAAGTGAAGAACAAGACATACACCAAAGCTAAGACAAAAATGTAACACTTAGTCGTGTATAATAAACTTAGGGTTTTTACTATACATAGGTCCGAATAGAATAGTAAGTCGTTTTACATAGAAAGACTCCTATAAAAAAGAGTAACCTGGTAAATTTGATTTCAATTTGAATGAATTTCTAATTCTTCCCGTCTGTTGGGTTTGGTGGAACTAAAGTCAGCCGAGCTCAAGGACTTAGAGTTGTGAGCTGATGCCAGACAGATCTGCTGAGCTAAACAGAAGAAGTGCCGAGCAAAGACCTCAGTTCGGTCATACGATAGAGAATCACGGGATTGGATATCTCTTTGATTGGAGATTTGTTTACTACGAGTCTTGTTTAGATGGAAACTTCCATGTTCTTGCGATTGTCGTTTTGGTTGTTTTTCACTGCTCCGCAACCCATTTCCCTAACAACTGGTATCAGAGCTGAGAGTTCTTTGTTCGAGTGGGAGCAATGGCCGATGACAGCAAATCAAGAATTGAGAGATTTGATGGATCAAACTTCGGTTTCTGGAAGATACAGGTTGAAGATTATCTATATCAAAGAGATCTATATCTGCCTCTTGAAGGGAAAGAGGTGAAGCCTGCTGACATGGCGGATCGAGAATGGAAGATTCTTGATCGCAAAGCACTCGGTGCCATCAGGCTAGATCTGACCCAAACCGTCGCATTCAATATCTCAAAAGAGAAGATCACAAAAGATGTGATGAATGCGTTGACAAGGATGTATGAGAAGTCCTATGCCTCCAACCAGGTGCATCTGATGAAGAGGTTCTTCAACATGAAATAGACGAAAAATAAAACGATGCAGGAACCCTTGGGTGAATTTAACACGATCACTAATCAACTTGAATCGGTTGGGGTCGTCTTCGACAATGAAGTTCTGGCCTTGGTGATGCTGTCAAGTCTGCCTGACAGTTGGGATGGAGTTGTTATGGCTGTAAGCAACTCATCCGGATAAGGTACATTAAAGTTTGAAAACATGGTAGATGTGCTACTTGATGAAGATTCAAGGAGGAGAAACAGTGGCACCCCTGAAAGTTCTGGAGCCGCGCTGAACACAGAAGAGCGCGGCAGATCTGCCAAGAGGGGTAATAACAGAGGTGGGAGATCGCAGTCCAGGAAAAGCAAGTCAAAGGGCTCAAATCTGACCTGCTGGAATTGCACGAAGAAGGGTCGCCTTAAACGCGATTGCAGAGTCAAGAAGAAGGCTGATCAGACGGACAAGTATGGGGATGAGATCCATGTCTCTCAAGCGTCTAGGTATGACAGTGATGGGCTGATTATGAGCTGTGAAAGTCGAGCCGATGCCCTCTGGATCTTCGATACTGGAGCCTCATTTTATGCCTCATCAAACAGAGGATACTTTACTAACTACGAAAGTGGAAACTTTAGGAAAGTATACCTTGGAGATGATGACTCCTGTGATATCATTGGCAAGGGGGATATCATACTGACTCTACAAGATGGAAAGCAACTGAAGCTGCTTCAAGCAAGACATGTACCTCGGCTAACCAAGAAATTGATTTCGATAACGCAGCTGGCTGATAATTCTGATCTCGAAGGAAGATTCAGCAAAACACACTGGAAGTTGGTCAAAGGGTCCTTAATTGTAGCACAAGGTCTGAGAAAAGGAACCCTCTATAAGTTCTCAAACCAAAGCTCAGCAAACGTGGTCAGCTCGGCAAGTGATACCGAGCTGTGGCATCAGAGACTTGGACACATGAGTGTCAAGGGAATGAAGATAATGGCGTCTAAAGGGAAGCTGGAAGGTTTATCCAATATTGATATACCATTGTGTGAATCTTGTGTGATGGGGAAACAGAAAGCAGTTAGTTTTACAACACACAAGAGAAGTCCCAGAGTAGAGAAGTTGGAGCTTGTACACATGGATGCATGGAGGCCCTCAAATCTGCCCTCTCTAAATGGTTCACGCTATCACGTCACCTTCATTGATGACTCAACAAGGAAGCTGTGGGTGTACATTGTGAAACACAAATCTGACGTATTTAATGTCTTCAAGAGATAGAGAAGTCTTGTTGAGAATGAAACAGGGCTGAAGCGAAAGTGCTTGAGGCCAGACAATAGTGGAGAGTACTGCAGCAAAGAGTTTGAAGACTATTGTTCTGAGAACAGGATCCGGAGGGAAAAGACGGTGCCAAAAATACCTCAACACAATGGTGTTGCTGAAAGGATGAACAGGCAATCTGTGAAAGGGCAAGAGTATGAGAATACATGCAGATCTGCCGAAATCCTTCTGGGCCGAGGCGGTGAACACCGCTGTTTATCTGATCAACAGAGCACCATCTATTTCCATTGACTGTAAACTTCCTGAAGAAGAGTGGACTGACAAGAAGATCTCACTTGCCCATATCAGAATATTTGGTTGCACTGCATATGCACTGCTGAAGCTAGATGAAAGGTCAAAACTTGACTCCAAGTTGAAAATATGTTCTCTAATTGGCTATGGAGGTGATAGTTTTGGATATAGACTGTGAGATCATATAGGACGGAAGGTGATCAGGAGTAAGGATGTAGTTTTCAACAAAAACATACTTTACAAGGATAGATTAAAGAAAGAGAAGCAGCCCGTGGATCCTAAATATTTTGAGCAAAGTGACGGTGGTCATGCCGAGCCGAGCAGACCTGCTGACTAGACTGCCGAGGTGTCGACCTCGGAACATGAAACTCATGACGAGCAAGTCACACCACCCATTGCTGTTCGGAGAGAGAGGAGAACCATTACTGCACCTGTCAGGTTCTCACCTTGACGTTACTATTTGCGTCTTACTGATTGTGATGAGCTGAGCTGCTATGAAAAAGCAATAAGTTCTGATAAAAGTGAATACTGGAGGTCATCCATAGAGGATGATATGAACTCTCTGCAAATCAACCTCACCTGGGATCTTGTAAAAAAGCCACCAGGGAATAAAGCTATTCAGAACAAATGGGTGTATAGGTTGAAGCAAGAAGCTGACGACACTCAAAGGTATAAGGCAAGGCTTGTTGTGAAAGGGTTCCAATAGAAAGCTGAGGTTGACTTCACCGAGATCTTTTCACCTGTTATCAAGCTGTCAATCATCAGAACCATCCTGAGCATTACAGCTGCAAAAGATCTACACTTAGAGTAGCTTGATGTAAAAACAACCTTTCTTCACGGAGATCTGGAAGAAGATATCTACATGATGCAGCCACAGGGCCATGAGGTACCTCATAAAGAAGACCTGGTATGCAAGTTGTAGAAGAGCTTGTACAGTCTGAAGCAAGCTCTGAGGCAGTGGTACAAGAAGTTAGGCAACTTCATGGCAGAGGTCGGCTACAAGCATTGCCATGGGACCACTACTGTTACTTCAAGAGATTTGAAGGTTCGTACATTATCCTCCTACTTTATGTTGATGACATGTTAATAGCAGGAGGAAGCATTGTTGAGATCAAGGAGCTAAAGGAACAATTAGCTGAAAAATTCTCCATGAAGGATCTCGGCTCGGCGAAGAAGATACTGGGACTCAGTATTGACAGAAACAGGAAGAATCAAGTGCTGAGGCTGAGCCAAAGAGATTACATCTCCAAGGTACTGAAAAGATTCAATATGGAGAATGCAAAACCGGTGTCTACACCTCTGGCAGGACAGTTCAAGAATTTGTGAAAGAAGCAATGTCCTAAGACGAAGGATGAACTTGAACGAATGAAGAAGGTACCCTATGCCTCAGCCGTGGGTAGCTTGATGTATGCTATGGTGTGCCCTCAACCAGACATAGACCATGCAGTGGGAGTTGTGAGCAGATTCATGTCAAATCCTGGTGCTGATCATTGGGCTGCAGTGAAGTGGATACTAAAGTACTTAGTGAGAAACGCAAGACTTGACACTGCAGTTCGGCAACGATGATCTGAACCTGCTCGGCTTTGTAGACTCTGATATGGCTGGAGATGCTGATGAACGCAAGTGTACTACAGGGTATGTTTTCAAGCTTGGCAGTGCTGCAATAACTTGGGTATCAAGATTGCAGAAAATTGTAGCATTTTCAACAACTGAAGCTGAGTATGTGGCAGCAGTTGAAGCTACCAAGGAATTGGTATGGTTGAAGAGTTTACTGAATAAGTTGAAGCACCCTCAGGTCGGCTACAAACTATTCAGTGATAGTCAGAGTGCGATAAACTTGGCTAGAAACTCTACTTATCATGCAAGGACGAAGCATATTGACATCAGATGTCATTATATAGGAGATATGCTTGAGGCAGAACAGTTCGACTTGGAGAAGATTCATACAAGCCAGAATCCAGCAGACATGATGACGAAGATTGTTCCGAAAGAGAAGCTTGAGTTCTGCAAGGCTTCTCTTGGTCTTGCTACTTGATGAAAGTGCTGAAATGGCGGCAGTCCGAAGAAGAAGAAATTCATGATGCGTCTGAGTTGAAGTCAATTCCAAGTGGGAGATTTTGTTGGGTTTGGTGGAACTGAAGTCAGCCGAGCTGAGGAGGCCGAGCTCAAGAACTTAGAGTTGTGAGCTGATGCCAAGCAGATCTGCCAAGCTGAATAGAAGAAGTGCCGAGCAGAGACCTCAGCTCGGCCATATGCCAGAGAATCACGGGATTAAGTATCTCTTTGATTGGAGATTTGATTAATACGAATCTTATTTAGATGGAAACTTCCATGCTTATCTTTTGTAAAGAATATCCGATAGAATCCTATGTATGGTATGATTGTGAGGTAAAAGGATAATTCCATATTTCATGCTAATCCTTTTACAACCCCATAAAAGTCCCCTGACTAGACGCTGCTTTGTAACCGATATCGAAAGTTGGTGATAGTGAATTTCTTGGCTTGCCGCCACCGTGGGTTTTTCTTCTCCTTGAGGGTTTCCCACGTTAAATCTTGTGTTCTTCATTCGTTGTCTTTCTTTGTTCATTATTCATTACTTTTACGCGTTCTCGCGATTTTTGTTGTGGTTGTTCTTCACTGTTCCGCAACCCGTTTCTCCAACATCGTCTCGAAATTAACACTTGCATTACAAGATATTGTGATGAAAGAATTCACCGACCCATCTTATGTGCAGAACGGCTTTACTTCGCAGAGCAATTATTAGCCGCATCAATCTATGGAATTCTGCTTTATATATATATATATATATATATATATATATATATATATATATATATATATATATATATGGAAGTCGAATGTTCAACTCAAAATAGTCTCGTTCTATGCTGCTTGTGATGTGTTGGATTTCTATTATATAAGGAATTCGATTTACTGTGGAAAAAAAACCCCTTCTTTTGTTTAATGACCAATTCAGCTCATTTGTTTACAACTAGTTGTCTGTTCTACCGAGCAACAAAAACATCGCTTTATGGTTTGACCATCAATTTTGTCAATTATCATTTCTTCTTATTCGATCAATGATATAAAATTGAATATGAGAGGAGATGTCCAATCAAGTGCTGTTTGTTCTTTTTCGTAACCAGCTGTGATGAAATCAATGTCAGTGGATTTAAAAGTAAGAACAAAGTGGCAGTTGGTGTCTCAAAGTATATGTGTTATTCGAAGCGACGTCTTGTACGGTTAACAACAACGTTATCCTATTACTTTAGACTTTCTCGTTTACGGCAAGTTATGAAGAGATCGGATGTACGTAATTATAAATATGTGTTAGATATACAGAGAGGTTGTTTCCCAATAATCCATAATGAAAATTGCATCAAGCCGTATCGACCAACTACTAGTTCACAATATAAGAAGCGCAGCCAATTTAGTGAATTATTTTACTTTATTCCATCATATTTTAAAGTCAAAGTAGAGTGTATCTTTGACTCTATTGGAAATGAAAACTAAATATACATGTCACATAAGGAGGATTATGATTAACAAGGAATCTATACGTGCCTTAATAGTTCTGAAACAACTACTCAGCACTCGTTCTAAGAATAATTTAAATTTATCATCCTTACATTATCATCAAATTTTAAAGTAACAATCTAGAGGAGGGAGGGATGCGAGTGGGTTTTTTCCTTAAATTTAGCATGATGAATGCAAGTTCTATTCAACATTTTGTATGCTTTTTTGCTTCATATGTACGTTTTAGCTGTTTTTATGTAGTTTTTTTTTTTCAAGTGTCTATGTCTCTATATATATATATTCATATGTACGTTTTAGCTGTTTTTATGTAGTTTTTTTTTCCAAGTGTCTATGTCTCTATATATATATATATATATATATATATATATATATATATATATATATATATATATATATATATATATATATATATATATATATTCATTTATTTATTTTTTGTTGAAAGACGGATGGCACCGTCCGGTGTTTTTATTAATAATTAGCCCTCACTTGTGGCGGTGGAATACCGTGGTTACATATGATGTAGGAGACTCCCCTCTTGAAAAGTAAATGTAATGCATGAAAAATATACATGTAAACCTACAAAACCCTAAGCGCGGATTGCATAGTGTAAATGACTAAAGAAAAATATAAACTATACAAAGTCAAGTCTAATGCTAATGCTGCGACGTGTTGATATCCTGCACCAGATGCTGCAGAGACATTGTCATTTCATCGACCACTCACCAGTAGTATATACCACACAATGAACATGATTAATAAAACAATGAAAGTATGCAGATAAGGAATAAAAATGTGACGATGAACATACCGATGTTGCCTGCATTCATAATGAATACACGCAAACAATATGTTAAACCAGCCGTTTAATAGTTCGCAGAGGCGCCGTATGTGGCTGCTCCATTCGGACCGTTGTTGTCCAGTCTCAAGCACAGTAGGAAAAGTGATGGTTAACAACGAAATGTAGCGATACGTGCATGATTGCAAAACAAGCAAATATAAGGAAATAATAAGGTACCCATGTTGTTTGTACCAACCAGTGATACAGATAACAGTGTAACAGTAATGCCAATCCATTGGAAGACAAACCCATCCATGCAAACGATTATTGAGTGCGGTCGCAGCAATATGATTCCATGGAAGTAGGCATGTGATAGTATACATCGGCAGATATCGCCTCATTAAACACATTGAATGAAACATGGTTAACCAAACAGCAACATTGTAACTGATGTAATCCAAATAAATAGGAGAAAGACCATACCGATGTTGCCTATACCAAAGATTGACATAGACAACTATATGATGAACGCGCCAACCCATTGGAAGACATAAAGAATCATAGACGAATATTTGGAACAAAAGTATCCAACGTAATTGCTACCGCACCTCACAAGGTAAATCATTGAAAGACGTATAAAGAGTCAAACCTGCCGATTGATAACCATATCTAGATAATGCATGTGCAGCTGTATTTGGCTCCAGCGGACAATAGGAAATTGTCGCTGCATTAAGATGCAGGAATTGGATTGTACGCTTCAAATCTGACGCCATAGAACCCGTATATCACTCGGGTGTTGAGAGATAGTGTAGCAACATACGACAATCCATCTCAATGTGTAGTTGATCATGCACTCGAGCATAATAAATGGGAGCGTACTAAAGAGCCCTTAACTCAGCCCTGAAGGGAAATGATGCTGTTAATGAGAAACAAATAGCATAGACAAAATCACCTTGAGAATTTCGAAGCATAGCCCTGATGCCGCTGTAGTACGGTCTACCGATGCATCCACATTGAGCTTGAACTTACCTGTCGGAGGTAATACCCAACGGACTACTCTATGACGATGCGCTCGCAAAGGGGGAGAGAAATTCCTTGCTACTAAGTGAGGTATATTTTGTGTAAACTTATACCCCTGTGTGGACGCACATCATGTATAAATATGATCACTCACTCGTTCAAATAATCTCCTGTATGAGAAAAAATTATCCCCAAAATGTATGCTTGTATACTCCTTCCAAATAACCCATGTTACCAAAGACGGCACCACCACCCTTAACTGTCCAACCATGTGATGCTTTGAAGAAGTTCGCCACCATCGCAATAAATAAGCTTGAATAGTTGAGCTGCCATGCATTGGACCAGAAAAAATAATGGATATGTCTTGCCATAGCGGCTTTATTAAAGGACAACCAAGAAAAATGTGATCTCTCAAATCCGAGTTGATTTTGCAAGACACACATTGGGTTGGGAAGATCAGCTGCCACGTGCGAATATTGTCAGCCAGAGGAAGCGACTTCATCCAAAGTTTTCAGATAAAGACACTGCAGCCCGCAGGGTTTCGTGGCCACCAAATAAAGGGAGTGTAGTCCAATGATGTAGATTCTGAAACAAGTAGGTTATAAACCGATTTCAATGTAAATTGGCCAGCCGAATCAGCACGCCAAAGAAACCGTCGGATTCCTCTTGTACTCCCGAAGACATGTACTCATGTACGCGACAAATACATTTTCATGTAGGGGAATCATAAATATGCGAATAGATCGTAGGCCGTTGGCCATACTGCTGCTATATGTCGCCCACAGAGTGTGAGAGTGATGGTATTTCCACCAAAGTAAACGATCATAGGACTTTTGAACCATCCTTAGATTTCGATTCCCAAACCTCCATATTTCGTAGGTCGACAAATATTATCCCAGGTATGCCAATAATGATGATCATTCCATAAGAAACGTGACATCCTGCGGTTAAGTGCTGCAATTACACTTGTGGCAATTTTGAACTAGCGATTATATGTGTTGGCATGGAACATAAAACATGTCGAATGAGAGTCAGACGGCCCGCATTAGAAAGTAACTTTGAAGACAATGAGTTTAACTTAGCATCAAAATGTGCAAGGAGGGAACACAATATTCGGCTCGATAAATACCCTTGTATAGATAAGAACCAAGATACTTGATTGGTAAGTTAGCTAGGCGCATACCTAACACTTGAGAAGCTTACGATCTCGAGACCTTGGTACCCACCACTACTTGACTTTTTGTGAAGATTAACAAGTTGTCCTGAAGCTTGCTAATATGTCTCCAAGAAAAGGCGAAATCTACTTAGATTCCGTACAGAACCATTAAGGAAAATAACCAGATCATTAGAAAATCCCAAATGAGATACTCGTGGTACACGTCCTACCTGAAAACCGATTAGATGTCCCATCTGCGTAAGCGCATTTAAGCCTTGAGAGAATCCTTCATATGTTAGGATAAAAAGAAGTGGAGATAGTGGATCGCCTTGTTTAACTCCTCGTGACACTGAAAAGAATCAGTCTGGTTTCCCATTGACTAAGATCGAACATCTTGTGGCTACCAAATTATTCATGAGAATGCTTGCCAGTCGGGAATAGAATCCTATTTTTAGCAAAAGCTGCTGAAGATAAGACTAACAAACTCTATCAAACGCCTTTTCCATATCGAGCTTGATAATAACATGTCCACCCCGGGCAGGCCTATCTAAAACATGCACCATCTCCTGAGCCAGCAAAATCTGCTCAGTAATATCTCTCCCCTTCATAAAGCCCGCCTACTCCTGCGATATTAACTGAGGCAATAAATCTGCTAATCTTGTGGAAATCAACCGCGTAATTACCTTTGCAATAAAGCTGGTGAGGCAGATAAGGTGAAAATCAGAAAAGGTACTGGGATTTGCCGTCTTTGGGATGAGAGTAATAAGGGCCGCTGCTAAGTGGCTCAGAGGACGAATGCCTAAGAAGAATTCTTGAACTGCCTTGTGTACATGCATATGAATGACTTGCCAAAATTAAAGATAAAATGATCCGGGAAAACCATCTGGACCAGCATCACTCGTTGGGCTAAGGTCCCAGACTACCTGCTTAACTTCAGATAAGGTGGGCAATGCCATAAGTCTCTCGTTATCTGCATCCGAGACAAGGGGCGGAATATACTGCAATCTTGAGTCATACTGAGAAGTCACGTCTGCCTTGAACAGGTTCTCATAATAACAAATTGCCGCTAGTTCAATATCTGATGAACTATCACAGGTGACACCATCCTCACGGACTATCCGATGGATGGCTTGTTTCTGTCGACGTTCCTTAACCAGTTGATGGAAAAACTTAGTGTTAGAATCCACGAACCCACTTGACATTTGCTTTCTGTTTCCAAAATAGTAGTGCACGTGATTGTGCAAGGCGCAACAAAGTGACACTACAATGATACTCCATCCGCAAATCATCCGATGGAGAAGAGTCGTAGGCTCGTTCACAACGCGTCACCTCATTCTCTGCAACAACAAGAGCATCAAAAATATTACAAAAAACCTCCTTATTCCATAATCGTAGCTGATGCTTCAGTCGCCTTAATTTAGAATAAAAGCCCCACATTCCTCCCACGGTTGGAAATGACTGCCAATGGTGAGTGACAAAGCTGTGAAACACTGGGTGAGTAGCCCAAGCATCAAGATATCTGAAAGACGCAGCAGAGGTAGTAGTATTTGTGTGGCATTCTAAATAAATTGGGGAATGGTCCGAAGTCACGCGATTAAGATGCTGATATTGGACTGTCGAAAATATATCAAGAAAATCAGATGAGCATAAGAATCTCTCTAACCGCCGCCAGACGCGGCCTAAGCCTCTGCCATCACACCAAGTATATAATGATCCTTGAAAATTTATCGACTGAAGAGAGCTGTCCGCAACAAAATCATTAAAATCCTGCAACGATCTAAGCGAAGAAGAGAATCTGCCTTTATGTTCATCAAGAGTCAAAAAAGTATTGAAATCTCCACCCATAAGCCATGGAATGTCCAGGGATGCTCGAAATGCAGAGAGATCCGCCCATAAAGGACATCGTGCCATTACCTTGTGTAGACCATATACAAATGTGCACCAAAAAGATCTGCATGTGGGTAACCAACAAAACTGCATGAAATGGTTTTGTATACCACTACGTTCTCCATCCAGTCGGAAACATGAGTCCCGCCAAAAAATCCATATGTTGTCATTATTTACAGACACAGCTTGAGGGAAACCCAGTTTTAAATGATATGACAATAAAGAGGATGCTCTAACCTTAGGCTCATTAACAACAAGAATATGTACATGGTGCCGCCGAATTAATGATAATAAACGATCCACAGAAGTTCGGATCCCTTTAACATTCCATAACAATATCTTCATTGCATCGATAATATATCAAAAGAGTTTGAGAGGGCCACTCGTGACCTTGTAAATGAAGGAGAAGCTGTTTCATTTTGACTGTGTTGACGCCGCAATAGCTTTGGTGGGGCTCTCCACCTAAACCCGTTGGGGTAGTCGGATGCACTAATGATTCATTTGGAGAATTTTGTTGTGCTCCCTCCAAGACTAACCCCTGAACTTGGCCATCAACTATCGAGACAAAAGCATCTTTATTAGATAAAGCTACTTTGCAGCCCCATGCAGAGCACCCATTTAACTATCCGAAAGGGATGTGGTTTTGGGATTAGCAGGCAAATCATGAAAAGTAGTATCACCAATTCTTTTAAGCCGAGAAACATCTTGAGCATGCAAAATTGTGTCCGTCTGAGTCTTATCAGGAGAAAAAAAATACCGAAGGTGGCAGCACCGGAGTAGCCTGAGGAAAAGCAGCAAGATCAGTCTGAGTAATATCCTCAACCTCTTGTCGGGTAGTTGTATCTGGGAGTGGATTTTTGGGCGTCCAACGTTGTGACTTCTCCTTAATAACTGTAGTTATGGATTTAGGCAATAGAATCGAATTATATGGCTGTTCTTCAACCTGAGTATCTTTTCCACATGTGGCGGACTGGTGGCCCAGCCTAGAGCAAGAGGTACAATATATAGGCAAATCTTCATAAACAATAGACTGCGAGATACAGCGATTGGAAACATGAATAAAAACACGAGATGGAAGTTCCTGTGATACATTAATTTCCACCCAGACACGATCTACTAACGGCCAAATAGTCTCAGTCGTTGCATTATTCAGTTTCATCGGTGTGCCTAGCATTCGCACAATTTGAAATAATGCCTCACGTTGATGAAAGTGAATTAGTAGTCCCGAAAGAGAAACCCAAACATGAACAATTGGAACAGCAACTATTGTGTCATAATCAGGCGTCCACTTGGTAACTCTCATATATTTGCCTGCTATAATCCAACTTTATCTAACAAAACATCAAAGGTAATCTTGTTCTTGCGTAAAGGTGATTAAAACATGATTCGAATCCAAAAGTCCAATACGTACTGTTCCAATGAAGCCTATATGATCGATCGTTGAGCGAATGGTAGAAAGCGGAGGATGGCCATACCAAAAAGTGCCTATGAGCGATAGTCGATATGGTTTGGCCAAGGCAGTGACTTCTTTGTCCGTGAAGGCAATCATAGGACTACCCTTATACTTTTGAATTGTATTTGGCACGATTGATTATGCGGATGAAGATTGAAACAACGACGCAAAAGATTGTTTGGAAACCGAAGGCTCCGCGTCAGGTGCTGCGATCGGCGTTGTTTTCGCCAGTTGATCCATTGCAGCGATCACAGGAATGCAAAAAAGAGAGAAAAGAATGTGGAAGCAAGTAGAGAGGAGATCAACGCCAGCCGCCGGCGATCGCTGGAAGCCCTGAACGTGCGATAGAGAGCCATAATTATATACATACATACATATATTATATATTCATTTATTTATACTGATATATATATATGTGTGTGTGTGTGTATGTGTATATATGTGTGTATATATATGAAGTTCGGAGAGCAGTGTGGTATTTAAGTCCCTCCGGTGCATCTGGCCCTGATGGTTTTCCCGGCTTCTTCTATAGGCATTTTTGGGATTTGTTGGACTTAGATGTGCTACTCGCAATGCAAGAATTATTCTTGGGTATTCGAGTCCCAAGTGCAATGGCAGCATCCTTGATCTGTTTGATTCCTAAGATTCCCAATCCTTGTTCTTTTGCAGATTTTCAGCCTATACGTTTGACAAATTTTGTCACTAAGGTGGTCACTTGAATTATCTCCTCTCGACTCTCCATATTATTGCCTAGACTGATATCTCAGGAACAAGCTGGATTTATGCTGAACCGCAATATTTCTGAGCAGATTCTGATAGCGAAGGAGATGGTTCATATTTTAGATCGTAAGTGCCGAGTGGACAGCTTATGATTAAGCTGGACATGACCAAGTCATTTGATCGAGTATCCTGGTTATATCTGGAGCAGTTACTTCTGTGTTTTTGTTCCCAATCTCGGTTTGTCTGGCTCATCATAAATAATTTGGACTCTACACGTTGTTCGATGTTGATTAACGATAAACCTTGCGGTTTCTTTAGGCTATCCAGAGGGGTAAAGCAAGGTGATCCCTTGTCACCAATACTATTTATTCTAGCGTCTCAGGGATTCTCTAGGGGGCTAACAGCTTTATTCCAGAATGGCAGATTAAGGGGTTTCAGGAGCGGCCGAGCTCCGGTGGTTTCACATCCTGGATTTGCACTTGTTGATCTTTTTGAATGGTACAATTGGCAATTTGCAAACGTTCAAGACATTTCTGGACCAATATCAGCGGGCCTCGAAGCAATTAGTTAATTATCACAAAAGTCATTTAGTGGTCGGTGGTAGTGTCTCTTCCCAATGCCTGGCGGCGGCTTTGTGCATGCGGATTTCTACACTGCCAATAACATATTTGTGCTCATATTTCTTTAAAGGTATTAATCGCGATCAATATTGTACAGTATTGCTTGATCATTTTGATGCTCGATTGACAGGTTGGTCGCAGCGGCTCTTAAGTATGACAGGTATATTGACACTTCTTCAGTCGGTTCTCTCCGCTGTGCCTTTGCATATTATGGCTACCACACGACTTCCCAAAAGTGTGATAGCAGAATTGAATGGAAAATGTCCAATTTTTTATGGAGGCAGGGGCATCATTGGCGAGCATGGACTGCTATATGTTATCCAAAGGCGGAGGGAGTTTTGGGAGTTCGCAATCTACAAATATTACAGAAGGCCTACGAATGTAAGTTGTGGTGGACATATCAGACATCAAATTCGATTTGGGCACAATATCTTAAGCACAAGTATGGAACTCAACATAAGTTGCAAGCATTTATTTATGATTCGTCTGATTGGAAGAGATTATGTCGTATTCATCCTTTTTGTGCCATGCGTGTTCAAGACACCCCAGACAGTCTATCTTGGTCAGACGATGTGCATGTACAATTCAGTATCCGAAGTGCGTATGAATCCTGTCTTCTGCAGGGAATCCACTTTATGTTAGTCTGATATATCTGATGGAAAGGTACTCCTACTGTGGTCAAGTTTTTTTTTATGGAGATTATGGTACAATGGCCTTCCTATGTCGGACAATACTTGTGCCTAACTTGTGGCTTTTCTTGCATGCTGTGATTTTTGCCGGTGCGAGTCAGTGGTGCAGAATCATATTTTCTATGCCTGCCCAGAGATCCGGGCAGTATGGCTTCACCTATCTTTAGTATTCCGTGGCCCCCTCCCACTGAGTTGGCTTTCAGACAGTATTTACGTGGGTGGTGGCGCCAAGCACACACCACCATTATGACCAGCTAGCTCTCCGGTGTGGTTCCATTGCTTGCTTCTTGGGCCATCTGGAAAGAATATGCGGAGATGGTTTTTCCGTATCTCGCCTTCGGGAGTGTATTTGAGTTGGAGTTTTTTCATGGTGTTCATCTATCTTTGGACGTATGTTTGCTGCTTCGACTCAGCCTTTACTAGATGCACATTATTCGCCTCCTTTACGTTCCAGACAGATACGAATTATTCGATGGAGATTACCACCACGGACAAGCTAAAGCTTAATATAAATGCTGCTGCAGGCCATAGAGGGGAGGCTGGAGAGGCAGTCCTGCGTAATGCTGACGGCCAGCTAATCCAGACCATTTGTTTTTCTCTGCCGGTATTGCTGCCAATGCATGCATAGTTGCAGGCTCTGCTATTCTCACTTATTTTCTTTGCGACAGGTTACTTTGCTCTACATATTGAGATAGACTGTATGTCTTTGTTAACTTTGATTAATGACTGGGTCACAATTCCAACACGATTGGGCATGGATTACGAGCGTCTGAAACTATTTTTGCACCTCGCTCGAGCCACACTATCATATTTACCCCGAGAGGGTAATTCAGTAGCATATTTTCTAGCACATCTTGGACTCATGCGGCAGCAAAAGTGCATAGTTAACAGTCTCTCAGATTTTCCTCCATTGGCACGTGGTAGCTTGCAGACGGATATTCATACAACATACATTCGTTCATAACGGTCATATGGATGCAGCAATCATATACTTTCTCGTGATGCAGGCGGCTGGGTATGTTTTGCATTATGCTTATTTCTATGTGTTTCACAGTTTGTCACCTGCCTGATGTCATATATCTCTTCCTTGCTGAGGTTCGTGATACTCCCAATTGGGTCCATCGATGACTGCACTCTAGCCGACACCCGCTGGAATGGATTACAATTATTGTTGCCCGTATCTATCTTGGCTACGGGCAACTTGGGTATTCAATTGGCTTTTTCCATACACCTTGTTTTGGTTTTATTAAGCATTTCACATACGTAACAATTTACATGTTTGGTTTTCTGAGGTACATCATCTATCAACGGTATTGGCTTTCTGCTTTGATAAATTGTCCGTGTTTATATCTCCTTTCCTCCTCCAGGCCCTGCGACACTTCTCTTCGCATTGGACAACATTGTTTTTCTGCAAATTTTTTCATTTATGGTTTATTGCTGTCTTGTATTTTAAGGATTTTATGCACGATCCTTTATCTTTTCTGTTTATTTTGGGAGAGTCTCCCTCCATAGCTGAAAGCATTACTGTAACCACGGTATTCCTCCACCACAAGTGAGGAATCATATATTTATAAAACGCACGGACAGTACCGCCCGTCCTTCATCCAAAAAAAATATATACACACATATATACATAAATATGCATACATGCACACACATACATACATATATATGTATGCATCTATATATATTTGTATATATGTGTGTGTGTATGGTGTATATATATACTTATGTATGTATGTATGTATGTATATAGGTAGGTGTGTGTATATGTATTTATATATTTCATATATATATATATACACACATACACACACACATATATATGTGTGTGTATATGTATTTATATGAAATATATAAATACATATATATATGTGTGTGTGTGTGTGTATGTATTTATATATTTCATATATATATGTATATATGAAATATATAAATACATACACACACACACACACATATATATGTGCATATATAAACAATATATGTATGTGTGTGTGTATAAATAGGTATATATAAAATATATATACACACACCTAAATACATATATATATATATATACACATATATATATGCATATATATATATATAGACATATATTGGTGCAGGCAGGCCTGGTATGATCTGCATTCAATTCGTCATAAACCGTTTTCTATGTCTCATATATCTGTTTCACTGAGCGTTTTATTTATCTTGTGCATGGATGAGATCACGGCTCATATTTATCGCCGAAGTCGCTGCTCTTTCTGCCGGGACGAGGGATCAGCATCAAGAGTGGGAATCTTCATGGCTTACTTTTCCTTTGTTACCTCTGTATTATTTTCGGATTGTAATTTCTTTCATTTTACACGGTAGCGCATATCAACACTCCATTTATATAAATATGTATGCTTTTTCCTTTGCCAAGGTTTTATCCACAAGGGTGGTTTAACTTGGCAAGGTTTTTAATACGGCATATCATATATAATTTGGATGTTGATAATCATCTACTGCTACTATCGCCATACTTTCATGCTCTGTAATAAGGTTTT